>OY744529.1:101308860-101368198 GCA_963556195.1 Sepiola atlantica
GGTGGCGGTGGTACAAATGGCTAATGTAATAATTGAGGTTGATTTTGAGAATTGAAAGCATTATGTCCGTCTATGTGTGTGTTGTGTGGTGGAGGTTAAATTATGTGGTTGACGTAATCATTTTAGTTCGGTGTAAGAAATGAAAAGGTGTGTGCGGTTAAGTACTTGTGTGTGTGTGTGTGTCGGTAGGGAAAGTAGAATAAGTACTTGTATGAGTTTTACATTTAAGATTCCGGGTGTGTGTGTGTGCGTGTGCGATTGGGTGTATGTGTGTGGCGGGTTTATTTTGTTTACGTAATGGATGAGTTTAGAATTCAGAACGAATGTTGACCTTTTGTGACTAACCGTGTCAAATCTTGTATTTTTCTTTGTAAATAAAATCTCATGGAAATTGCTTCCCCATTCCACAACGTATTGGTATGGTTTGGTAGTTTTGTTTTACGGCATATCAACCCTTTTTGGGTTATTTAATGCCGAATCTGGTCTTGTTTTCTTCTCTTTTTTGTTTCTTTCCCCTTTTAATATCTGTTTCTATTTAACCCATAGTTGGGACCCTAACAGGTACTACCACTCCGGGTCAGGGTGGACCTGGGAGCAATGGTAATTAAGAGGAGGCTCCACATTCCCCAAAGTCCGTAAGCCGGATCTCACCATCGGATGTAGTTTAAGGTCATATCCAGGACCGGGAGTAGGGTAGGAAAAATAAAAATAAAAAAGGGGAGGGAGAAAGGGAGAGGGGCTGTTATTTTTGTTTTTGGTTTTGTAGAACATAATTAAGTTTTACAAACAAAAAAAAAACAAAAAACGTCAATGTAGGTGAATTTCGTCTAAGGGAGCCACAGGACAGCCTGATCTGGTATCACCAGACAACGTATTGTATATGTGGCTTTATTGATGTTTTGCTGATACAATGAATACATAAATGAACGGAACAAACTTAATTATGTCAAGATAGTCATAACCAGCATTTCCCTTCATCGGCCATATGTAAAATTATGTGTGCTATCTCATTATGCATATAAATGCTTGTACTTTAAGAAAGTATTATTGTCCGTTAGGTTGTGACGAAATACTTTATAATGAACCTTATCCAGCGAAATTTGCTTGTGGGAAAGCAGCAGGATCACCGTGAGTGGGAAGGAGAGGACCTAGTAATAAACAGGAATAAAGCTAGGGCAAAACCTCCCACATTTGACTACAGCAAAAAATTGAGAATAAACAATCTTCCCTGTTGCATGACGATGATACAGATTTACAAACAGATATGTATTGCGTCTTTTGGTTTGGTAAATGAAACCTCTCGTAAACGTGTGGTAGGTTTAACAACGTTGTGTACTTTACAAAAATACGATCAGTTGTAATAAGGTCAGTATCTTAAATAGTAAAACAAATAAAGAAATACATTCCTTCAAAGGTTATATATATATATATATATATATATATATATATATATATATATATATATATATATATATATATATATATATATATATATATATATATTCCCATTGTTAGGGGCAGAAAATAGTACCATACTTGTTTAATTCTATGACTAAACATTACTTGTTTAATCTTATTACTTAACATTGCTTGTTTAATTCTATTACTTAACATTACTTGTTTAATCCTATTACTTAACATTACTTGTTTAATCCTATTACTTAACATTACTTGTTTAATTCCATTACTTAACATTGCTTGTTTAATTCCATTACTTAACATTGCTTGTTTAATCCTATTACTAAACATTACTTGTTTAATTCTATTACTTAACATTACTTGTTTAATCCTATTACTTAACATTGCTTGTTTAATCCTATTACTTAACATTACTTGTATAATTCAATTACTTAACATTGCTTGTTTAATCCTATTACTTAACATTGCTTGTTTAATCCTATTACTTAACATTGCTTGTTTAATCTTATTACTTAACATTGCTTGTTTAATCCTATTACTTAACATTACTTGTATAATTCAATTACTTAACATTGCTTGTTTAATCCTATTACTTAACATTGCTTGTTTAATCCTATTACTTAACATTACTTGTATAATTCAATTACTTAACATTGCTTGTTTAATCCTATTACTTAACATTGCTTGTTTAATCCTATTACTTAACATTACTTGTATAATTCAATTACTTAACATTGCTTGTTTAATCTTATTACTTAACATTGCTTGTTTAATCCTATTACTTAACATTGCTTGTTTAATCCTATTACTTAACATTGCTTGTTTAATCTTATTACTTAACATTGCTTGTTTAATCCTATTACTAAACATTACTTGTATAATTCAATTACTTAACATTGCTTGTTTAATCCTATTACTTAACATTGCTTGTTTAATCCTATTACTTAACATTACTTGTATAATTCAATTACTTAACATTGCTTGTTTAATCCTATTACTTAACATTGCTTGTTTAATCCTATTACTTAACATTACTTGTATAATTCAATTACTTAACATTGCTTGTTTAATCCTATTACTTAACATTGCTTGTTTAATTCCATTACTTAACATTGCTTGTTTAATCCTATTACTAAACATTACTTGTTTAATTCTATTACTTAACATTGCTTGTTTAATTCTATTACTTAACATTGCTTGTTTAATCCTATTACTTAACATTACTTGTTTAATCCTATTACTTAACATTGCTTGTTTAATCCTATTACTAAACATTACTTGTTTAATCCTATTACTTAACATTGTTTGTTTAATTCCATTACTTAACATTGCTTGTTTAATCCTATTACTAAACATTACTTGTTTAATCCTATTACTTAACATTGCTTGTTTAATTCTATTACTTAACATTGCTTGTTTAATCCTATTACTTAACATTACTTGTTTAATCCTATTACTTAACATTACTTGTTTAATCCTATTACTTAATATTGCTTGTTTAGTCCTATTACTTAACATTACTTGTTTAATTCTATTACTTAACATCGCTTGTTTAATCCTATTACTTAACATTACTTGTTTAATTCTATTACTTAACATTGCTTGTTTAATCCTATTACTTAACATTACTTGTATAATTCAATTACTTAACATTGCTTGTTTAATCCTATTACTTAACATTGCTTGTTTAATCTTATTACTTAACATTGCTTGTTTAATTCTATTACTTAACATTGCTTGTTTAATTCTATTACTTAACATTGCTTGTTTAATCCTATTACTTAACATTGCTTGTTTAATCCTATTACTTAACATTGCTTGTTTAATCTTATTACTTAACATCGCTTGTTTAATTCTATTACTTAACATTGCTTGTTTAATCCTATTACTTAACATTGCTTGTTTAATCTTATTACTTAACATTGCTTGTTTAATTCTATTACTTAACATTGCTTGTTTAATTCTATTACTTAACATTGCTTGTTTAATTCTATTACTTAACATTGCTTGTTTAATTCTATTACTTAACATTGCTTGTTTAATCCTATTACTTAACATTACTTGTTTAATCCTATTACTTAACATTGCTTGTTTAATCCTATCACTTAACATTGCTTGTTTAATCTTATTACTTAACATCGCTTGTTTAATTCTATTACTTAACATTGCTTGTTTAATCCTATTACTTAACATTGCTTGTTTAATCTTATTACTTAACATTGCTTGTTTAATTCTATTACTTAACATTGCTTGTTTAATTCTATTACTTAACATCGCTTGTTTAATCCTATTACTAAACATTACTTGTTTAATTCTATTACTTAACATTGCTTGTTTAATCCTATTACTAAACATTACTTGTTTAATTCTATTACTTAACATTGCTTGTTTAATCCTATTACTTAACATTGCTTGTTTAATCCTATTACTTAACATTGCTTGTTTCATCTTATTACTTAACATTGCTTGTTTAATTCTATTACTTAACATTACTTGTTTAATCCTATTACTTAACATTACTTGTTTAATCCTATTACTTAACATTACTTGTTTAATCCTATTACTTAACATTACTTGTTTAATCCTATTACTTAACATTACTTGTTTAATCGTATTACTTAACATTGCTTGTTTAATTCTATTACTTAACATTGCTTGTTTAATCCTATTACTTAACATAACTTGTTTAATCCTATTACTTAACATTACTTGTTTAATCCTATCACTTAATATTGCTTGTTTAGTCCTATTACTTAACTTTACTTGTTTAATTCTATTACTTAACATCGCTTGTTTAATCCTATTACTTAACATTACTTGTATAATTCAATTACTTAACATTGCTTGTTTAATCCTATTACTTAACATTGCTTGTTTAATCTTATTACTTAACATTGCTTGTTTAATTCTATTACTTAACATTGCTTGTTTAATTCTATTACTTAACATTGCTTGTTTAATCCTATTACTTAACATTGCTTGTTTAATCCTATTACTTAACATTGCTTGTTTAATCTTATTACTTAACATCGCTTGTTTAATCCTATTACTTAACATTACTTGTATAATTAAATTACTTAACATTGCTTGTTTAATCCTATTACTTAACATTGCTTGTTTAATCTTATTACTTAACATTGCTTGTTTAATTCTATTACTTAACATTGCTTGTTTAATTCTATTACTTAACATTGCTTGTTTAATCCTATTACTTAACATTGCTTGTTTAATCTTATTACTTAACATCGCTTGTTTAATTCTATTACTTAACATTGCTTGTTTAATCCTATTACTTAACATTGCTTGTTTAATCTTATTACTTAACATTGCTTGTTTAATTCTATTACTTAACATTGCTTGTTTAATTCTATTACTTAACATTGCTTGTTTAATTCTATTACTTAACATTGCTTGTTTAATTCTATTACTTAACAATGCTTGTTTAATCCTATTACTTAACATTGCTTGTTTTATCCTATTACTTAACATTACTTGTTTAATCCTATTATTTAACATTGCTTGTTTAATCCTATTACTTAATATTGCTTGTTTAATTCAATTACTTAACATTGCTTGTTTAATCTTATTACTTAACATTGCTTGTTTAATCTTATTACTTAACATTGCTTGTTTAATCCTATTACTTAACATTGCTTGTTTAATCCTATTACTTAACATTGCTTGTTTAATCCTATTACTTAACATTGCTTGTTTAATCCTATTACTTAACATTGCTTGTTTAATCCTATTACTTAATATTGCTTGTTTAATTCTATTACTTAACATTGCTTGTGTAATCCTATTACTTAACATTGCTTGTTTAATCTTATTACTTAACATTGCTTGTTTAATTCTATTACTTAACATTGCTTGTTTAATTCTATTACTTAACATTGCTTGTTTAATCTTATTACTTAACATCGCTTGTTTAATACTATTACTTAACATTAAATGTTTAATCCTATTACTTAACATCGCTTGTTTAATCCTATTACTTAACATTACTTGTTTAATCCTATTACTTAACATCGCTTGTTTAATCCTATTACTTAACATTGCTTGTTTAATCCTATTACTTAATATTGCTTGTTTAATTCTATTACTTAACATTGCTTGTGTAATCTTATTACTTAACATCGCTTGTTTAATCCTATTACTTAACATTACTTGTTTAATCCTATTACTTAACATCGCTTGTTTAATCCTATTACTTAACATTACTTGTTTAATCCTATTACTTAATATTGCCTGTGTAATCCTATTACTTAACATTACTTGTTTAATCTTATTACTTAACATTACTTGTGTAATCCTATTACTTAACATCGCTTGTTTAATCCTATTACTTAACATTGCTTGTTTAATCCTATTACTTAACATTGCTTGTTTAATCCTATTACTTAATATGGTGTTCAATGTATACGTTCTAATAATTAGTAGTCTTAACAAGAGGTATTCCCTCGATATAGTCCTTAAACAAAAATCGATCCAACCGGCAAAATCATTCAGCATTTTCAATAAGAAAAAATTGTTTTTTCTGTTTATTTTCTAAGGGAATTCCTTTCTAATACGACTGGGTGTCTCCAGCAGTGTAAAATTTTTAACAGCATAGATATTTTTTAAACCAATGACTAAGGGGAGACACAATCAATGTCAGGCATTATCCAAGGGAAATAACTCAGGTCAAAAGTCAATTTCTGCATTAAGGAAAATTAGATACAGGAAAGGCCCATGAAAGCATAATGAAAGGGATATATGAAAAAATATAAATAGCTAGTGAAACAATTTATTCAAAAAGAAATGGTATACGTCTGTGATACTATAGACCACGGGAGTCGAAGCCCCGATGGTGGGGAGTAAATGATTCACTGACTCACAAAAAGACGGTCTGAAATAGTATGGACAATCAACAAGGAGTGGTCTGTTTCTATTGTTCAGAGACGAGGGTTTGTTGGAGACTAAGACAAAAAGACCGGAGATAAGATATTTAGGAGTGATAGAGTTTTACGACATCTTTTACAACAATAAGTTCATTTTACGGCAGGCGACGGTTTACGGCAAATGTTGACGAGTTGGGACTCAGAGAACAGATTTAATTTAATGTCAGCTTTGAGGGAGAGCAGATCTAGCCGAGAAAACGATGAGATGAACTGATCAACCTAGTGGCGGTGGTGTCATCGACAGACGAACTATCGCAGTTTGGGTTGAAGTAATAACGAAGGTCCAACAAAACGCAAATCACTCTTGAGTAAAAAACGAAGGTCCAAAGAAACGCAAATCACTCTGTCTGTAGATCACAAAGTCCTCTGTCAGCTTCCAAAGCAGATCTCTACGTTCGTCCCACGTGCACTTACTTCGCACCGTTTCGTTGAAGACGGTAAGAGACCCGCTTTTATTAGGCTGAGGCACACCTAATTTGCATGCGTGCAATGCGACTTCGCGAGACTCCGCATGAACCGTACGTAATAAAGGTTCACGGACGCCATGTTGAATTCTTTTCCTTCATCCGCAGCGCACAGGACAGACAAACACGAGGACGTTTCGCAGGTAAGCCCCCTTCTCGTTCCCCACATGGGTCAGCGTTGGATGAGAGCAGATCGCAGGCGGATCTCGGCAAAGATTTAGCAAGTAATGAGATGAGCTTACGACTTGAGTAATGACAATGTGACCTCGACAGTCCGCGACGGTGTAACACACACTCATGGTTTCAACTAACTTATACACAATGTATATGAGTTTGTGTTCTTTCTTGTGAGTTACGTTGCTTTTATTCGTTTTGTAAACTTGTAATCCATCGACGATTCGTCAGTGGATAGACGAATCGGCTAGAACGACGATCAAGACAAGAAGACGGACACACAACGTTGGAGTTGACGGTCGTCGAGAGGGGAAGCATGGTTCTACACATTTATAAAATATTATTAAATATTATTTAGGGGTAAAATTTATAAACTATTTTTTTTAAGAAAAAAGGAACGATTTTTAGAATTAAGAGTTAAGATTTCATGCATGTGAAGATAAAGAAATTGTGTTTGAATGTTAGGGTTATAAGTGTGTAAAAAGGTGTGGTTTTGGCTTATTGTATGACTCGCACGTGTTGGCCGATAGATTAAGTGTTAAGCCTAGGGAATTAACTGCTTTTTTATTAATGCCAATTGTTATTTGTAAACCAAAGTTTTTAAATAATTCATATAGTCTATTTTTAATTTTTTTTTTTTGTATATTCCATTAGTTGATCTAATCGCAAATAGAGAATTACAAGGCTTGTCTAAAAAGTATACGACCATAGGCCGGAAACAATATTACAAATACGTGACAGAGTTAGGATCCTAATGCCCTTCAAAGTAGGATCCTTGTGCTTGCACAGACTGAGCCCACCGATCCATCCACTGCCGAAAACACCTCTAGAAGTTTTCTTTTGGAATGGTGTTCATCTCCGCCGTCGCCTAAGATTCAGCAGGTGTTTGGAGAAGATGCGATGCGTTACACAAACTGAGGAGCGGTTCAACCGATTATAAAATGGCCGCACATCAGCAGAGAGTGATCAGCGTTCTGGCAGGCCCTAAACTGCTCGGGGTGCAACTGTTGTTGAGAGGGGGCGAAAAAAGAGATAATGCGGACCGCAACGACAGAAATGGACACCATTCCCAAAGAAGACTTCCAGAGGTGTTTCCGGCGCTGGATGGATCGGTGGGTTAAGTATTTGCAAGCACAAGGGGCCTACTTTGAAGGGGATTGGGGTCCCAACCTCGTCACGTATTTGAAATATTTTTCTGGTCTAAGGTCGGATACGTTTTAGACAGACCTTGTATGTCTATATAGTCTACCCTCAAACTCAATGTCACCCTTAAAGTGCTTATAAATCTCATTGAGTAAATATGAGCATTCCAGTTCCTTAACTATACCATTAAAATATTAAAATAGTTGGGGATATCTTTCTTATTCATTATTTACTGTCAAAATGTACTATCGAGTTTCTGGCTAATATGATTAAATCTAACGCAGTTATATCCGAGGAACTTTTAGCCATGACGAGGGCCTCATTCAATAGGATCGATGTAATGGACTGATAATAAGAGTCAATATCAAACGTAATTGATATGATGTTTAAATTTTAAATTCTTAAACCACTCAGTAACTTGATTTGCGGAAACCCAAAGAGTGTATTTAATTTTCTCTCTAATGGTGAGGATAAACCTATCTAATATACTTTACTAACAAAACCTATGTAAGACCTCAAAGGTCAAATTATTCTAATGGAGGAGTTATTGTTAATATGAACTTATGGTCCTCAGCGTAAACCTTGGGGTGCCAGGAACTAAAATTTCTGTAAACAAAAAGAAAAATATTGTCTGTATTAATAATACATAATAATGAATAGAGTTTTATAAAACCGAAAATTTGGATGAAAAAAAAAATAATAATTTAATAAATATTTCATATATTTGACAAAATCTCGCGTCATGTTGTCTGGTTCAAAATTGTCAAAGTTTATCATTTCAACAACGTTTCAAACTTTAGTAACAATTATCTCATTATTGTACACACGCGCTCCAGCGCGCTTCACTACATTTAAAAAAAGTCTCTTCGATGACACCAGAAGATCGTCGATCTTCGGCTACGCCGTAAGACTTCGATCATGAAAAAAAAAGAAAAACAGGAAAATAGTGTCTTTATTACCATGAATAGGGTTTTATAAAACCGAAAATTTGGATTTTAAAAAAATGATTTAATAATGATTTCATTTATTTGACAAAATCTCGCGTCAGGTTGTCTAGTTCTAAAATTTCAAAAGTTTATAATTTCTGTGTATTTATTTATTTTAAGTTTCATTAATAAATTTTTACTTCCTATATTAATGCTATGAATGGTTTCAGCTTGGGTTGTTTTTGTAATTCTTGTGGAGTTCTTTAAACATCGGGTTAGGGTTTGTTTTATATTGCTCATAGCTCATGCTATAGAACTTTTCCGTTTTATCGGCTGGAATTTTATTCTTGAAAAATTATTTATACATCTTAGAGACTTAGTGTCATACCTTTTATGCTTTTTAAACTTTATCTTTCAGTGAGATAGATCAGGTTCCTTTCAAAGATATCTAATGCTGGGTTCGTATTAAAGGTCTTATAAGACTCCACTCCATAATGTTTTGCTACAATTCTTTGAGTGTCCTCCTCATATTTAATAGAGTTATCTGAAAGTTGTGTATTTCTGGTTGTCTATGTGTTCCTCAACTAAGTGTCGTGGGCATAGTGGTATGCTCTCCATCTAATGCTCCCCACAAGAGTGTAGATGTCTCCCATAAAATGTCTTATGTAAGTGTCCTCAGTTAGGATGGGAATGTTTTCGTTGATAAAAGAAGGATATATTTATAGAACAGTATTTTTTTAAGCTGAACATGGAGTAGCTTAAATACGAGAAGTGAAGTCAAATGCTTAGACGTTGGCTGTGTTCAAATGGACAAATAATTAACTACAATTCAAAGATATAAAGAAAAAATGAAGTCAGATTACAGCTGTAATATTCTCAGAAATACTGCAGGGATTACATCTGCTGAATGATTGGCCGCATGGGTCAACCAGAACTATTATATTCCGATTTAGGAATAAACAAAATTATGACATATTTTTCCTAGAATTCTTATCAGTTCTCAGAATTCAACATCAACAACAGTTTATGTGTACGATCGTTTCCGAGACGATAGAATTTTATTGATAACAAGTTTGTCTCTTAATACCGTTATATACTCAGAACTACTGCAAGTATTAAATCAGCTAACTGCAAAATTCCGAATACGTTCGTCGACCACTCTCGACTAGTCTTCTATTTGTGTCCGCTTCTAGGTACATATGGATCTTAATTTCCCTTAATTGCGTGACAGTTTCCATTGGCGACTGCTTGCAGATTCTAGGCTGACTCTGTGAATCGGGTTCGCGCCTCCCGACTGTCTGAAATTGTTACTTTCCTGCACTGATGGGAGCAATAAGCTTGAAACGCTAACATCTGTAGGTATTAATAATCTTATATATATATATATATATATATATATATATATATATATATATATATATATATATATATATATATATATATATATATATATATTATTCGTAATTTGTTTTCAAGTTTAAAAATGGCGACGCTAAACTAATTAATTTGGTCCCACGAAATGTGCCAGCTGCTACTGAAATCAAAATCTACGAATGATATCGTTTGTCATAACTGAAAGAGAAGCGAAGCTGGTGGTCTGGGGACAGGACTAAATATTGGAATTAAATCAAAAGGACCACTAGGGAATAATTGAGAGACGTGAAACCTCCAGGATATCTTCGAATACGAGACCGAGAACGACATCCATGGTTTGATTCATCCATTCTTCCATTTCTACACGATATCTTAAATACAAGTAAGTCTTTTTCGATACGGTTAAAATTTCCGAACCTAACGTACGCTAGGCCTTTGCTCTTTTGTGCATACGCGTTAAGATTTCACGTTGGCACTGACTGTGTACCCATTGACAGTTATTTTTCAACCAAAGTGTCTTAACATTTTACTATCAAGTCCCTGTGAAAATTCCACCGTGCTATCTGCATCAATCTGTGTAATCTACTGTCCTTTCTTGGCCTTTTGGCTAAGATCAAAGTGTAGTATCTGTTCCGATGGATACTGCACCCCATACTGCTGTTGTCTTGGCCTTCGGGTCTTGATTTACGCCGGTCAATGGGTCTGTCCTGTGCAGTTCTGGGAGGTCCACCTTCCCAGGCTTCGCCTCCCCTCTTTGGGGAGGAGTAAGTTTATTGCTTACTGCCTGAGGCGCCCCTACCGGGGAATACCGACGGGGCTGCCCAGGCAATTTTTAAACCCCACTTTCCCGACCCGACCTTGTGTCACATCTTACTTGTGGGAGTAAGATAAAAAACTGGCCTTGTGCCTAACTCCTGGAGGAGAGTAAATCAATACTGTTGATAACAATATCCCTTTAGAAATAATATATGTCAGCGTCAATATTACTTTTTTAAAATTACTCTTTCTTCTCCCGTAAAACTTGTCAATTAACTATTCTTTAAACAGATAAAACAAATATGTCTCTTTTATATTTATTGATTTGTTTATTTAAAATTGCATCAATTTAATTCTTTTCAAAACAATAAATATTATCTGTCTCATTACCGTAAAAATAATTGTCAGTGAAACATTTTTTTTCAAATCAATAAAACGAATGTTTGTTTCTTATGTATTTATTTAAAATCGTACTGTTTTAGTCGACGGTACGACATAATTGGATTTTGGAACAATTAATTTTCAAATGAGTGAATTCGGAATGTTTTGTCTTAGCGACATTAGATTTATCATCGATACATTTATTTGCTGATCAGACGATCTCATTTTTGTATGTGTGTGAAAGGTGATAACGTACGTACAAACATACAATGCCTCAGCGTATTGTTATATAGATTACTATTTTTCCGATTCTAAAAAAATATTCGAGCTTATGAATTTATTTTAAAAGATAATCACTAAAATAATAGTCGCGGGGAATTTGTTCGGTTTTCATCTTTAGTCATTTATATATTCTTCGATTCTGACAAATTATTAATTTGTTCTGTTTTCTGTTTTTGTATTCGGTTAGTCACGGATCATGTTGGCATTCTTATATTCATGTTACGTACAGGACCCACAGTCCAAACTTATAGTAATCGATATTCTTCGATTCTGACAAATTATTAATTTGTTCTGTTTTCTGTTTTTGTATTCGGATAGTCACGGATCATGTTGGCATTCTTATATTCATGTTACGTACAGGACCCACAGTCCAAACTTATAGTAATCGATATTCTTCGATTCTGACAAATTATTAATTTGTTCTGTTTTCTGTTTTTGTATTCGGATAGTCACGGATCATGTTGGCATTCTTATATTCATGTTACGTACAGGACCCACAGTCCAAACTTATAGTAATCGATATTCTTCGATTCTGACAAATTATTAATTTGTTCTGCTTTCTGTTTTTGTATTCGGATAGTCACGGATCATGTTGGCATTCTTATATTCATGTTACGTACAGGACCCACAGTCCAAACTTATAGTAATCGATATTCTTCGATTCTGACAAATTATTAATTTGTTCTGTTTTCTGTCTTTGTATTCGGATAGTCACGGATCATGTTGGCATTCTTATATTCATGTTACGTACAGGACCCACAGTCCAAACTTATAGTAATCGATATTCTTCGATTCTGACAAATTATTAATTTGTTCTGTTTTCTGTCTTTGTATTCGGATAGTCACGGATCATGTTGGCATTCTTATATTCATGTTACGTACAGGACCCACAGTCCAAACTTATAGTAATCGATATTCTTCGATTCTGACAAATTATTAATTTGTTCTGTTTTCTGTCTTTGTATTCGGATAGTCACGGATCATGTTGGCATTCTTATATTCATGTTACGTACAGGACCCACAGTCCAAACTTATAGTAATCGATATTCTTCGATTCTGACAAATTATAAATTTGTTCTGTTTTCTGTTTTTGTATTCGGATAGTCACGGATCATGTTGGCATTCTTATATTCATGTTACGTACAGGACCCACAGTCCAAACTTATAGTAATCGATATTCTTCGATTCTGACAAATTATTAATTTGTTCTGTTTTCTGTTTTTGTATTCGGATAGTCACGGATCATGTTGGCATTCTTATATTCATGTTACGTACAGGACCCACAGTCCAAACTTATAGTAATCGATATTCTTCGATTCTGACAAATTATTAATTTGTTCTGTTTTCTGTCTTTGTATTCGGATAGTCACGGAGCATGTTGGCATTCTTATATTCATGTTACGTACAGGACCCACAGTCCAAACTTATAGTAATCGATATTCTTCGATTCTGACAAATTATTAATTTGTTCTGTTTTCTGTTTTTGTATTCGGATAGTCACGGATCATGTTGGCATTCTTATATTCATGTTACGTACAGGACCCACAGTCCAAACTTATAGTAATCGATATTCTTCGATTCTGACAAATTATTAATTTGTTCTGTTTTCTGTCTTTGTATTCGGATAGTCACGGATCATGTTGGCATTCTTATATTCATGTTACGTACAGGACCCACAGTCCAAACTTATAGTAATCGATATTCTTCGATTCTGACAAATTATTAATTTGTTCTGTTTTCTGTCTTTGTATTCGGATAGTCACGGATCATGTTGGCATTCTTATATTCATGTTACGTACAGGACCCACAGTCCAAACTTATAGTAATCGATATTCTTCGATTCTGACAAATTATTAATTTGTTCTGTTTTCTGTCTTTGTATTCGGATAGTCACGGATCATGTTGGCATTCTTATATTCATGTTACGTACAGGACCCACAGTCCAAACTTATAGTAATCGATATTCTTCGATTCTGACAAATTATTAATTTGTTCTGTTTTCTGTCTTTGTATTCGGATAGTCACGGATCATGTTGGCATTCTTATATTCATGTTACGTACAGGACCCACAGTCCAAACTTATAGTAATCGATATTCTTCGATTCTGACAAATTATTAATTTGTTCTGTTTTCTGTTTTTGTATTCGGATAGTCACGGATCATGTTGGCATTCTTATATTCATGTTACGTACAGGACCCACAGTCCAAACTTATAGTAATCGATATTCTTCGATTCTGACAAATTATTAATTTGTTCTGTTTTCTGTCTTTGTATTCGGATAGTCACGGATCATGTTGGCATTCTTATATTCATGTTACGTACAGGACCCACAGTCCAAACTTATAGTAATCGATATTCTTCGATTCTGACAAATTATTAATTTGTTCTGTTTTCTGTCTTTGTATTCGGATAGTCACGGATCATGTTGGCATTCTTATATTCATGTTACGTACAGGACCCACAGTCCAAACTTATAGTAATCGATATTCTTCGATTCTGACAAATTATTAATTTGTTCTGTTTTCTGTTTTTGTATTCGGATAGTCACGGATCATGTTGGCATTCTTATATTCATGTTACGTACAGGACCCACAGTCCAAACTTATAGTAATCGATATTCTTCGATTCTGACAAATTATTAATTTGTTCTGTTTTCTGTCTTTGTATTCGGATAGTCACGGATCATGTTGGCATTCTTATATTCATGTTACGTACAGGACCCACAGTCCAAACTTATAGTAATCGATATTCTTCGATTCTGACAAATTATTAATTTGTTCTGTTTTCTGTTTTTGTATTCGGATAGTCACGGATCATGTTGGCATTCTTATATTCATGTTACGTACAGGACCCACAGTCCAAACTTATAGTAATCGATATTCTTCGATTCTGACAAATTATTAATTTGTTCTGTTTTCTGTCTTTGTATTCGGATAGTCACGGATCATGTTGGCATTCTTATATTCATGTTACGTACAGGACCCACGGTCCAAACTTATAGTAATCGATATTCTTCGATTCTGACAAATTATTAATTTGTTCTGTTTTCTGTTTTTGTATTCGGATAGTCACGGATCATGTTGGCATTCTTATATTCATGTTACGTACAGGACCCACAGTCCAAACTTATAGTAATCGATATTCTTCGATTCTGACAAATTATAAATTTGTTCTGTTTTCTGTTTTTGTATTCGGATAGTCACGGATCATGTTGGCATTCTTATATTCATGTTACGTACAGGACCCACAGTCCAAACTTATAGTAATCGATATTCTTCGATTCTGACAAATTATAAATTTGTTCTGTTTTCTGTTTTTGTATTCGGATAGTCACGGATCATGTTGGCATTCTTATATTCATGTTACGTACAGGACCCACAGTCCAAACTTATAGTAATCGATATTCTTCGATTCTGACAAATTATTAATTTGTTCTGTTTTCTGTCTTTGTATTCGGATAGTCACGGATCATGTTGGCATTCTTATATTCATGTTACGAACAGGACCCACAGTCCAAACTTATAGTAATCGATATTCTTCGATTCTGACAAATTATAAATTTGTTCTGTTTTCTGTTTTTGTATTCGGATAGTCACGGATCATGTTGGCATTCTTATATTCATGTTACGTACAGGACCCACAGTCCAAACTTATAGTAATCGATATTCTTCGATTCTGACAAATTATTAATTTGTTCTGTTTTCTGTCTTTGTATTCGGATAGTCACGGATCATGTTGGCATTCTTATATTCATGTTACGTACAGGACCCACAGTCCAAACTTATAGTAATCGATATTCTTCGATTCTGACAAATTATTAATTTGTTCTGCTTTCTGTTTTTGTATTCGGATAGTCACGGATCATGTTGGCATTCTTATATTCATGTTACGTACAGGACCCACAGTCCAAACTTATAGTAATCGATATTCTTCGATTCTGACAAATTATTAATTTGTTCTGTTTTCTGTCTTTGTATTCGGATAGTCACGGATCATGTTGGCATTCTTATATTCATGTTACGTACAGGACCCACAGTCCAAACTTATAGTAATCGATATTCTTCGATTCTGACAAATTATTAATTTGTTCTGTTTTCTGTTTTTGTATTCGGATAGTCACGGATCATGTTGGCATTCTTATATTCATGTTACGTACAGGACCCACAGTCCAAACTTATAGTAATCGATATTCTTCGATTCTGACAAATTATTAATTTGTTCTGTTTTCTGTCTTTGTATTCGGATAGTCACGGATCATGTTGGCATTCTTATATTCATGTTACGTACAGGACCCACAGTCCAAACTTATAGTAATCGATATTCTTCGATTCTGACAAATTATTAATTTGTTCTGTTTTCTGTCTTTGTATTCGGATAGTCTCGGATCATGTTGGCATTCTTATATTCATGTTACGTACAGGACCCACAGTCCAAACTTATAGTAATCGATATTCTTCGATTCTGACAAATTATTAATTTGTTCTGTTTTCTGTTTTTGTATTCGGATAGTCACGGATCATGTTGGCATTCTTATATTCATGTTACGTACAGGACCCACAGTCCAAACTTATAGTAATCGATATTCTTCGATTCTGACAAATTATTAATTTGTTCTGTTTTCTGTCTTTGTATTCGGATAGTCACGGATCATGTTGGCATTCTTATATTCATGTTACGTACAGGACCCACAGTCCAAACTTATAGTAATCGATATTCTTCGATTCTGACAAATTATTAATTTGTTCTGTTTTCTGTCTTTGTATTCGGATAGTCACGGATCATGTTGGCATTCTTATATTCATGTTACGTATAGGACCCACAGTCCAAACTTATAGTAATCGATATTCTTCGATTCTGACAAATTATTAATTTGTTCTGTTTTCTGTTTTTGTATTCGGATAGTCACGGATCATGTTGGCATTCTTATATTCATGTTACGTACAGGACCCACAGTCCAAACTTATAGTAATCGATATTCTTCGATTCTGACAAATTATTAATTTGTTCTGTTTTCTGTCTTTGTATTCGGATAGTCACGGATCATGTTGGCATTCTTATATTCATGTTACGTACAGGACCCACAGTCCAAACTTATAGTAATCGATATTCTTCGATTCTGACAAATTATAAATTTGTTCTGTTTTCTGTCTTTGTATTCGGATAGTCACGGATCATGTTCGCATTCTTATATTCATGTTACGTACAGGACCCACAGTCCAAACTTATAGTAATCGATATTCTTCGATTCTGACAAATTATTAATTTGTTCTGTTTTCTGTCTTTGTATTCGGATAGTCACGGATCATGTTGGCATTCTTATATTCATGTTACGTACAGGACCCACAGTCCAAACTTATAGTAATCGATATTCTTCGATTCTGACAAATTATTAATTTGTTCTGTTTTCTGTCTCTGTATTCGGATAGTCACTGATCATGTTGGCATTCTTATATTCATGTTACGTACAGGACCCACAGTCCAAACTTATAGTAATCGATATTCTTCGATTCTGACAAATTATTAATTTGTTCTGTTTTCTGTTTTTGTATTCGGATAGTCACGGATCATGTTGGCATTCTTATATTCATGTTACGTACAGGACCCACAGTCCAAACTTATAGTTATCGATATTCTTCGATTCTGACAAATTATTAATTTGTTCTGTTTTCTGTTTTTGTATTCGGATAGTCACGGATCATGTTGGCATTCTTATATTCATGTTACGTACAGGACCCACAGTCCAAACTTATAGTAATCGATATTCTTCGATTCTGACAAATTATTAATTTGTTCTGTTTTCTGTTTTTGTATTCGGATAGTCACGGATCATGTTGGCATTCTTATATTCATGTTACGTACAGGACCCACAGTCCAAACTTATAGTAATCGATATTCTTCGATTCTGACAAATTATTAATTTGTTCTGTTTTCTGTTTTTGTATTCGGATAGTCACGGAGCATGTTGGCATTCTTATATTCATGTTACGTACAGGACCCACAGTCCAAACTTATAGTAATCGATATTCTTCGATTCTGACAAATTATAAATTTGTTCTGTTTTCTGTCTTTGTATTCGGATAGTCACGGATAATGTTGGCATTCTTATATTCATGTTACGTACAGGACCCACAGTCCAAACTTATAGTAATCGATATTCTTCGATTCTGACAAATTATTAATTTGTTCTGTTTTCTGTCTTTGTATTCGGATAGTCACGGATCATGTTGGCATTCTTATATTCATGTTACGTACAGGACCCACAGTCCAAACTTATAGTAATCGATATTCTTCGATTCTGACAAATTATTAATTTGTTCTGTTTTCTGTTTTTGTATTCGGATAGTCACGGATCATGTTGGCATTCTTATATTCATGTTACGTACAGGACCCACAGTCCAAACTTATAGTAATCGATATTCTTCGATTCTGACAAATTATTAATTTGTTCTGTTTTCTGTCTTTGTATTCGGATAGTCACGGATCATGTTGGCATTCTTATATTCATGTTACGTACAGGACCCACAGTCCAAACTTATAGTAATCGATATTCTTAGATTCTGACAAATTATAAATTTGTTCTGTTTTCTGTCTTTGTATTTGGATAGTCACGGATCATGTTGGCATTCTTATATTCATGTTACGTACAGGACCCACAGTCCAAACTTATAGTAATCGATATTCTTAGATTCTGACAAATTATAAATTTGTTCTGTTTTCTGTCTTTGTATTCGGATAGTCACGGATCATGTTGGCATTCTTATATTCATGTTACGTACAGGACCCACAGTCCAAACTTATAGTAATCGATATTCTTCGATTCTGACAAATTATTAATTTGTTCTGTTTTCTGTCTTTGTATTCGGATAGTCACGGATCATGTTGGCATTCTTATATTCATGTTACGTACAGGACCCACAGTCCAAACTTATAGTAATCGATATTCTTCGATTCTGACAAATTATTAATTTGTTCTGTTTTCTGTCTTTGTATTCGGATAGTCACGGATCATGTTGGCATTCTTATATTCATGTTACGTACAGGACCCACAGTCCAAACTTATAGTAATCGATATTCTTCGATTCTGACAAATTATTAATTTGTTCTGTTTTCTGTCTTTGTATTCGGATAGTCACGGATCATGTTGGCATTCTTATATTCATGTTACGTACAGGACCCACAGTCCAAACTTATAGTAATCGATATTCTTCGATTCTGACAAATTATAAATTTGTTCTGTTTTCTGTTTTTGTATTCGGATAGTCACGGATCATGTTGGCATTCTTATATTCATGTTACGTACAGGACCCACAGTCCAAACTTATAGTAATCGATATTCTTCGATTCTGACAAATTATAAATTTGTTCTGTTTTCTGTCTTTGTATTCGGATAGTCACGGATCATGTTGGCATTCTTATATTCATGTTACGTACAGGACCCACAGTCCAAACTTATAGTAATCGATATTCTTCGATTCTGACAAATTATAAATTTGTTCTGTTTTCTGTTTTTGTATTCGGATAGTCACGGATCATGTTGGCATTCTTATATTCATGTTACGTACAGGACCCACAGTCCAAACTTATAGTAATCGATATTCTTCGATTCTGACAAATTATAAATTTGTTCTGTTTTCTGTCTTTGTATTCGGATAGTCACGGATCATGTTGGCATTCTTATATTCATGTTACGTACAGGACCCACAGTCCAAACTTATAGTAATCGATATTCTTCGATTCTGACAAATTATTAATTTGTTCTGTTTTCTGTTTTTGTATTCGGATAGTCACGGATCATGTTGGCATTCTTATATTCATGTTACGTACAGGACCCACGGTCCAAACTTATAGTAATCGATATTCTTCGATTCTGACAAATTATTAATTTGTTCTGTTTTCTGTCTTTGTATTCGGATAGTCACGGATCATGTTGGCATTCTTATATTCATGTTACGTACAGGACCCACGGTCCAAACTTATAGTAATCGATATTCTTCGATTCTGACAAATTATAAATTTGTTCTGTTTTCTGTTTTTGTATTCGGATAGTCACGGATCATGTTGGCATTCTTATATTCATGTTACGTACAGGACCCACAGTCCAAACTTATAGTAATCGATATTCTTCGATTCTGACAAATTATAAATTTGTTCTGTTTTCTGTCTTTGTATTCGGATAGTCACGGATCATGTTGGCATTCTTATATTCATGTTACGTACAGGACCCACAGTCCAAACTTATAGTAATCGATATTCTTCGATTCTGACAAATTATTAATTTGTTCTGTTTTCTGTCTTTGTATTCGGATAGTCACGGATCATGTTGGCATTCTTATATTCATGTTACGTACAGGACCCACAGTCCAAACTTATAGTAATCGATATTCTTCGATTCTGACAAATTATTAATTTGTTCTGTTTTCTGTTTTTGTATTCGGATAGTCACGGATCATGTTGGCATTCTTATATTCATGTTACGTACAGGACCCACAGTCCAAACTTATAGTAATCGATATTCTTCGATTCTGACAAATTATTAATTTGTTCTGTTTTCTGTCTTTGTATTCGGATAGTCACGGATCATGTTGGCATTCTTATATTCATGTTACGTACAGGACCCACAGTCCAAACTTATAGTAATCGATATTCTTAGATTCTGACAAATTATAAATTTGTTCTGTTTTCTGTCTTTGTATTCGGATAGTCACGGATCATGTTGGCATTCTTATATTCATGTTACGTACAGGACCCACAGTCCAAACTTATAGTAATCGATATTCTTCGATTCTGACAAATTATTAATTTGTTCTGTTTTCTGTCTTTGTATTCGGATAGTCACGGATCATGTTGGCATTCTTATATTCATGTTACGTACAGGACCCACAGTCCAAACTTATAGTAATCGATATTCTTCGATTCTGACAAATTATTAATTTGTTCTGTTTTCTGTCTTTGTATTCGGATAGTCACGGATCATGTTGGCATTCTTATATTCATGTTACGTACAGGACCCACAGTCCAAACTTATAGTAATCGATATTCTTCGATTCTGACAAATTATTAATTTGTTCTGCTTTCTGTCTTTGTATTCGGATAGTCACGGATCATGTTGGCATTCTTATATTCATGTTACGTACAGGACCCACAGTCCAAACTTATAGTAATCGATATTCTTCGATTCTGACAAATTATTAATTTGTTCTGTTTTTTGTCTTTGTATTCGGATAGTCACGGATCATGTTGGCATTCTTATATTCATGTTACGTACAGGACCCACAGTCCAAACTTATAGTAATCGATATTCTTCGATTCTGACAAATTATAAATTTGTTCTGTTTTCTGTTTTTGTATTCGGATAGTCACGGATCATGTTGGCATTCTTATATTCATGTTACGTACAGGACCCACAGTCCAAACTTATAGTAATCGATATTCTTCGATTCTGACAAATTATAAATTTGTTCTGTTTTCTGTCTTTGTATTCGGATAGTCACGGATCATGTTGGCATTCTTATATTCATGTTACGTACAGGACCCACAGTCCAAACTTATAGTAATCGATATTCTTCGATTCTGACAAATTATAAATTTGTTCTGTTTTCTGTTTTTGTATTCGGATAGTCACGGATCATGTTGGCATTCTTATATTCATGTTACGTACAGGACCCACAGTCCAAACTTATAGTAATCGATATTCTTCGATTCTGACAAATTATAAATTTGTTCTGTTTTCTGTCTTTGTATTCGGATAGTCACGGATCATGTTGGCATTCTTATATTCATGTTACGTACAGGACCCACAGTCCAAACTTATAGTAATCGATATTCTTCGATTCTGACAAATTATTAATTTGTTCTGTTTTCTGTTTTTGTATTCGGATAGTCACGGATCATGTTGGCATTCTTATATTCATGTTACGTACAGGACCCACGGTCCAAACTTATAGTAATCGATATTCTTCGATTCTGACAAATTATTAATTTGTTCTGTTTTCTGTCTTTGTATTCGGATAGTCACGGATCATGTTGGCATTCTTATATTCATGTTACGTACAGGACCCACGGTCCAAACTTATAGTAATCGATATTCTTCGATTCTGACAAATTATAAATTTGTTCTGTTTTCTGTTTTTGTATTCGGATAGTCACGGATCATGTTGGCATTCTTATATTCATGTTACGTACAGGACCCACAGTCCAAACTTATAGTAATCGATATTCTTCGATTCTGACAAATTATAAATTTGTTCTGTTTTCTGTCTTTGTATTCGGATAGTCACGGATCATGTTGGCATTCTTATATTCATGTTACGTACAGGACCCACAGTCCAAACTTATAGTAATCGATATTCTTCGATTCTGACAAATTATAAATTTGTTCTGTTTTCTGTTTTTGTATTCGGATAGTCACGGATCATGTTGGCATTCTTATATTCATGTTACGTACAGGACCCACAGTCCAAACTTATAGTAATCGATATTCTTCGATTCTGACAAATTATAAATTTGTTCTGTTTTCTGTTTTTGTATTCGGATAGTCACGGATCATGTTGGCATTCTTATATTCATGTTACGTACAGGACCCACAGTCCAAACTTATAGTAATCGATATTCTTCGATTCTGACAAATTATAAATTTGTTCTGTTTTCTGTTTTTGTATTCGGATAGTCACGGATCATGTTGGCATTCTTATATTCATGTTACGTACAGGACCCACAGTCCAAACTTATAGTAATCGATATTCTTCGATTCTGAGAAATTATAAATTTGTTCTGTTTTCTGTCTTTGTATTCGGATAGTCACGGATCATGTTGGCATTCTTATATTCATGTTACGTACAGGACCCACAGTCCAAACTTATAGTAATCGATATTCTTCGATTCTGACAAATTATAAATTTGTTCTGTTTTCTGTCTTTGTATTCGGATAGTCACGGATCATGTTGGCATTCTTATATTCATGTTACGTACAGGACCCACAGTCCAAACTTATAGTAATCGATATTCTTCGATTCTGACAAATTATAAATTTGTTCTGTTTTCTGTCTTTGTATTCGGATAGTCACGGATCATGTTGGCATTCTTATATTCATGTTACGTACAGGACCCACAGTCCGAACTTATAGTAATCGATATTCTTCGATTCTGACAAATTATTAATTTGTTCTGTTTTCTGTTTTTGTATTCGGATAGTCACGGATCATGTTGGCATTCTTATATTCATGTTACGTACAGGACCCACGGTCCAAACTTATAGTAATCGATATTCTTCGATTCTGACAAATTATTAATTTGTTCTGTTTTCTGTCTTTGTATTCGGATAGTCACGGATCATGTTGGCATTCTTATATTCATGTTACGTACAGGACCCACAGTCCAAACTTATAGTAATCGATATTCTTCGATTCTGACAAATTATAAATTTGTTCTGTTTTCTGTTTTTGTATTCGGATAGTCACGGATCATGTTGGCATTCTTATATTCATGTTACGTACAGGACCCACAGTCCAAACTTATAGTAATCGATATTCTTCGATTCTGACAAATTATAAATTTGTTCTGTTTTCTGTCTTTGTATTCGGATAGTCACGGATCATGTTGGCATTCTTATATTCATGTTACGTACAGGACCCACAGTCCAAACTTATAGTAATCGATATTCTTCGATTCTGACAAATTATAAATTTGTTCTGTTTTCTGTTTTTGTATTCGGATAGTCACGGATCATGTTGGCATTCTTATATTCATGTTACGTACAGGACCCACAGTCCAAACTTATAGTAATCGATATTCTTCGATTCTGACAAATTATAAATTTGTTCTGTTTTCTGTCTTTGTATTCGGATAGTCACGGATCATGTTGGCATTCTTATATTCATGTTACGTACAGGACCCACAGTCCAAACTTATAGTAATCGATATTCTTCGATTCTGACAAATTATAAATTTGTTCTGTTTTCTGTTTTTGTATTCGGATAGTCACGGATCATGTTGGCATTCTTATATTCATGTTACGTACAGGACCCACGGTCCAAACTTATAGTAATCGATATTCTTCGATTCTGACAAATTATTAATTTGTTCTGTTTTCTGTCTTTGTATTCGGATAGTCACGGATCATGTTGGCATTCTTATATTCATGTTACGTACAGGACCCACAGTCCAAACTTATAGTAATCGATATTCTTCGATTCTGACAAATTATAAATTTGTTCTGTTTTCTGTTTTTGTATTCGGATAGTCACGGATCATGTTGGCATTCTTATATTCATGTTACGTACAGGACCCACAGTCCAAACTTATAGTAATCGATATTCTTCGATTCTGACAAATTATAAATTTGTTCTGTTTTCTGTCTTTGTATTCGGATAGTCACGGATCATGTTGGCATTCTTATATTCATGTTACGTACAGGACCCACAGTCCAAACTTATAGTAATCGATATTCTTCGATTCTGACAAATTATAAATTTGTTCTGTTTTCTGTTTTTGTATTCGGATAGTCACGGATCATGTTGGCATTCTTATATTCATGTTACGTACAGGACCCACAGTCCAAACTTATAGTAATCGATATTCTTCGATTCTGACAAATTATAAATTTGTTCTGTTTTCTGTCTTTGTATTCGGATAGTCACGGATCATGTTGGCATTCTTATATTCATGTTACGTACAGGACCCACAGTCCAAACTTATAGTAATCGATATTCTTCGATTCTGACAAATTATAAATTTGTTCTGTTTTCTGTTTTTGTATTCGGATAGTCACGGATCATGTTGGCATTCTTATATTCATGTTACGTACAGGACCCACGGTCCAAACTTATAGTAATCGATATTCTTCGATTCTGACAAATTATTAATTTGTTCTGTTTTCTGTCTTTGTATTCGGATAGTCACGGATCATGTTGGCATTCTTATATTCATGTTACGTACAGGACCCACAGTCCAAACTTATAGTAATCGATATTCTTCGATTCTGACAAATTATTAATTTGTTATGCTTTCTGTCTTTGTATTCGGATAGTCACGGATCATGTTGGCATTCTTATATTCATGTTACGTACAGGACCCACAGTCCAAACTTATAGTAATCGATATTCTTCGATTCTGACAAATTATAAATGTTAACAAAAATTAAAACATAGAAAACGTACACGGTTTAACTTACGTTTACAACTGGTAATACAGGGTGGGCCAAAATAAGGGTCCTATCTTTAAATTTGAATAACTTGAATTTGAATAACTTCCACAAAATAAAAGTTAAACTCACCAAACTTTATGTGTGTGTAGACTGACCCTTCCGAGATTTTCTGAAATAAACAAAACAAATTTTAGCCGAAAAACACTTCTTAAAACTTACAAAAACTAAAGTATTGTTTTTTACACTGTTTTGAGTTTTTTAAGCAAAAATAATGTTTTCTAAATGAGGGTACGTTCCTTAGGGCTAATACGGCTCATGCTTGCTTCGGAAGGGGTCCTTTACTTATTCTAAAAAAAATTTAAAAAATCAATAAATAAAAAAGTTATGAATTTTTAAAAATAGGACCCTTATTTTTGCCCACCTTGTATAATTCTTTTTTTCATGGAAGTAGCTCTAGACAAGGCATGAAGCCACTTGATGTAATGAGCTAAAAAAGAAAAATACTACTTCAAGGTCAAAAACTAGCCAACGATAAGTGTTAGATGGATAGATTCCGACCCAGAAAACAGCAATTCTTCCCCCTTTGTCAGAAACATCGCTCATGAAATATGAGGACTAAAAGACAAAATAAGGGAAGCGAGAGTCACGAGGCTGCCGAAAGTAACCCCACCAGCAACTTTCTACTCTCTCAATTAAGCTACACAAACTGGGGACGGGGGACCGGTAATTTACAATAAACTGTTCTCGCGGAAAACGCACAACTTGTTGTGGGAAAGAAAACAGCTGAAGCTAAAAATGTTTAAATGACTTTATAATATGAACCAACACAAAAGAAACACAAAGAAAGTAAGAAACGTAATTTTAAAAAAAGGCCATCAACTTTAAGTTTAAAATCATTACACCCGGGCAACGCCTGGTTTTTTCTGCTAGTGTTTAATAAAAAGAAAATCTTTTGATCAAATTATTATTTCCTTAATGTTTTGGTTGCAAGGTTGAACAATAATTAGTGAGGAATACAATGAAGACGCAAACAACAAGGAGAATGCAATAATAAGTGTATTAAAGAAAAGGTATAGTTACAGTATGTACAAATGAAGGTGTCGAGTCAGAGAGTCTTGGTGGGAGGATATGTACGCTCTTCGGCGTCACTTCCGGTGGCATTTAGGTAACACACACTAAGGCCAACCTAGGCTTGCCATTTATAGTGTAACGTTATTCGTATATGCAAATGAGTGGTTGCCACCACAACACTTAACAAATAAGATAACACATTCATTAAAAAATAAGAAAATATATGTAGCAGAAGTGTGCTTGAAGTCCGTTCGATATAAAACTAACCAGACCCGTGGCAAGTTCACTGTTAATTAAAGAAAATACGTGTTAGTCTTATTATTTTTATGTACTTGCTTGAGAATAAATAAAAGCTTCTTTGTATTCCTGCTCCCAGCCCTGAGCACCATATTAACATTTTTTTATTTATATAATGTTTAATGTTCCAAGTTATAAATATAAGAAAATCGTCTTTCTGTTTATGGATGTCCCGTGCAAACGAAGACCCTACGATAATATTATAAATAAAATTATTATACAGATATTAATACCATAATTGGATTTCTCGTAAAATTGTACTCGAGAAAAATGTTTATTCTTGGTATAGGGTTTTGTTTTCAATGTTAAAGACTGGACAGACAGATGCACGACTTTTATTATAGATTGTACAAGTTGTGGTACTAATATCGATCCTGAACCAGTTTTCGTGAGGTTCGACTCGGAAGCGTTCGGCTGTCCTACGCAAACGCCCGAGAGTTGACGAGCCGATTTGTACCAGACGACAATTTTGATACGGTGCTGCGTCCTATGATAATAATGTTTTGCTTTTTTTGTTGTTTTTTTGTTGTTGTTAGGGTTAGGGTTAAAAATATTTATTTGAAAACAGTAATTTCGCTCTGTTTTGCTTGTTTTATTTGTTTTGTTGTTTAAAAAATTTCTTGCAACTATAACTAAAAATTATAGGACGCAGCAACGTATCAAAATAACAAAAATATATTTATTTGATAAAAGTAACTTCGCTATGTTTTGCTTGTTCTGTTTTTTTTTTTTGTTTCTTTTAGAAAATTTCTTGAAAATATAACCTACAATCACAGGACGCAGCACCTTATCAAAATTGTCGTCTGGTACCATTTGGCTCGTCAACACTCGGGCGTTTGCGTAGGACAGCCGAACGCTTCCGAGTCGAACCTCACGAAAACTGGGTCAGGATCGATATCAGTATCCAAGTTGTATTTAATTAAATGTAAACCAGATTGAGAAAAGTACGTTTCTAAATATAAAGAGCGTAAATATATGTGTTCATGGCGGATTATTGGACGAATTTAAATGATGTATACGCTTAAAATAATTTAAGAAAAGTAAACATTACTCTTTGTTTACTTAATAAGCAGATTATTAAAATAATTTCAGAAAAGTAAACATTACTCTTTGTTTACTCAATAAGCAGATTATTAAAATAATTTCAGAAAAGTAAACATTACTCTTTGTTTACTTAATAAGCAGATTATTAACATAATTTAAGAAAAGCAAACATCACTCTTTGTTTTCTTAATAAGCAGATTATTAAAATAATTTCAGAAAAGTAAACATTACTCTTTGTTTACTCAATAAGAAGATTATTAAAATAATTTCAGAAAAGTAAACATTACTCTTTGTTTACTTAATAAGCAGATTATTAAAATAATTTCAGAAAAGTAAACATTACTCTTTGTTTACTTAATAAGCAGATTATTAAAATAATTTCAGAAAAGCAAACATTACTCTTTGTTTACTCAATAAGCAGATTATTAAAATAATTTAAGAAAAGTAAACATTACTCTGTGTTTACTTAATAAGCAGATTATTAAACTAATTTAAGAAAAGTAAACATTACTCTTTGTTTACTTAATAAGCAGATTATTAAAATAATTCAAGAAAAGTAAACATTACTCTTTGTTTACTCAATAAGCAGATTATTAAAATAATTTAAGAAAAGTAAACATTACTCTTTGTTTACTTAATAAGCAGATTATTAAACTAATTTAAGAAAAGTAAACATTACTCTTTGTTTACTCAATAAGCAGATTATTAAAATAATTTAAGAAAAGTAAACATTACTCTTTGTTTACTTAATAAGCAGATTATTAAAATAATTTAAGAAAAGTAAACATTGCTCTTTGTTAACTTAATAAGCAGAGTATTAAAATAATTTCAGAAAAGTAAACATTACTCTTTGTTTACTTAAAAAGCAGATTATTAAAATAATTTCAGAAAAGTAAACATTACTCTTTGTTTACTTAATAAGCAGATTATTAAAATAATTTAAGAAAAGTAAACATTACACTTTGTTTACTTAATAAGCAGATTATTAAAATAATTTAAGAAAAGTAAACATTACTCTTTGTTTACTTAATAAGCAGATTATTAACATAATTTAAGAAAAGTAAGCATCACTCTTTGTTTACTTAATAAGCAGATTATTAAAATAATTTAAGAAAAGCAAACATTAATCTTTGTTTACTTAATAAGCAGATTATTAAAATAATTTAAGAAAAGTAAACATTACTCTTTGTTTACTTAATAAGCAGATTATTAAAATAATTTAAGAAAAGTAAACATTACTCTTTGTTTACTTAATAAGCAGATTTTTAAAATAATTTCAGAAAAGTAAACATCACTCTTTGTTTACTTAATGAGCAGATTATTAAAATAATTTAAGAAAAGTAAAAATTACTCTTTGTTTACTTAATAAGCAGATTATTAAAATAATTACAGAAAAGTAAACATTACTCTTTGTTTACTTAATAAGCAGATTATTAAAATAATTACAGAAAAGTAAACATTACTCTTTGTTTACTTAATAAGCAGATTATTGAAATAATTTCAGAAAAGTAAACATTACTCTTTGTTTACTTAATAAGCAGATTATTAAAATAATTTCAGAAAAGTAAACATTACTCTTTGTTTACTTAATAAGCAGATTATTAAAATAATTTCAGAAACGGAAACATTACTCTTTGTTTACTTAATAAGCAGATTATTAAAATAATTTAAGAAAAGTAAACATTACTCTTTGTTTACTTAATAAGCAGATTATTAAAATAATTTCAGAAAAGTAAACATCACTCTTTGTTTCCTTAATAAGCAGAGTATTAAAATAATTTCAGAAAAGTAAACATTACTCTTTGTTTACTTAATAAGCAGATTATTAAAATAATTTCAGAAAAGTAAACATTACTCTTTGTGTACTTAATAAGCAGATTATTGAAATAATTTCAGAAAAGTAAACATTACTCTTTGTTTACTTAATAACCAGATTATTCAAATAATTTAAGAAAAGTAAACATTACTCTTTGTTTACTTAATAAGCAGAGTATTAAAATAATTTAAGAAAATTAAACATTACTATTTGTTTACTCAATAAGCAGATTATTAAAATAATTTAAGAAAAGTAAACATTACTCTTTGTTTACTTAATAAGCAGAGTATTAAAATAATTTCAGAAAAGTAAACATTACTCTTTATTTACTTAATAAGCAGATTATTAAAATAATTTAAGAAAAGTAAACATCACTCTTTGTTTACTTAATAAGCAGATTATTAAAATAATTTCAGAAAAGTAAACATTACTCTTTGTTTAATTAATAAGCAGAGTATTAAAATAATTTCAGAAAAGTAAACATTACTCTTTGCTTACTTAATAAGCAGATTATTGAAATAATTTAAGAAAAGTAAACATTACTCTTTGTTTACTTAATAAGCAGATTATTAAAATAATTTAAGAAAAGTAAACATTACTCTTTGTTTACTTAATAAGCAGATTATTAAAATAATTTCAGAAAAGTAAACATTACTCTTTGTTTACTTAATAAGCAGATTATTAAAATAATTTCAGAAAAGTAAACATTACTCTTTGTTTACTTAATAAGCAGATTATTAAAATAATTTCAGAAAAGTAAACATTACTCTTTGTTTACTTAATAAGCAGATTATTAAAATAATTTCAGAAAAGTAAACATTACTCTTTGTTTACTTAATAAGCAGATTATTAAAATAATTCAAGAAAAGTAAACATCACTCTTTGTTTTCTTAATAAGCAGATTATTAAAATAATTTAAGAAAAGTAAACATCACTCTTTGTTTACTTAATAAGCAGATTATTTAATACAGTTAAAGAATTTAATTTTAGCTATATGTATTTAGAAACCTGTGGATATTCCCGAATTTAAGTCCGTTGAAGCCAAACCATTTCTCCATAGTCTGTAAGCGTTTCACGCCACAAAGTAAAACTTGAAGTAATCATATAAGTGTATCATGAGAAGTTCAAAACTTCTTCTTAAATAAAATTTAAAATATAATGAACACATTTGTCTGCGAAAACTAATATGCGAATTAAATTTATGAAAATTTCTTGATTTTTTTTCCAGATAATATTTTATTTTAAAAATGCACAAATTCTTATATGAGAAAAACATGGCAGTTATGATTTTATTTTTTGTAATATTAGTCGACGACAAGAAAGAAATAATGTTTGAAACAACTCAAATTGTGTATTGATGATATTTATAATATATTTACTTTCGGAATAGAGGCTAACTGCGGCCTTCTAATGTTTATTAAGCTATGTAATAATCATAATAATGATAATAATCATAATAATCATAATAATCATAATAATCATAATAATCATAGTGTATCTTTAGCTCAGGTGTTTTGTTGTTGCTAATCATAACGGACAAAAGCTTTTGGCGTAATTAGTAAGCGACAGCTGGTTTTAATAATTAGTAATGACTATAAGTCTGGGCGATTGTTTTGCTATTTCTTAGGCATGTCGTGTACTGGGTTTGGAGACATCTGGTTTAAACGATTTGAAATAACTACAAGCTCAACAGCCGAATAAAAGTCAGAGTTTTGTAACCTCCTTTCGAAGATCTCTGAAGAGAGATTAAAGCCCCAAACCAATGTACTCTTATCACACCCTCAAACTTATTTTATCAAACTCTTGCTCTATCCCTTCCGAATTTGGTGAACTTCAATCCATTATCGTAGATGAAAAAGTAGACCTGATAGTAATAACTGAAATTTGGTTACCCTCAGATATCGAAGAAGCAGAGGTTCACCTAAAAGGTTTTATTTAATTTGGCTGTGACATATCTTAAAGAAAAGACGGTGGAGTTATGGTGTGCGTAAGATCCAAACTACTTCTGCCTTCAAATGTACAGCTGTTAGATAGATTTGATGCTATTCTTCGCAATATAAACGTGAGCAGAGAAAACATTGCTCGCACACCTCGTTTGCATCGATCCTTCCACATATCAACAAAGAAGAACGTTTACTTAAGCAGCCTCCAATAAGTTAGATTGGAATAGCCTCAGCGAATATCAGTCTCTTGAAAATAAAGAAAGTTATCTTCTGCTTAACGAATATGTCCGTGCCTCTGAAGACGCCAAAACAGAATAAACACAAACCATCGATTACTAAGAAAGGTTCTTCGTGAACGACACCTGCGAAAGGCTGCATGAGAAGCCCTACAAAGAGACGATGAATGAGGCGGCTTTGGGGGTCTACCTGGAAATAAAGAAATCATATAAAACACATTTTCAGCATCAGTAGGCAAAAATTTGAAATGCAGTTTGCTCTTGATGCTGTTCGTAACCCAAAGCGAGTGTACGTTCACATGCAAAGGAATAGAAAGTTACATAAAAAAATAGTAGCGCAACACTAAAACCTACGATCTTCTCTCTTTGCAAATATTTTCAAAGACGACGATAGCAGAGAACCTTCAACGCTGCACATGATAGCACCGTAATGTGGCCGATCACCATCACCCCAGTCGAAGTCGAGAAGCAGCTCTTTTTTCTTGGGTGTGTTATTCACATCCAAGAATGAGGCAAGGTCCAAATGAACTACATACAGCAATTTTACGAGCTATTGCACCCAAACTAGCTAAAACCTCTAGCACCCTTTTTTAAACATTTACCTGGCTACGGAAGTTGTCCTGTTGATCAGATGGTGGCTACAATCTGTCCCATCTTTAAAGAATGGTGGTCTAATGACGTACAGACAAGTGAGCCGTCATCTCTATTGTCGCCAAAATCATAGAAGGTTTAACTCAAGCAGGCAGTTATGGCTCATCTTACGTCTGGTGCTACCATACCATGGCACCATGGTTTCATTCCAATACGTTCGTGTCTCAAAAATTTACGTGTGATGGAAGAATGGGTCACAAACATAATCGATGATTGAGATAATTCTGATATTGTCTTTATCGACTTTGCCAAGGCCTTCGATTTAGTCAATCACTGCCTACTTCTATATAAAGGTCAACACTATGGCATCCATTAATCTGTTATAAATTGGATAAGATCCTTTCTTGGTGATCATACATACAGGTTGCAGATAAATGGTAGTGTATCATCTGAGATGGGTACATGCTCTGGTGCTCTCCAAAGCTCCGTGCACTATCTTATTCTGTTTCTACTCTATATCAACGTGATTGCCGGGTGTGATTAGCGGAAACGTGCTTCTATTTGTAAATGACGTCAAATTAGTAGCCCGTGGGAGAGAGATTGACAATCTCAAGTCTAGCCTTCAACGTGCCTGGAAATGGTCCATTGAATGGGACTTATACCTCAATGTCGATAAATGCTGCCATATTGCAGTAGATTTTTCTTTCGGCTCGACTTTTACTTTCGGCGGTGACACATCTCTGCTCAAGGCGATGAACAAAGCAAAAGATGTTGGCCTTCTGCTCGACTAGTTCTTCAAGCCATGGAAACATTGCATTCAGGCTATAAAGCAAGGAGCAGTCTATTTCTCATTCGACGTTCTTTCTGCAAACTCACTCCTGAAATATTTCTACCACTTTATGTCTCCCTCGTCAGACCACTGTTAAGTATGATGTGCAGGCCTCTGCTCCATATCTAATACGTGATATCCAACAACTGCAGAGGGTTAATCGACTAGATACTCGACTGGTGCAGGGACTACGGGTTCTGCCCTACGAAAGCCGGCTCGAGAGGCTTAACCGTTTCTCACTTGAGCGCCGAAGTTCGCGCAGTTATCTCCTCAATGGTCATTATAATCACCTCCATGACTTACTATTCACTTCTGCACCAGAAATGCGCGGGCATTACAGGAAACTGTTTCACCGCTGATTTCGATTGAACCGGACCAGGACGACTTTCTCCATCAGGATCCCTGTGCCAGCGACTCTGCAATTCAAATTGAATATTAATTTTTTCAAAAAGACATAGTTTGTTATATGATAGAAGAGACAAGATATACCGACAAAAAGGGGACAATTATAATTATGATCTGCTCGTTATAGGAGTATGGCCCTGTCTGAAAACAAAGCCAACGTTTATTCGATATGACAGCGACAGCATCTCCACATTATATTGTGAATACCAGCGAAGTCATAGGCAGCTTGCACAACTCCGCAATCACATCAATTAGTCAAGAGACAGGTAGATGTAAGATGTTTGAATTAGTGAAAGCGAATGTTCCGTCAGTTTTTCTTCAGTAGACTTAGAAGTATATCTTTCCTAGTGAGAAAACCGTTGTATGTGTACGTATCAACGCATATACATTATATATATATATATATATATATATATATATATATATATATATATATATATATATATATTTTTTTTTTTTTTTTTTTTTTACATGATTCACCCCAAACAAGGCAGGACGCCACTGTAAACGTAAGGGGCTACTGAGAAAAAGGAAAAGGGGAGAAGGATTGGTGGTTCAGCTTAAATTGGGATCTGAGCAGCGAGATGTCTGTTTACATTAGTTTTAAATTTCTGCATGTCAGTACTGTTGGGGAAACAGGGGGCAGGGAGGGAGTTCCAGAGGCCAGCAGCACGAGGAAAGAAGCTATTTGAGTAGAATGCTCTCCGGCATCTGGGGACCTCCACAGTGAATATATAGGTACTTTGTTACATTAGGACCCGCGCTTACTTTGACAATGACCCTAACACTTAGCATAACTCTATTGTTAACTCTAACCCTAACCCCCACTTTGACCCTAACCCTAACCCTAACGATGTGATCAAAGTTCACGCGGGTCCTCATGCAACAAAGCACCTGTGTATATATATATATATATATATATATATATATATATATATATATATATATATCCATATATAATTAGTATTTCATGTATCCACATAAAATTTTATAAGGAGATATCATTTTTTATGTATCAATTTTCAGTATTTACTTCAACAGTGCACAATACGTGAGTAGAGCAAGGTAGTTTAGCCTGACGATTCCCTATGAGGGATGAAACACGGAAGCCTCTTGGTAGCTTAATTGCCATAAATATATTTTCATAACTGACTACTATACTACTTACTACTATAGATAGATAGATAGATAGATAGATAGATAGATAGATAGATAGATAGATAGATAGATAGATAAGAGGAATGCTCGTTCCGAGACGAGTAATATTCATTCCCTGAGCAGAACAGTTTTGCATCACTTTTATGTCCCATTTCGATGATTAAAATCAACATATAATGATATCAAACCATATGTCTAGAATACTCATTCCGATTTTGATCAAAATATATGATTTTGATTCTAGAAAATGTCTAAAATGTAAGCTTAAGATGCCTTATGAAGAAATTAAAATTCAGGAAATCTTGCTTAATTGGTGTCTAGTGACAATGGCTCAAATTTAATGCAAATCTGAAATATTCCAATTTTTTAAGGGGGGAGTTATGTCCATATAATCACCCTTAAAATCCCTTTAAAATATTCAAAATAACTGAAATTTAGGGAATATTTATTAATTGATGTCTAATACTTATCGTTAAAATTTCACAAAAAAATGCTATCATTTTTCAAATACTCAAAAAGAAACGGGGACAGCCATTCTACAAGAGAATAAGACCTTTGATCTCATCAACTAAAAAGGGTAAGGGATGTTCGCTTTTATTTATTTCAAATGAACTCAACCATGGGCAAAAAGTAGAAGAGTAGAGGAAGAGAGACGCTTATCTGAAGCCGTGGCTTTCATGGGATTGACTTTTTTTTGTCGTGTCTTCCTTTATTTTGTTTTGTTTCAGATGCGCTGTCTGGATCTCTCAGTGCCGTTCTTTTCCATGATGCGGATGATCGAAGAGATTTTTCAGGGCCGCACCTTTCTTTGCTGCAAATGCGCTGGGTGAATCATTCATGGTAGATACTTTTGGGGTACAGACAGCCATGGAGATTCTCAGGATCGCTCTTTTCTTTTGTGTGGATGGTCGGGAACATAACTGAGGGTCGAATCCTGGTCACGGCATCAAATGTGGTCCGATGCTACGTGGACCACATGAAACACGACTGGTTGCTCTGTAAATAGATCTGCGCCTATGCTGTGTTTGAAATATCCGCATAAATTTAGTACTGGCGAAAACTAGTCGGAGACTTTGGTAAGTGGTCGGTTCTGTCGGCAACACTAAAACAAGAATAATTCGCTGTGAACAATAAAAACATATTTATTGGAACAATAATCAAAACAAAAACTCATGTTACTTTGCTGGAGAGAAAAGATAAGTTAAGTAACTGGTTCTAAGTTTTGGTTGGGGAACTGAGATTTGCTTCATGCTTTAGTCCTTTAAACGAAGTCGAATATAATATAATTCTTAGTCGTTTTTATTCCTGTTTTCTGATTAGTTGTCAATATGTCTGTCTCATGCCTTGTCTGTCTGTCTGTCTGTCTGTCTGTTTCTGGGACTAACTGAATGACTGACTGGCTGTCTAAGGAGCTCTCCAAGGGTCACTTATTTTATTGAGATACTTCAATTGAGGCGAATATCGTGATTAACTAACCAATTACAGATCGTTTCACATTTTCTAATATTCTACGATTGGTCAGTCAATGAAAGCCTTCATTTCACACATTTAGGTGAATCCTTTCAAGAATAACACACTTTACTAATTGTTTACAGGTAATTATATTATCAGATGTCGCTGGTTAACTTCGTAACGATTTAGTCATCGGCTAAATATTTTGACTTATTTAACTCATGATTGAAATATGTTTAGAAATTATTATTAAATATTCAAGCCTTCAAATACAGTATGACATATGCACCTCCGATACATTTTTAAATTGAAAGCACGAATTAGATCGAACACTTTTTTTTTAATTATCGTCAAATTAATCAAATTATAAATGAAAATTATTCTTGTGGTCTTGATATTTTGTTTGGTTCAAAACAGATGCTTTTCTCTCGCTGGCATTCTTACTCCAGAAAAATAACTTTTAAAAATCATATTTGAAACATGATAATTCAACCTGAGTTATTCATAGTCAAAACGGATTATTTTATGGTTGTCACTCAAACACGGTAAATATGACCTTTTTAATCTTAATTGTCTTTTCTAGCTAAAGTAATGAATGACGATATTTAGTCGCTAAACAGTGTGTTAAACTCTATTTCTATTTGTAAATATTCCACCAGTAAAAGACCCAAATTTTCCATGAAAACGACTAGGTACAAAGATTTTAAAAGCACAATCTATATTTTTCTGTGAAAAAGCATGGGTTAAAGTCACGAAATTTAGAATATCATGAAAATCATTTTTCGGTGAAAAAAGACTAGGTTAAGCTTTTGAAACTGTTGAATGGTTTTAATTTTCGATGAAAAAGTCTGCGTTAAAAACAAGAAATTTACAATTTAAAACTAAAAGAAAGGTTGGGTTTTTTTACGAAAAGAACATTTCTTATCTAAGAATACAAGAAGACTTCTTGTTCCACTAAAAAGAACAATTTTCCGCGCAGACATGTAAAATACAGAAACAACAGTTTAATTCATTTCTATGCATATACTGGGGCGCAGATTATACACTTCGCTAATTTGTCTTCATTGTAAAATGAGCACTTACTTAATGGTCAGTGTAATTACAATCTCTGACATCTACGGAAATACATTCTACATTCTAAAGGAGAGATTTCAGTTACAATGGCTATAAAGTAAGTACTCACGTTACATTGAAAATATAATAGATTTTTCAGTCATAGATAATAACACTGAGAGTTCATCATTCAAACTCCTCGGTCTAACATTCAAAAGTAACATGAATTGCAGCAAATACATAGAAGACATTGCCAAAGCTGCAGCAAAGAACGTGGGTTCTCTCTACCGCGCTAGAAAAATACTCACACCTAACAGTATCCTATATCTCTACAATGCCACCATTCGCCCATGCATAGAATAATGTTACCACATATGGGCAGGTGCGTCGACAATTAGTCTCACTCTATTGAACAGGGTCCCCCCAAAAATATCCAATCTAATAGGTCCCGAACTGTCAACCAAGCTCCAACCCCTGTCCCATCGATGCAATGTTGCATCCCTGTGCTTGTTTTACAAGTATTTTAATGGAATGTGATCTGACGAACTCGTAGCACTTGTGCTCCCTTGACATAAATACGTCCGACTAACTCGACAAGCAGCAAAATCCCACCCCTTCACTGTTTCCCGCTTCTTCAACTGTACTAACATGCAAAAATGTAAATGTAATGTGAACAGACATCTCGCTGTTCAACTCCCCACCTAGGATGTCACTGTAGGCATTGTTCCTATCACCGTAGACCCTTACGTCAAAGTGGAAATGTGCCTTGTTTGGGGTGAATATGGGTGACAAAAAAGAGGTTAACCGGCAGTCGCGATTCCACGGGGTGGAATGCCCAGGATGGCTATTTCTAAATATACAAAAAGGAAAACATATTCAACTTTTGAAAAAGAAGGAAGTCATGGCTTTGCGCGGTTAACAACTCGGTGCAGTTAAAACGCTGTGGCAGACGTGATGAGGCAAAACCTGAATTGAGTGGTGCAAATAGCCTTCACTTACCTTATCGACGCCATAAAATAGTTCATCTCTGCCTGACACGCAGAACCATGTAAATAATAAATAAAAAAAACAAGAAAGCAGTAACTGTACATTTTATTAATCTATAAAATTATATCGTGGAAAGTACCCCGGTGAAGAAATCAAAAATAATTATTTAATTTTCATTTTTTTTATTTTAAAAATTTTGGCTATTCCATCGATCGCTCACACCCAAAATGTCGGCTCACACCCAAAATGTCAGCGAATAGACGTTGTACATCGAAATGGAAAAATCGTTCTAATTAAAGTTCTACTTGATATTTTTAAATTCTTTTTCGTACCGTGAGTGAGAAACTATGACTGAGTAAGTACAAAATACTCATTTTACATGAAAATAATTTTCTACATAGACCCTGTTCTAAATAAGCACCGAAAAGTCTACTGTGGGATAAAGATTAAGTGACAAACACGTTGTTGCATTAAATACGGTGTCACCTAAGAAAAATATACCACATAAAAAAGTTCCAGTGGCGGCCACATTGTTTCCATCGATATTTCCCTCCTTTTATTTCCTTATTTTTAATCTTTCAAACGCCTATGTTTATAACTGAACATAAGTGTCTGGATGATTGGGTAACAATAATGGAGCACAATCTAAAGCAAGAAACACATTTCTATCGAGAAATCAAAATATCAAAATGTATTCATTTGACAATAGATATAGATATTAAACAACTTAACAAAAAAAGAAAAGCATTCTCCATCTCTCCTGAATATTGGCACAGTTTAATACTACTAAACCAGCAACGACAATGGGGGTAAATGCGTAGAATATAAATATAGATTTAATTAAATAGCGCTATGACATGCACCTGTAAACTCCTTAGATAGACAAACAGGAGAAAAACGTGAAAAATACAGAATAGTTAACATTCGAGAACTCGTAAATAAAAAAAAAACAACAAAACTTTTTTATATACAAAATACATTAGAAGAAAATTCTCTACCAAACTATCATAGTTTTAACGAGTTGTAAGAGTTTTTATATCGTTCAAAAAATTCTTACAAATCGTTTACACACATTAAAACAACGCGGGTACCGCCATTTTCTTTGGTTTGCGAGTACTCGAATGTTAACTATTCTGTACTTTTAACGTTTAAAAAATATTACAAATCTTTTCCACACGTTAAAACCATTCGAATTCGATAGAGAACCTCATTCAAATACGTTTTATGTAAATTGCGTGTGGTCATTTTTTTTTGTTTACAAGTTATCGAGTGTTAATCATTACGTTTACCTGTTATTTATAGCCTAAGCGTGACCGATCGACCGATCGACCGATCGACCGACCGACCAATCAACGGAATAGAGATGATTAGGCGCATCTTAAAATTAAACAACGCTTGAATGGTCGATTTGAATGTTTTAAATTTCATTTAATACCCTAGAACTACTTTGAATACATTTTTTCCAAAAGTTCTAAAAATAACTTCCATAGGTCAGGTAAATAATAATGATCTAAGGGTAATGTTGTTGTTTCCAACTTTTATTATTGTTCCTTGATCCAACGAGCTTTCGACTAACATGAATCATCTTCTAGACGAATTATAATCATGTTCGATAAGATACGTTAAACCAGAAATAAAATGAAATCCGTTTTCTGTAGTTGATTGACCTAAGACTTAACATGATTGTCACAGCATGGTTGTCTATTTAAGTCTAAACTCTTTGATTACATTAAGCGTACTGCCATTGCACAGACGCATATATACACTTATATGAGATTGGAGAGAGTTTCAATTACCTACTGGGGAGTTTGAGTTGCCCACTAAACACCATCCTCGAGTGTCTTCCGTCTCTCTGTACAAGGGTTTACAGGACAACCAGGCATGAGGGTACTTCACCCTACAAGTAAACCCTGACCAAATATTCAAAATAACATAGTATTCAAAGCCCAAGTAAGATCCAATCGACACGGGTATACACTGGCTCATACGAGAAATGGTGCACCTACTTCAAGTAATGTTACCTCAAATAACAGCACTTAGCTGGATACCTGGCTGGATACTCCACCAGACTAGATGAATTCTTTCCTGAACTCCAGTAAGACTAACAGACCTCAAGACAGATATACTATAACATAGTAAACTGGTCAATTGGGGAGAGGAAGGTGACCCTTGATTTTTGAGAACTTCGACTGAAGTAAAATGAAACAAAATAGTATATGTATTTTATACAAAAAGAAAGTGTTAGCCCCAGGAAAAGGGCCCCTTGATTTTTGAGAAATTACATCGAAGTATGTTTTAATATGCCGTTTCGCTTATGTTTTCTCTTTCCAGGTTTACTGTCCGTTCGTAAACGTGTTTAAAAGTGCAACAACCTTCAGGATAATTAATCTGCGGTGGTGGCCGACAATGAATGCCGAAGAGTTCGAAGCTGCCGGTCAGCAAATGCTCAAGTATGTGATCGATTACCACAAGACGATCCGAGAACGCCGCGTCATGTCCGATGTGAAGCCGGGTTTCATGCGGAAACTCCTTCCCGATCGTGCCCCTCAAACACCAGAAAAATGGGACCAGGTGTACAAAGATATCGAACGGGTCATTATGCCGGGGGTAAGTAGAAAATATGTCAACGGGTGAATGGGAGAAATTGCGACGAGAGAACTAATGGATAGGGAAGCAGACCAAGGAATCGGTAAGCCGAGTTCAAATCTCATCAGATATAAATTGTATAACAAAAAGCATGAATCTTCACTCACTCCAAAAATAATTAAAATAATAATCAATTGTCAACTAATTATTTAAAATGAATCATTTCAAATAGGTATTGCGTTTTGCCTTAAAAGCAAAAAGGCTGATATACATAAACACGAACACGTTTGACATAAGGACACGATATGGAACGATGAGAATCCAATTTATTTTGCACAGGAACTCTATTTCCTAAGCACATTCATTTTTAAGGTTTGATATTTAAGAAAACAAATGTCTGACCCAACTCGATGGGCCGGCACCTCTTAGACAGCACTACCTCATTACACCAGAAGGGGAGTGGTCAGCCATACTTCATGTAGCACTCCATCTCACCCCGCAGTTGCGGAAGTGCCGAGGAAGTTTACCTTATCTTTTGTACTTCATCTGAAAATACTAGAAACTATTTACATTACGTCTTTGAGACCTTATCTTTGTAAACAAAAAGAACATCTTCTCGGACTTAATGTAGTTTCAATTTGATTCAATTTTGTTCACCCTTTCCCTCGCTATGATACCAATAGCATTTTTTTTCTCTTAGTCTTAAGCTCGGTCTAGCTCTGTTGGTTAGGGTTAAGATTAGGGTTAAGTAATGTGTGTCGGTTATTGTTGTGGTTAGGGTTAAGATTAGGGTTAAGTAATGTGTGTCGGTTATTGTTGTGGTTAGGGTTAAGATTAGGGTTAAGTAATGTGTGTCGGTTATTGTTGTGGTTAGGGTTAAGATTAGGGTTAAGTAATGTGTGTCGGTTATTGTTGTGGTTAGGGTTAAGATTAGGGTTAAGTAATGTGTGTCGGTTATTGTTGTGGTTAGGGTTAAGATTAGGGTTAAGTAATGTGCGTCGGTTATTGTCGTGGTTAGGGTTAAGATTAGGGTTAAGTAATGTGTGTCGGTTATTGTCGTGGTTAGGGTTACGATTAAGGTTAGCTATGTGTGTCGATTATTCAACCCAAACACAACAGAAACATAAATTAAAAAAGAACAAAACAAAAACTTTGTTTTCAATTTCTCAATGTCGAACATCGACCACCGCAAAGTCGCAACAACAGACGCTTTAGACCTTCCAGCCAGATTTTTATAGAAAACCACAAAATTCTGCTTCCTCGATTCACAAAACCTTCTAAACACAAAACAATCGTTTCTGTTTATTCCGGTTTGATTCGCATGTTAACCGCCATTCTTATCCAGTCTTTTGGTTGGTACAGCGAGTCTCCTGTTCTCTCGCAATTTCTCGCTTTTTCTCGTTCGTTCTCGTTTGAAACCGGTCAGCTTGCCCTTTCATTCTCTTATCTTTTTATTTCATTATGTTAATAAATAAATATTGTATGTATATAGAAATAATTAGGTTTTGTACCACAAAGAAAAAATATATATATATATGCATATAGGCATTTTAGCCTGAAGATTCCTCCCGGGGATGAAACGCGGGAGCCTCTGTGTAGCTTGATTGCCATAAATATATTTTCATAGCTTACTACCTAGCTCTACTTACGTATCGAGCACTGTTTGAAGTAAATACTGAAAATTGATACATAAAAAATTATATCTCCTTATAAAATGTTATGTGGATACATGAAATACTAATATATATATATATATATATATATATATATATATATATATGTGTGTGTGTGTGTGTGTGTGTGTGTGTGTGTGTGTGTGTGTGCGCGTGTGTTCGTGACATGGGGGTGGAATTTGATTACTAGACAGCAAAACAAATGGCGTCAGGTGTTAAAACATTAAATACGTTTACCGAATATAATAAACAAAGTATAAAAATGAATAAAAGAAAAGAAAAAAAAAACGTATAAATCAGTATAGAAAGCAAAAAGTAAAAATAGAAATAAAGAAAACGTCTCATTGAAATAGAGTGAAGGTAGCGAAGTGTCTGACTTCTCTTCCCTTATTCGTCGAGCAGTTTTGTACTCGCTAACTTTTGTGTGACGGAACGGATATATATATATATATATATATATATATATATATATATATATATATATATATATATATATATATATAGTCCAGGTAAACATCCATTGGATAGTAATCCAAAGAATTTCAACCGGGTTTATAAAAAGTGCTCAATATCAAATAGAGCTTTTATATATGATTATTTTTATTTACACAGACATGTACAAAATCTGCGACACTGGCGTGTCGATGTTATCGATCAACAGCTGTTATAAACTGAGATCTCTTGGAGAAAAGTGCTCAGTCGACCCCGGAAGAGTCAATTTTTTTTTTGGTTCTGAGATATTACACGCGCCTGGGCTGGCCGGTCGGAATGATGTCACCCGTGTGACCGTTTGTTGGGTACTTTCGGAGGAGAAGCTTTACATACATACATACATACATACATACATACATACATACATACATACATACATACAGACAGACAGGTGACGTTTATATAATAGATTATTTTTATTTACACAGACATGTACAAAATCTGCGACACTGGATCTTTCTAAATATGATCTAAGGTTAAGATCGGATTTTAACTCTGTCTGATGAGATCTCAGTTTATAACAGCTGTTGATCGATAACAGCAACATGCCAGTGTCGCAGATTTTGTACATAAATAAATAAATAAATATATATATATATATATATATATATATATATATATATATATATATATATATATATATATAATAATGGTAATAATCCAGGTGAAAAATATCCACAGGGTGGTAATCCAGAGAATTTTAACCGGGTTTATAAAAAGTGCTCAATATCAAAATAGAGCTTTATATATGATAATTTTATTTACACAGACATGTACAAAATCTGCGACACTGGCATGTCGATGTTATCGATCAACAGCTGTTATAAACTGAGATCTCATCAGGTAGAGTTAGAATCCGATCTTAACCTCAGATCATATTTGGAGAGAAATATGATCTGAGGTTAAGATTGGATTCTAACTCTGCCTGATGAGATCTCAGTTTATAGTAACTGTTGATCGACAACATCGACATGCCAGTGTCGCAGATTTTGTACATGTCTGTGTAAATAAAATTATCATATATATATATATATATATATATATATATATATATATATATATATATATATATAGGCATTTAAATATTTAATATTTAATATTTATTTATTAAAATATTATTGTTTATCAGCCCCCCTCAAGGGCTGGGCACTTTCGAGTAGCTTTAATAACAAGCAGTACAAATAGCTATATGCGCGATCCGAACACCGTTTCGTAAGATCACTCTAGCTGCCGGGTAAATGGCGACACGTGGCCGCCATTTACAGTTAAAGTTACTCTATATTTACTAACTAATTGACGATGCCCCTTTGGTTAAGATCACCGACTACGAATCAGTGGCGATTTGTGTTCGGGGTTCGCGCCCACCGACCGTCGGGAATTAGTTCCTAGACTGAAGATTGCGTTAGCATCGAACATCGATGTCTCTAGGTATTTAAATATTTAATATTTATTTATTAAAATATTATTGTGTATATATATATATATTTGTGTGTACAACTGAATACATATTTCTTCTACTGCTCGTCGTAGTAAGGGGAGTAACTCTCTTAACATTACGAGTGATGTTAGGTTGCCCTGCTTTAAACGATCACTACTTATGCTATTACCACGTGATATTAATTAGAATTACAACTAGTTCAGAATGATCAAAATTGTTCAGCGTCGGTTCAAAGTAGATCGTAAAAGTTCGTTTTTATTTTATTATCGCTTCTTTTTTCACTTGTTCTTTATCGCATTCTTATTTTCTCTTCATACCCTTTTTTGCTGCCGGCTTCTTCTCGACACTTTTAGATGTAAAGTTTTATTTGTTTAATTTTTTTATGCTATATTTTAGCTGACCCACTGGAAGCATCCAAATTACTACGCCAATTTCCCCGTAGCAACTTCGTATCCTGCCATTCTTGCTGATATTTTCAGCAATGCAGTTGCCTGTCTTGGATTCACATGGGTATGATTTTAAATGCATTTTATTATCATTGTTGTTAACAAAATATGGTCTCGGGATAATGGTTGGTCTTGAAGATAACACAACAGTCATTTCCTTTTATCTAACCCCAAACGTTAAACAAGGGTTTCTTCGGGTCTCAACATTAGGAACTACTGTTGCGTTTCAACCCTGTGTCATACACGCAGCAACCAAATTGCCGGAATTATTACGAAAAACATTCAAGTCAACAAATTGTATTCCGACTTTAGTCGCTGCATGTTTTCCTTGCACACCCAATGTGATCCTTCCCGACAGAGGGAACGCTGCCTGCAAAAAATTCTTCCATATCTCGAAAAGGACTAACTCAAGACACGGTCTGATGGAAGGCAGTGAACATTTATTCAACTAGATCTTTGTTCGAAATAACTCACTATGTGACACAAGGTCGGAAGGTGGAGATTTTAAACCCAACACACAAGGAAATGCGCACTTTGGTCTATAAAACATGCCTGAACAACCCCGTCAGCATTTCCCGATAGCAGGGCCTCAGACGATTAGCAACAAACTACCCCTTTATCAAAGAGAGAAGGTAAAAGTCTGTGAGAGTGGACAACGTACCCGTGACAAGAACTGTACTTTATCCCCGCCATCATCTTAATCTTCATCATCATCTTCATCATATTCATCTTCATCATCTATCTTAACTATCTTCATCATCATCTTCATCATATTCATCTTCATCATCTATCTTAACTATCTTCATCATCTTAACTATCATCATCATCATCATCTTAACTATCATTATCATCATTATCATCATCATCATCATCATCATCATCATCTTAACTATCATAATCTTAACTATCATCATCATCATCATCTTAACTATCATCATCATCTTAACTATCATCATCATCTTAACTATCATCATCTTAACTATCATCATCATCATCATCATCTTAACTATCATCATCTTAACTATCATCATCTTAACTATCATCATCATCATCATCATCATCATCTTAACTATCATCATCATCTTAATTACCATCTTAACTATCATTATCATCATCATCATCATCTTAACTATCATCATCTTAACTATCATCATCATCATCATCATCATCATCATCTTAACTATCATCATCATCTTAATTACCATCTTAACTATCATTATCATCATCATCATCATCTTAACTATCATAATCTTAACTATCATCATCATCATCATCATCTTAACTATCATCATCATCATCTTAGCTATCATCATCTTAACTATCATCATCATCATCTTAACTATCATCATCATCTTAATTACAATCTTAACTATCATTATCATCATCATCATCATCTTAACTATCATAATCTTAACTATCATCATCATCATCTTAACTATCATCATCATCATCTTAGCTATCATCATCATCATCTTAACTATCATCATCATCATCTTAGCTATCATCATCTTAACTATCATCATCATCATCTTAACTATCATCATCATCATCTTAACTATTATCATCATCTTAATTATCATCATCATCATCATCATTATTTTAACTATTATCATATGTCTAACGTCTGTTTAACATGCTGGCATGCGCTGGATAGCTTTAAAAAATTGACTTCCAACTTAACCTCTCTCTGGCCAAGACCTTACGAGGCGTGTCAAAAAAGTACCGACCTTAGGCTAAAAAAATATTTAAAATGCGTGACGGGGTTGGGACCCTAATCCCCTTCAAAGTAGGCCCCTTGTGCTTGCACACACTTTGCCCACCGATCCATCCACTGCCGGAAACACATCTGGAAATCTTATTTTGAAATATTGTTGTGGTTAGGGTTAAGATTAGGGTTAAGTAATGTGTGTCGGTTATTGTCGTGGTTAGGGTTTAGATTAGGGTTAAGTAATGTGTGTCGGTTATTGTTGTGGTTAGGGTTAAGATTAGGGTTAAGTAATGTGTGTCGGTTATTGTCGTGGTTAGGGTTTAGATTAGGGTTAAGTAATGTGTGTCGGTTATTGTTGTGGTTAGGGTTAAGATTAGGGTTAAGTAATGTGTGTCGGTTATTGTCGTGGTTAGGGTTACGATTAAAGTTAGCTATGTGTGTCGGTTATTGTTGTGGTTAGGGTTAAGATTAGGGTTAAGTAATGTGTGTCGGTTATTGTCGTGGTTAGGGTTACGATTAGGGTTAGCGATGTGTGTCGCTTGTTGTCGTTAAGATTAGGGTTAGCTATGTGTATTGCTTATTGTTGTGGTTAGGGTTAAGATTAGGGTTACGCTATGTGTGTCGCTTATTGTTGGGGTAAGGGTTAAGATTAGGGTTAAATAATGTGTGTCGCTTATTGCTGTGGTTATGGTTAGGATTAGGGTTAAGCTATGTGCATTGCTTATTGTCGTTGTTAGGGTTAGGATTAGGGTAAAGCTATGTGTATCGCTTATTGTTGTAGTTAGGGAAGGGATAAGGGTTAAGCTATGTGTATCGCTTATTGTTGTGGTTAAGGTTAGGATAAGGGTTAAGCTATGTGTATCGCTTATTGCTGTTGTAAGGGTTAGGATTAGGGTTAAGCTATGTGTATCGCTTATTGTCGTTGTTAGGGTTAGGATTAGGGTTAAGCTATGTGTATCGCTTATTGTCGTTGTAAGGGTTAGGATTACGGTTAAGCTATGTGTATCGCTTATTGTCGTTGTAAGGGTTAGGATTACGGTTAAGCTATGTGTATTGCTTATTGTTGTTGTTAGGGTTAGGATTAGGGTTAAGCTATGTGTATCGCTTATTGTCGTTGTTAGGGTTAGGATTACGGTTAAGCTATGTGTATTGCTTATTGATTTTGTTAGGGTTAGGATTAGGGTTAAGCTATGTGTATTGCTTATTGTCGTTGTAAGGGTTAGGATTACGGTTAAGCTATGTGTATCGCTTATTGTCGTTGTTAGGGTTAGGATTAGGGTTAAGCTATGTGTATTGCTTATTGTCGTTGTAAGGGTTAGGATTACGGTTAAGCTATGTGTATTGCTTATTGTTGTTGTTAGGGTTAGGATTACGGTTAAGCTATGTGTATTGCTTATTGTTGTTGTTAGGGTTAGGATTAGGGTTAAGCTATGTGTATCGCTTATTGTCGTTGTAAGGGTTAGGATTACGGTTAAGCTATGTGTATTGCTTATTGTTGTTGTTAGGGTTAGGATTAGGGTTAAGCTATGTGTATCGCTTATTGTCGTTGTTAGGGTTAGGATTACGGTTAAGCTATGTGTATTGCTTATTGTTGTTGTAAGGGTTAGGATTAGGGTTAAGCTATGTGTATTGCTTATTGTCGTGGTTAGGGTTAGGATAAGGGTTAAGCTATGTGTATCGCTTATTGTCGTTGTAAGGGTTAGGATTACGGTTAAGCTATGTGTATTGCTTATTGTTGTTGTTAGGGTTAGGATTAGGGTTAAGCTATGTGTATTGCTTATTGTCGTTGTAAGGGTTAGGATTACGGTTAAGCTATGTGTATTGCTTATTGTCGTGGTTAGGGTAAGGATTACGGTTAAGCTATGTGTATTGCTTATTGTCGTTGTAAGGGTTAGGATTACGGTTAAGCTATGTGTATCGCTTATTGTCGTTGTTAGGGTTAGGATTAGGGTTAAGCTATGTGTATTGCTTATTGTCGTGGTTAGGGTTAGGATTAGGGTTAAGCTATGTGTATCGCTTATTGTCGTTGTTAGGGTTAGGATTAGGGTTAAGCTATGTGTATCGCTTATTGTCGTTGTTAGGGTTAGGATTAGGGTTAAGCTATGTGTATTGCTTATTGTCGTTGTAAGGGTTAGGATTACGGTTAAGCTATGTGTATTGCTTATTGTTGTTGTTAGGGTTAGGATTAGGGTTAAGCTATGTGTATCGCTTATTGTCGTTGTTAGGGTTAGGATTAGGGTTAAGCTATGTGTATCGCTTATTGTCGTGGTTAGGGTTAGGATTAGGGTTAAGCTATGTGTATCGCTTATTGTCGTGGTTAGGGTTAGGATTAGGGTTAAGCTATGTGTATCGCTTATTGTCGTTGTTAGGGTTAGGATTAGGGTTAAGCTATGTGTATTGCTTATTGTCGTTGTTAGGGTTAGGATTAGGGTTAAGCTATGTGTATCGCTTATTGTTGTTGTTAGGGTTAGGATTAGGGTTAAGCTATGTGTATCGCTTATTGTCGTTGTTAGGGTTAGGATTAGGGTTAAGCTATGTGTATCGCTTATTGTTGTTGTTAGGGTTAGGATTAGGGTTAAGCTATGTGTATCGCTTATTGTCGTTGTTAGGGTTAGGATTAGGGTTAAGCTATGTGTATCGCTTATTGTCGTTGTTAGGGTTAGGATTAGGGTTAAGCTATGTGTATCGCTTATTGTCGTTGTTAGGGTTAGGATTAGGGTTAAGCTATGTGTATCGCTTATTGTCGTTGTTAGGGTTAGGATTAGGGTTAAGCTATGTGTATCGCTTATTGTCGTTGTTAGGGTTAGGATTAGGGTTAAGCTATGTGTATCGCTTATTGTCGTTGTTAGGGTTAGGGTTAAGCTATGTGTATCGCTTATTGTCGTTGTTAGGGTTAGGATTAGGGTTTAGCTATGTGTATCGCTTATTGTCGTTGTTAGGGTTAGGATTAGGGTTAAGCTATGTGTATCGCTTATTGTTGTTGTTAGGGTTAGGATTAGGGTTAAGCTATGTGTATCGCTTATTGTCGTTGTTAGGGTTAGGATTAGGGTTAAGCTATGTGTATCGCTTATTGTCGTTGTTAGGGTTAGGATTAGGGTTAAGCTATGTGTATCGCTTATTGTCGTTGTTAGGGTTAGGATTAGGGTTAAGCTATGTGTATCGCTTATTGTCGTTGTTAGGGTTAGGATTAGGGTTAAGCTATGTGTATCGCTTATTGTCGTTGTTAGGGTTAGGATTAGGGTTAAGCTATGTGTATCGCTTATTGTCGTTGTTAGGGTTAGGATTAGGGTTAAGCTATGTGTATCGCTTATTGTCGTTGTTAGGGTTAGGATTAGGGTTAAGCTATGTGTATCGCTTATTGTCGTTGTTAGGGTTAGGATTAGGGTTAAGCTATGTGTATCGCTTATTGTCGTTGTTAGGGTTAGGATTAGGGTTAAGCTATGTGTATCGCTTATTGTCGTTGTTAGGGTTAGGATTAGGGTTAAGCTATGTGTATCGCTTATTGTCGTTGTTAGGGTTAGGATTAGGGTTAAGCTATGTGTATCGCTTATTGTCGTTGTTAGGGTTAGGATTAGGGTTAAGCTATGTGTATTGCTTATTGTTGTTGTTAGGGTTAGGATTAGGGTTAAGCTATGTGTATTGCTTATTGTCGTTGTTAGGGTTAGGATTAGGGTTAAGCTATGTGTATCGCTTATTGTCGTTGTTAGGGTTAGGATTAGGGTTAAGCTATGTGTATCGCTTATTGTCGTTGTTAGGGTTAGGATTAGGGTTAAGCTATGTGTATCGCTTATTGTCGTTGTTAGGGTTAGGATTAGGGTTAAGCTATGTGTATTGCTTATTGTTGTTGTTAAGGTTAGGATTAGGGTTAAGCTATGTGTATCGCTTATTGTCGTTGTTAGGGTTAGGATTAGGGTTAAGCTATGTGTATCGCTTATTGTTGTTGTTAGGGTTAGGATTAGGGTTAAGCTATGTGTATCGCTTATTGTCGTTGTTAGGGTTAGGATTAGGGTTAAGCTATGTGTATCGCTTATTGTCGTGGTTAGGGTTAGGATTAGGGTTAAGCTATGTGTATCGCTTATTGTCGTTGTTAGGGTTAGGATTAGGGTTAAGCTATGTGTATTGCTTATTGTCGTTGTTAGGGTTAGGATTAGGGTTAAGCTATGTGTATCGCTTATTGTCGTTGTTAGGGTTAGGATTAGGGTTAAGCTATGTGTATCGCTTATTGTCGTTGTTAGGGTTAGGATTACGGTTAAGCTATGTGTATTGCTTATTGTTGTTGTAAGGGTTAGGATTAGGGTTAAGCTATGTGTATTGCTTATTGTCGTGGTTAGGGTTAGGATAAGGGTTAAGCTATGTGTATCGCTTATTGTCGTTGTAAGGGTTAGGATTACGGTTAAGCTATGTGTATTGCTTATTGTTGTTGTTAGGGTTAGGATTAGGGTTAAGCTATGTGTATTGCTTATTGTCGTTGTAAGGGTTAGGATTACGGTTAAGCTATGTGTATTGCTTATTGTCGTGGTTAGGGTAAGGATTACGGTTAAGCTATGTGTATTGCTTATTGTCGTTGTAAGGGTTAGGATTACGGTTAAGCTATGTGTATCGCTTATTGTCGTTGTTAGGGTTAGGATTAGGGTTAAGCTATGTGTATTGCTTATTGTCGTGGTTAGGGTTAGGATTAGGGTTAAGCTATGTGTATCGCTTATTGTCGTTGTTAGGGTTAGGATTAGGGTTAAGCTATGTGTATCGCTTATTGTCGTTGTTAGGGTTAGGATTAGGGTTAAGCTATGTGCATTGCTTATTGTCGTTGTAAGGGTTAGGATTACGGTTAAGCTATGTGTATTGCTTATTGTTGTTGTTAGGGTTAGGATTAGGGTTAAGCTATGTGTATCGCTTATTGTCGTTGTTAGGGTTAGGATTAGGGTTAAGCTATGTGTATCGCTTATTGTCGTGGTTAGGGTTAGGATTAGGGTTAAGCTATGTGTATCGCTTATTGTCGTGGTTAGGGTTAGGATTAGGGTTAAGCTATGTGTATCGCTTATTGTCGTTGTTAGGGTTAGGATTAGGGTTAAGCTATGTGTATTGCTTATTGTCGTTGTTAGGGTTAGGATTAGGGTTAAGCTATGTGTATCGCTTATTGTCGTTGTTAGGGTTAGGATTAGGGTTAAGCTATGTGTATCGCTTATTGTCGTTGTTAGGGTTAGGATTAGGGTTAAGCTATGTGTATCGCTTATTGTCGTTGTTAGGGTTAGGATTAGGGTTAAGCTATGTGTATCGCTTATTGTCGTTGTTAGGGTTAGGATTAGGGTTAAGCTATGTGTATCGCTTATTGTCGTTGTTAGGGTTAGGGTTAAGCTATGTGTATCGCTTATTGTCGTTGTTAGGGTTAGGATTAGGGTTTAGCTATGTGTATCGCTTATTGTCGTTGTTAGGGTTAGGATTAGGGTTAAGCTATGTGTATCGCTTATTGTTGTTGTTAGGGTTAGGATTAGGGTTAAGCTATGTGTATCGCTTATTGTCGTTGTTAGGGTTAGGATTAGGGTTAAGCTATGTGTATCGCTTATTGTCGTTGTTAGGGTTAGGATTAGGGTTAAGCTATGTGTATCGCTTATTGTCGTTGTTAGGGTTAGGATTAGGGTTAAGCTATGTGTATCGCTTATTGTCGTTGTTAGGGTTAGGATTAGGGTTAAGCTATGTGTATCGCTTATTGTCGTTGTTAGGGTTAGGATTAGGGTTAAGCTATGTGTATCGCTTATTGTCGTTGTTAGGGTTAGGATTAGGGTTAAGCTATGTGTATCGCTTATTGTCGTTGTTAGGGTTAGGATTAGGGTTAAGCTATGTGTATCGCTTATTGTCGTTGTTAGGGTTAGGATTAGGGTTAAGCTATGTGTATCGCTTATTGTCGTTGTTAGGGTTAGGATTAGGGTTAAGCTATGTGTATCGCTTATTGTCGTTGTTAGGGTTAGGATTAGGGTTAAGCTATGTGTATCGCTTATTGTCGTTGTTAGGGTTAGGATTAGGGTTAAGCTATGTGTATCGCTTATTGTCGTTGTTAGGGTTAGGATTAGGGTTAAGCTATGTGTATTGCTTATTGTTGTTGTTAGGGTTAGGATTAGGGTTAAGCTATGTGTATTGCTTATTGTCGTTGTTAGGGTTAGGATTAGGGTTAAGCTATGTGTATCGCTTATTGTCGTTGTTAGGGTTAGGATTAGGGTTAAGCTATGTGTATCGCTTATTGTCGTTGTTAGGGTTAGGATTAGGGTTAAGCTATGTGTATCGCTTATTGTCGTTGTTAGGGTTAGGATTAGGGTTAAGCTATGTGTATCGCTTATTGTCGTTGTTAGGGTTAGGATTACGGTTAAGCTATGTGTATTGCTTATTGTTGTTGTAAGGGTTAGGATTAGGGTTAAGCTATGTGTATTGCTTATTGTCGTGGTTAGGGTTAGGATAAGGGTTAAGCTATGTGTATCGCTTATTGTCGTTGTAAGGGTTAGGATTACGGTTAAGCTATGTGTATTGCTTATTGTTGTTGTTAGGGTTAGGATTAGGGTTAAGCTATGTGTATTGCTTATTGTCGTTGTAAGGGTTAGGATTACGGTTAAGCTATGTGTATTGCTTATTGTCGTGGTTAGGGTAAGGATTACGGTTAAGCTATGTGTATTGCTTATTGTCGTTGTAAGGGTTAGGATTACGGTTAAGCTATGTGTATCGCTTATTGTCGTTGTTAGGGTTAGGATTAGGGTTAAGCTATGTGTATTGCTTATTGTCGTGGTTAGGGTTAGGATTAGGGTTAAGCTATGTGTATCGCTTATTGTCGTTGTTAGGGTTAGGATTAGGGTTAAGCTATGTGTATCGCTTATTGTCGTTGTTAGGGTTAGGATTAGGGTTAAGCTATGTGTATTGCTTATTGTCGTTGTAAGGGTTAGGATTACGGTTAAGCTATGTGTATTGCTTATTGTTGTTGTTAGGGTTAGGATTAGGGTTAAGCTATGTGTATCGCTTATTGTCGTTGTTAGGGTTAGGATTAGGGTTAAGCTATGTGTATCGCTTATTGTCGTGGTTAGGGTTAGGATTAGGGTTAAGCTATGTGTATCGCTTATTGTCGTGGTTAGGGTTAGGATTAGGGTTAAGCTATGTGTATCGCTTATTGTCGTTGTTAGGGTTAGGATTAGGGTTAAGCTATGTGTATTGCTTATTGTCGTTGTTAGGGTTAGGATTAGGGTTAAGCTATGTGTATCGCTTATTGTTGTTGTTAGGGTTAGGATTAGGGTTAAGCTATGTGTATCGCTTATTGTCGTTGTTAGGGTTAGGATTAGGGTTAAGCTATGTGTATCGCTTATTGTTGTTGTTAGGGTTAGGATTAGGGTTAAGCTATGTGTATCGCTTATTGTCGTTGTTAGGGTTAGGATTAGGGTTAAGCTATGTGTATCGCTTATTGTCGTTGTTAGGGTTAGGATTAGGGTTAAGCTATGTGTATCGCTTATTGTCGTTGTTAGGGTTAGGATTAGGGTTAAGCTATGTGTATCGCTTATTGTCGTTGTTAGGGTTAGGATTAGGGTTAAGCTATGTGTATCGCTTATTGTCGTTGTTAGGGTTAGGATTAGGGTTAAGCTATGTGTATCGCTTATTGTCGTTGTTAGGGTTAGGGTTAAGCTATGTGTATCGCTTATTGTCGTTGTTAGGGTTAGGATTAGGGTTTAGCTATGTGTATCGCTTATTGTCGTTGTTAGGGTTAGGATTAGGGTTAAGCTATGTGTATCGCTTATTGTTGTTGTTAGGGTTAGGATTAGGGTTAAGCTATGTGTATCGCTTATTGTCGTTGTTAGGGTTAGGATTAGGGTTAAGCTATGTGTATCGCTTATTGTCGTTGTTAGGGTTAGGATTAGGGTTAAGCTATGTGTATCGCTTATTGTCGTTGTTAGGGTTAGGATTAGGGTTAAGCTATGTGTATCGCTTATTGTCGTTGTTAGGGTTAGGATTAGGGTTAAGCTATGTGTATCGCTTATTGTCGTTGTTAGGGTTAGGATTAGGGTTAAGCTATGTGTATCGCTTATTGTCGTTGTTAGGGTTAGGATTAGGGTTAAGCTATGTGTATCGCTTATTGTCGTTGTTAGGGTTAGGATTAGGGTTAAGCTATGTGTATCGCTTATTGTCGTTGTTAGGGTTAGGATTAGGGTTAAGCTATGTGTATCGCTTATTGTCGTTGTTAGGGTTAGGATTAGGGTTAAGCTATGTGTATCGCTTATTGTCGTTGTTAGGGTTAGGATTAGGGTTAAGCTATGTGTATCGCTTATTGTCGTTGTTAGGGTTAGGATTAGGGTTAAGCTATGTGTATCGCTTATTGTCGTTGTTAGGGTTAGGATTAGGGTTAAGCTATGTGTATTGCTTATTGTTGTTGTTAGGGTTAGGATTAGGGTTAAGCTATGTGTATTGCTTATTGTCGTTGTTAGGGTTAGGATTAGGGTTAAGCTATGTGTATCGCTTATTGTCGTTGTTAGGGTTAGGATTAGGGTTAAGCTATGTGTATCGCTTATGGTCGTTGTTAGGGTTAGGATTAGGGTTAAGCTATGTGTATCGCTTATTGTCGTTGTTAGGGTTAGGATTAGGGTTAAGCTATGTGTATCGCTTATTGTCGTTGTTAGGGTTAGGATTAGGGTTAAGCTATGTGTATCGCTTATTGTCGTTGTTAGGGTTAGGATTAGGGTTAAGCTATGTGTATCGCTTATTGTCGTTGTTAGGGTTAGGATTAGGGTTAAGCTATGTGTATTGCTTATTGTTGTTGTTAAGGTTAGGATTAGGGTTAAGCTATGTGTATCGCTTATTGTCGTTGTTAGGGTTAGGATTAGGGTTAAGCTATGTGTATCGCTTATTGTTGTTGTTAGGGTTAGGATTAGGGTTAAGCTATGTGTATCGCTTATTGTCGTTGTTAGGGTTAGGATTAGGGTTAAGCTATGTGTATCGCTTATTGTCGTGGTTAGGGTTAGGATTAGGGTTAAGCTATGTGTATCGCTTATTGTCGTTGTTAGGGTTAGGATTAGGGTTAAGCTATGTGTATTGCTTATTGTCGTTGTTAGGGTTAGGATTAGGGTTAAGCTATGTGTATCGCTTATTGTCGTTGTTAGGGTTAGGATTAGGGTTAAGCTATGTGTATCGCTTATTGTCGTTGTTAGGGTTAGGATTACGGTTAAGCTATGTGTATGGCTTATTGTTGTTGTAAGGGTTAGGATTAGGGTTAAGCTATGTGTATTGCTTATTGTCGTGGTTAGGGTTAGGATAAGGGTTAAGCTATGTGTATCGCTTATTGTCGTTGTAAGGGTTAGGATTACGGTTAAGCTATGTGTATTGCTTATTGTTGTTGTTAGGGTTAGGATTAGGGTTAAGCTATGTGTATTGCTTATTGTCGTTGTAAGGGTTAGGATTACGGTTAAGCTATGTGTATTGCTTATTGTCGTGGTTAGGGTAAGGATTACGGTTAAGCTATGTGTATTGCTTATTGTCGTTGTAAGGGTTAGGATTACGGTTAAGCTATGTGTATCGCTTATTGTCGTTGTTAGGGTTAGGATTAGGGTTAAGCTATGTGTATTGCTTATTGTCGTGGTTAGGGTTAGGATTAGGGTTAAGCTATGTGTATCGCTTATTGTCGTTGTTAGGGTTAGGATTAGGGTTAAGCTATGTGTATCGCTTATTGTCGTTGTTAGGGTTAGGATTAGGGTTAAGCTATGTGTATTGCTTATTGTCGTTGTAAGGGTTAGGATTACGGTTAAGCTATGTGTATTGCTTATTGTTGTTGTTAGGGTTAGGATTAGGGTTAAGCTATGTGTATCGCTTATTGTCGTTGTTAGGGTTAGGATTAGGGTTAAGCTATGTGTATCGCTTATTGTCGTGGTTAGGGTTAGGATTAGGGTTAAGCTATGTGTATCGCTTATTGTCGTGGTTAGGGTTAGGATTAGGGTTAAGCTATGTGTATCGCTTATTGTCGTTGTTAGGGTTAGGATTAGGGTTAAGCTATGTGTATTGCTTATTGTCGTTGTTAGGGTTAGGATTAGGGTTAAGCTATGTGTATCGCTTATTGTTGTTGTTAGGGTTAGGATTAGGGTTAAGCTATGTGTATCGCTTATTGTCGTTGTTAGGGTTAGGATTAGGGTTAAGCTATGTGTATCGCTTATTGTTGTTGTTAGGGTTAGGATTAGGGTTAAGCTATGTGTATCGCTTATTGTCGTTGTTAGGGTTAGAATTAGGGTTAAGCTATGTGTATCGCTTATTGTCGTTGTTAGGGTTAGGATTAGGGTTAAGCTATGTGTATCGCTTATTGTCGTTGTTAGGGTTAGGATTAGGGTTAACCTATGTGTATCGCTTATTGTCGTTGTTAGGGTTAGGATTAGGGTTAAGCTATGTGTATCGCTTATTGTCGTTGTTAGGGTTAGGATTAGGGTTAAGCTATGTGTATCGCTTATTGTCGTTGTTAGGGTTAGGGTTAAGCTATGTGTATCGCTTATTGTCGTTGTTAGGGTTAGGATTAGGGTTTAGCTATGTGTATCGCTTATTGTCGTTGTTAGGGTTAGGATTAGGGTTAAGCTATGTGTATCGCTTATTGTTGTTGTTAGGGTTAGGATTAGGGTTAAGCTATGTGTATCGCTTATTGTCGTTGTTAGGGTTAGGATTAGGGTTAAGCTATGTGTATCGCTTATTGTCGTTGTTAGGGTTAGGATTAGGGTTAAGCTATGTGTATCGCTTATTGTCGTTGTTAGGGTTAGGATTAGGGTTAAGCTATGTGTATCGCTTATTGTCGTTGTTAGGGTTAGGATTAGGGTTAAGCTATGTGTATCGCTTATTGTCGTTGTTAGGGTTAGGATTAGGGTTAAGCTATGTGTATCGCTTATTGTCGTTGTTAGGGTTAGGATTAGGGTTAAGCTATGTGTATCGCTTATTGTCGTTGTTAGGGTTAGGATTAGGGTTAAGCTATGTGTATCGCTTATTGTCGTTGTTAGGGTTACAATTAGGGTTAAGCTATGTGTATCGCTTATTGTCGTTGTTAGGGTTAGGATTAGGGTTAAGCTATGTGTATCGCTTATTGTCGTTGTTAGGGTTAGGATTAGGGTTAAGCTATGTGTATCGCTTATTGTCGTTGTTAGGGTTAGGATTAGGGTTAAGCTATGTGTATCGCTTATTGTCGTTGTTAGGGTTAGGATTAGGGTTAAGCTATGTGTATTGCTTATTGTTGTTGTTAGGGTTAGGATTAGGGTTAAGCTATGTGTATTGCTTATTGTCGTTGTTAGGGTTAGGATTAGGGTTAAGCTATGTGTATCGCTTATTGTCGTTGTTAGGGTTAGGATTAGGGTTAAGCTATGTGTATCGCTTATGGTCGTTGTTAGGGTTAGGATTAGGGTTAAGCTATGTGTATCGCTTATTGTCGTTGTTAGGGTTAGGATTAGGGTTAAGCTATGTGTATTGCTTATTGTTGTTGTTAAGGTTAGGATTAGGGTTAAGCTATGTGTATCGCTTATTGTCGTTGTTAGGGTTAGGATTAGGGTTAAGCTATGTGTATCGCTTATTGTTCGTTGTTAGGGTTAGGATTAGGGTTAAGCTATGTGTATCGCTTATTGTCGTTGTTAGGGTTAGGATTAGGGTTAAGCTATGTGTATCGCTTATTGTCGTTGTTAGGGTTAGGATTAGGGTTAAGCTATGTGTATCGCTTATTGTCGTTGTTAGGGTTAGGATTAGGGTTAAGCTATGTGTATTGCTTATTGTCGTTGTTAGGGTTAGGATTAGGGTTAAGCTATGTGTATTGCTTATTGTCGTTGTTAGGGTTAGGATTAGGGTTAAGCTATGTGTATCGCTTATTGTCGTTGTTAGGGTTAGGATTAGGGTTAAGCTATGTGTATTGCTTATTGTTGTTGTTAGGGTTAGGATTAGGGTTAAGCTATGTGTATCGCTTATTGTCGTTGTTAGGGTTAGGATTAGGGTTAAGCTATGTGTATCGCTTATTGTCGTTGTTAGGGTTAGGATTAGGGTTAAGCTATGTGTATCGCTTATTGTCGTTGTTAGGGTTAGGATTAGGGTTAAGCTATGTGTATCGCTTATTGTCGTTGTTAGGGTTAGGATAAGGGTTAAGCTATGTGTATCGCTTATTGTCGTTGTTAGGGTTAGGATAGGGTAAGCTATGTGTATCGCTTATTGTTGTGGTTAGGGTTAGGATTAGGGTTAAGCTATGTGTATTGCTTATTGTTGTTGTTAGGGTTAGGATTAGGGTTAAGCTATGTGTATCGCTTATTGTCGTTGTTAGGGTTAGGATTAGGGTTAAGCTATGTGTATCGCTTATTGTCGTTGTTAGGGTTAGGATTAGGGTTAAGCTATGTGTATCGCTTATTGTCGTTGTTAGGGTTAGGATAAGGGTTAAGCTATGTGTATCGCTTATTGTTGTGGTTAGGGTTAGGATTAGGGTTAAGCTATGTGTATCGCTTATTGTCGTTGTTAGGGTTAGGATTAGGGTTAAGCTATGTGTATCGCTTATTGTCGTTGTTAGGGTTAGGATTAGGGTTAAGCTATGTGTATCGCTTATTGTCGTTGTTAGGGTTAGGATTAGGGTTAAGCTATGTGTATCGCTTATTGTCGTTGTTAGGGTTAGGATAGGGTTAAGCTATGTGTATCGCTTATTGTTGTGGTTAGGGTTAGGATTAGGGTTAAGCTATGTGTATCGCTTATTGTCGTTGTTAGGGTTAGGATTAGGGTTAAGCTATGTGTATCGCTTATTGTCGTTGTTAGGGTTAGGATTAGGGTTAAGCTATGTGTATCGCTTATTGTCGTTGTTAGGGTTAGGATTAGGGTTAAGCTATGTGTATCGCTTATTGTCGTTGTTAGGGTTAGGATAAGGGTTAAGCTATGTGTATCGCTTATTGTTTGTTAGGGTTAGGATTAGGGTTAAGCTATGTGTATCGCTTATTGTCGTTGTTAGGGTTAGGATTAGGGTTAAGCTATGTGTATCGCTTATTGTCGTTGTTAGGGTTAGGATTAGGGTTAAGCTATGTGTATCGCTTATTGTCGTTGTTAGGGTTAGGATTAGGGTTAAGCTATGTGTATCGCTTATTGTCGTTGTTAGGGTTAGGATTAGGGTTAAG
>OY744529.1:101368398-101408398 GCA_963556195.1 Sepiola atlantica
ACGATAGTTGAATTATCGGTTAATAATAATAATCCATCGTGATAACATAAAGCTCAATATATAGAATAGAGCAATCAATTTCAAGTATTGCTTTCCTTTTCAAGCATTCATTTCCAAAATAATAGCTGGCTTCTCTTATCTTTATTGTTGTGCGCTTTTTTAAATATCATACACCCTGACTTTACACCCTCACCTCAACATAAGACTCTTTACCTCTTGCCCCTCATCTTTGTTCTTTATTTCTATTTCTATTTTATTTTACTTTATATTAAATTTTTAAAGTTAAATGTTGCCGATAATATTTACAACTACATCATCAGCTCTCCCTATCCTCAGATGAGAATATTTTAATCTTTGAAAATCCATGGATTAAGGATATGAAGCTCCTTGCTCTGAACTTTTTTATGTTTTAGTACATATTGTATCTTTACAATTCTTTATTCTCATCTTTCACCTCTAAAATATATATATATATACATTTACATACATATATATATATACATACATAAGCGTATATGTATACATATACATATACATATATACATCAGTGCATATATATATATATATATATATATATATAAATAAGCGTATATATATATATATATATATATATATATATATATATATATATATATATATATATATATATATATATAATAATGGTAATAATCCAGGTGAAAAATATCCACAGGGTGGTAATCCAGAGAATTTAAACCAGGTTTATAAAAAGTGCTCAATATCAAAATAGAGCTTTATATATGATAATTTTATTTACACAGACATGCACAAAATCTGCGACACTGGCATGTCGATGTTATCGATCAACAGTTACTATAAACTGAGATCTCATCAGGCAGAGTTAGAATCATATTTGGAGAGAATGAAATGGAGGGATAGAGAAAGAGAAGAAGAAAAGAAATTTAACATTTCAAAAATTGAGGCCGTTAAAAAATTAAAATTAAAAATCTAAAAAATCTAAAAAATCTAAAAAATCTAAAAACAAAAAACCAAAAATCTAAAATCTAAAATCTCAAATAAACAGGGCAAATAAATAAATAAATAAATAAATATGATCTGAGGTTAAGATCGGATTCTAACTCTGCCTGATGAGATCTCAGTTTATAGTAACTGTTGATCGATAACATCGACATGCCAGTGTCGCAGATTTTGTACATGTCTGTGTAAATAAAATTATCATATATATATATATATATATATATATATATATATATATATATATATATGGGAAAATGAAAAAGGAAAACCAAAAAATGGATGTTTTTTATGTGTACATCAACGTTTCGTCTTTATTTATAAGACTTCATCAGGATGATAAAATAGAGAAAAAATGTCATGCAAGTACAGATACATGTAGGGTAGACATATATATATATATATATATATATATATATATATATATATATATACATATATATATATATATATACATTATCGTCATCCACAGCCAGTTTTTTTCTCTGTTAACGTATATCTCTAACTATATGAAGTTAGCTGTGTATATATATGTTTATATATTTTTATATACAGTATTCACTCTTAAACTAATCAACCGATCATTATGAATTTTGAAACACAGCTGTTAGGCGTAAAAGTTGGTAATACGAGCTATATTTAGTTCAATTAAGTGTTAATGCAAATGGGGGCAGAACGGGTGAAACCCTATTGTGGGGAATTCAGATACATCTAAGTTTCGTAGTTTAAATTTGATTAGCTAAGCAACATCGGGACACGATTTTCACTAGTATATGTTCAAAAAGAATAATGAAATGCAGAAAAAATTAAAAAATCATGTTAATAATACACAAAAAATGATTGAGTTTCTAATTTAAAGAATAGTTTCTTTTAAAATGCATTTATTAAATCGGCGTTTGTAGCGATGTAAATGATATTTCAAACATAAGAATGACAGTCTAACGGAAAATATTATTTCAAATTTAAAAATGACAGACTAACGCAATTGACATCTAAAACTTAAGCGTGACAGAAAATTATATTTCAAACATAACGATTACAGACTAACAAACATTTTATTTAAAAATTTAAGAATGACAGACTAACGAAACATGACAATTTAAACTTAAGAATGACAGACAAATGGGAATGATATTTTAACTTTAGGCCTGACAGACTAACGAACATTATATTTAAAATTTAAGAATGACAGACTAACGAAAATTATATTTCAGTGTTAAGAATGACAGACTAACGAACATTATATTTCAGTGTTAAGAATGACAGACTAACGAACATTATATTTCAAATTTAAGAATGACAGACTAACGAAAATTATATTTCAGTGTTAAGAATGACAGACTAACGAACATTTTATTTAAGTGTTAAGAATGACAGACAACGAAAATTATATTTCAGTGTTAAGAATGACAGACTAACGAACATTTTATTTAAGTGTTAAGAATGACAGACAACGAAAATTATATTTCAGTGTTAAGAATGACAGACTAACGAACATTTTATTTAAGTGTTAAGAATGACAGACAACGACAATTATATTTCAGTGTTAAGAATGACAGACTAACGAAAATTATACTTCAGTGTTAAGAATGACAGACTAACGAACATTATATTTCAAATTTAAGAATGACAGACAACGAAAATTATATATCACACTTAATCATTTCAAACTTAATAATTACAAACTAATTTAAATAATATTTTAAACTTAAGAATGACAGACTAACGAAATTTATATTTCAAACTTAAGTATGAATAGATAATAATGTAAGCACGCATTTAATATTTAGTATATTAAAAGGTGTGGACTTTTGAGAAGCTACAGTTATGGCGTAGGAACTCTGAACAACAGTGAACCGAGGAGGATCAGTTCTTATGTAGTGGAATCAACGTACTTACTTAAATTAATAACGCAATTCATACAAATTACAATATATACATTTATTCACAAATATCAAACAGTAGTTGTATAGTTCATACGTCGATTAACTTAAGTCTGGAAATTTCCGTTGAAATAAACTTAGTAAGTTGTTAGTTGCTGCTGATTCTGTGAGTAGGAGTAGTTCAGCTTGTGTTTTTCTCCCACGAGTTGTTTTATGTAATGATTATTTGACGCGAGTGTGTGTTGTTCAAATTACTGAACGTCGTCGTATGGGTATCGTGGTAACACATTTCTTAGAAGATGGACAAGAGAAGATATGTCTCCTTCATATATAGGTGTGAAAAGGCTCTCGACGATTTTGGCCTCGAACATGTATCAGATTCTTTGAATGCTTTCTTGGGATTACTTTTAGCTCTTCCCGTTGGCTAGAAAAATATATATTCTTTTTTTTTTTTTAATTCGAAAACGATTTTGTTTAATTATTTCTGGGTTTTTTTTTTGTTATTTTTTTGTCGTTTGTTTTAATGATCGCACACTTATCTTAGTCCGGAAGTTTTAAACTGGTTAGAATGGAATGATCAATCGGTAATCGGTGACTTGAAATTCAATGGACGACCGTGGTGAAAGCTACATCAACTCAATAGGAAAGTAATCGAGCAAGTCACATGAATATGTATGTGCGTGCGTGCGTGTGTGTTTTGTGTGTGTGCATCACTATCTGTCTAAATGTGTATGTGTGTTTTTTGTGTGTGTGCATGCGCGTGTACATCCCTATCTATCTAAGTGTGTATGTGTGTGTCTTTATGTGTAAGATGAGAGCACCACTTTGGAGTCAATTTCAAATACAGGCAGAAATGACATCAGTTTGGCGGAACATACGTGCCACTGCATAACATCTAGCAACTGACAGCGGACAATAAAGAAGAAAGAAAGAGGTAAAGAAAGAAACGGACTAAAAAGGGAAAGTGTGAAGGAAAGAAGGAAAGAAAGAAAGAAATATTTAAAAAAATAGAAATACAAACAGAAAGGAATAGCGAAGTATAGAAAGAAGAAAAGAAAGAAGGAAAGAAAGAAAGAAATATAAAAAAATAGAAATACAAACAGAAAGGAATAGCGAAGTATAGAAAGGAGAATAGAAAGAAGGAAAGAAAGAAAGAAATATAAAAAAATAGAAATACAAACAGAAAGGAATAGCGAAGTATAGAAAGGAGAAAGGAAAGAAGGAAAGAAAGAAAGAAATATAAAAAATAGAAATACAAACAGAAAGGAATAGCGAAGTATAGAAAGGAGAAAAGAAAGAAGGAAAGAAAGAAAAGAAAGAAAGAAAATGGAGAGAAAGGATAAAGAGAGGAAAATAAGACAGACGAAAGGAAACTCTGTCTTTGATATGTAGGTAATGTCATAGTTTTAGAAAAAGATTTGAAGAAATGAAGATAATTTGAAAGTAGGCGGGGTGAGTGGATGAAGGAAAAAAGGAAATAAAGAAGTAAATAAAGTGAGAGTAAGTGCTCATACAAAAGAAAAGTATGAAGAAAAAGATTAATTGAAAAACTATATATATATATATATACATAATTTTATTAATTTTATACGTACACAAAAGTTTCTGGCTCACAGCGGTCATTAGTATGGCTAACTGACGCAAGGATCGAACCTTCGATAATGGTGTCCGTAGTCAAGCGTCTTAGTAATGGACTACGACGCCCTGTCTAGTAATATGTACCATTTTTATCACCTAAATATTTAATGTATTTTTATGTAATTATTTTTATTGGTGATTGCAGCGATTACCAATAAAAACAATTCATAAAAATACATTATATATATATATATATATATATATATAATGTATTTTTATATTAATATATATATATATATATATATATATATATATATATAAACATATATATATATATATATATAATGTATTTTTATATTAATATATATATATATATATATATATATATATATATATATATATATATATATATATATATATATATATATATATATATATATATATATATTGGATCAAATATAAACCAAAAGTAAAACTTTCAGTAGATGGAACCTATTGTGAAGAGGTTTAGCTCAATATACGAGATAGAGCAATTGTAGAGATAGAAGAAAAAAGAGTGATAAATATGCGACGAATGTCCAGATTTATTTCAAATTTCAATTGCCAACTTATCCATCTGTATTTCTCCTCTGATGATAAGACCTCGATCTTTGAAAAGCCTTGGCTTAAGGAAAGAATAATAAACACTAGTTTATTACTGAATACACCTTGCATTGAACAATTGAAATTTGAAATAAATCTGGACATTCGTCACATATTTATCACTCTTTTTTCTTCTATCTCTCTCTCTCTCTCTCTCTCTCTCTCTCTCTCTCTCTATATATATATATATATATATATATATATATATATATATATATATATATATGATTGCCACTTCATTACAGAAGAAGGCCATCCCTACAGAAGTTGCAATGACCGATTGTAGTCGCGTATATTGTTCAGCAATCCCAGTTATTCGTTGCAGGTCTTCATGGCCGTGGATCTCGCAGTGATATCTGTTCATGTAGATGCCTATCCTCTGCGTTTGTACGACACGCAGAGCACGCTCTCATTTTACAAAGTCTGGTTTCAGCAACAAGCCGAAGCAAGATAACTGAGAGACGATGTAGAGGGCAGGTTTTATATTGGAGTTTCCGTCTCCTAGATGGACGATCTACTAAAATCTCCGGGTCCATTTTGCCGAGTGGGGTAGAATCGCGCCTGCGTACTATACCAGGAATTTCTACGCCCCGCTAATCATGTATATATATATATAAATAACTATTTCATGTATCCACATGAAGATTTATAAGAGGATATAATTTTTTTATGTATCAATTTTCAGTATTTACTTCAACAGTGCTCGATACGTAAGTAGAACTAGGTAGTAAACTATGAAAATATATTCATGACAATTAAGCTACACAGAGGCTCCCGCGTTTCATCCCCGGGGGAATCTTCAGGATGAAACGCGTAGCTTAATTGCCATAAATATATTTTCATAGCTTACTATATATATATATATATATATATATATATATATAAATAATTATATAATTGTATATATATATATATATATAATATAGTTTTAAATATATGCATATACATATATATATACATATATACACAAACAGAATATATATATATATATATATATATATATATATATATATATATATATATATACATATTCGTACACATATATAGATATATACACATCCAGATACATTCATATATATATATATATATACATCCAGATACATTCATATATATATATATATATATATATATATATATATATATATATATATATATATATATATATATATATATATATATATATATATATATATATATAGTATTCCAAATGTGTGTTTGTTCAATAGATGAGATAAATAATGCATTAGAAAACTTTAAAATTTGCATTTTAAAAAAGAAAAGAAAGGAACACGATTTGTTTGTTTTACTGCCCCGAACTCTAACTCTAATCCTAACTATTTACTTGCCTCCCCACGAGGACAGGACAGAGTTAGACAGAAGTTCGATTTTTAATGTGAGGAAAATCAAGCTCCCAAGAAGGGACACTCTGGATTGGAAAAAAAAATAATTTTCATTGCCTCAGTTTAGAAGAATTTATCATTCATCTTTAATGGCCGAGAACCGAAAAGACGAAGTGTAGTATCAGAACAGATATTACATTTTTAATTATTTTATAGCAAAAATATAAAAATACAATTAAAAATTCAAACAAATTAGGCACAAGGCCATCAAAAGTGTGTCGAATGGAATGTCATTGGTTATCCTCTGTCTATCTTACTCTTTGTTAGAATCATTAATCACCATGATACCACATTTACTCTAGGGGTTTAAATTCCCAATGTGTTGAAAAGTTAAACTTCATTAATAGTGTACAAATTCGTGAGCGGGACAACAGCAACAAAAAACAAAGAAAAACGGTTATTAAGACCCTCCCAAACGTTTCATTAAAAACAGACAGCCCACAATAATTTAAAAAAAAATAAGAAACGATAAATAATATAAAAAATTCAAAATGATAAATAATTAAAAACTAATTTTGTAAGTGTTATAAAAATACAAAACTATTTATAATAAACTAGCGGAACCCGTCGCCCGGCGTTGCGCGGGAGAAAGTACTACCTATTGAATAAAAAAGAAACCGCCTATTGTTCTTCTCCCCCCCCCCACTCTACCGTGTTGGTGAATGTTTTAAATTAAAAAAAAAGAAAAGAAAATGGTTTAGAGCAAAATGGGATCGAACGCCGATACTGGCGATAATGAAACGACCGTTCTTAACCATTGCGCCACAGTTACTACTTAAAATTGCATGTGAAAATATGCCAGTTAAAATAAGCTTGTTTTCTGGCAGCTTCTGGCAGCGAAAAGTAAAGTTCAACAATGACAGGGTTTATGTCATTTATTTGGGAAGGGTTAAAGGTATATGATTTTGAAAATATAAATGTGTCGGGGTCTAACAGCATCTTGGCGGCTATTGAATTAAGTAGGAAGTCGATTTAATGAAGGAATTGTAGCCGCCATATTAGAAGAATAAATGTTGCAGGAACTGTGTTCGTTAATGTCATTCGCTTAATTCCGGAATGAATGTAAATGTGGAAATCATAGTTAGAAATAGGAAAAACGTAATCTGATATTCGTGGAATATAATAGGATTCAACGGGAGCGGTCATTATTTGTTTGAGCATTGTTTTATATTATGTAGTAAATTAATACCAGGCAAATAATAAATAAGGACGGACTGTTTTGTGAAAAGTAAACTGTGTTTATTACTTCCCGGTGTCGATGAGTGTAGTCACAGTACACCATTGTTAGGGGGGAAAGTCTTTGCTACCACCTATGTGGAGTTGGTTTTTCGGAGAGACGTTGATGTTGGGCCAAATGTAATATTGAGTGTTAGGTTGGAAAAAATAATAACAACTTTACTAAAACACGCTCGAGTGAATAAGTGTAGTATAGCGGTGAGTTTAGTAGCCTGTTTTGTATATGGTTATTTTCCTATACTCCGAGAAGGTACAGGGGAAAAAACGTCTCTACTTTATATATTAGATAAATAAACAAAGTTAATTTATTGTCAATTTTACTTTTTTTTAATTGTATTTTTTGTTCTGAAATAAAATTATTTTTAAAGTGTTCAGAACTTTAATTCAATGTTTTAATCATTGTTTTTTTTTCTAGTACCCACAATATTTGAACTGTTTTAGAATTTTATTACACTCATAAAAAACGTTTTAGCACAGAGAATAAAGATTTTTATACAAAATTAAACAAGTTTGAACCGAATTTTTAGTTTATATTTTAATGAAAGGCGACGGGTTAGCATAAAAGTTTATTTGTATAAGGACAAACAAAACGTTTTAGTTTATTTAGACTTGTTATTGTGGAAAAATATCTCAAACTTTAGAGAAAAGCAAATATTTTTATTTAAGCCTTTTCTATCAAGACAGGTTTGTCAACCATCTTGAATTCAAGTCTATGAGTTTTTTTACAGTTTTACCTTCAAATCACTATGAGACTTCAAACCATGTAAACGACATGAACAAAATCATCGGTATCCTTTTTTAAATAACAAAACAATTGCTAGATCAGATATTAAATAATTTCAGACAGAAATAACCACAGTCATATTGTCCATTTGTTGACGTGTACTAACCTTAATCTGCGAAGCGTCTTTATGTATTTTTACTTTTAACTTTAAATACACACACATACACACAGACAACGCTGATCAAGAGGATACCAACTTTGTGGGTCTTTGTTTTATGTATTTTTAGTTTCAACTTGAAATACACACACACAGACAGACAACGCTGATCAAAAATATACCAACTTTGTGGGTCTTTGTTTTATGTATTTTTAGTTTCAACTTGAAATACACACACATACACACAGACAACGCTGATCAAGAATATACAAACTTTGTGGGTCTTTGTTTTATGTATTTTTACTTTTAACTTTAAATACACACACATACACACAGACAACGCTGATCAAGAAGATACCAACTTTGTGGGTCTTTGTTTTATATATTTTTACTTTTAACTTGAAATACACACACACACACAGACAACGCTGATCAAGAATATACCAACTTTGTGGGTCTTTGTTTTATGTATTTTTACTTTTAACTTTAAATACACACACATACACACAAACAACGCTTAACAAGAGGATACCAACTTTGTGGGTCTTTGTTTTATGTATTTTTAGTTTTAACTTGAAATACACACACATACACACAGACAACTGTCCTTTATATAATAGATTACCGGGGAGCGTGCATGGGCGTTTCTTGGGGAAATCGAAGGACCCAGAAAACTCATGATTCCATCCTTGACTTAATATCAATATTTTAATCGATGTTTTACTTAGCTACAAATATCAATTGTAGTATTCGGTAATTATGAAATTCATAAGTAACATTTAAAAGTAAGAATTATTTCATAACTACGAAAGAGCATGCTGGCAACAACGTACGTGGAAGTGGGGGAGAATTTTTATGGGGATAAACAATTGTGTCTTACCACAGACACTGAAAGAAATTCAATATTTAATATGAATGAGAAAAAAGTTAATGGCCTTCAGTAAACCTGTCACTAACCCTAAATCGGGGACGAAATACGAAAAAGAAGAGACGGAAACGATGCACGCACAGTTGACTTAACGTACTCGTAAAAAGGTTATTATCGTCTGAGGGGCCGTTAAAAGTCAATATCGCCCAAGAGTATCCTGGTCTGTTGCGTCAACATTCACTCATAGATAAGAGCGCATTAGCTTAGAACAACTCAGGTGATCGACAAGAAACCTATCCGCCTCCTAAAGGAGATAGTAATGTCTGGGAGCAAGGTCTATCTTGAATATTGCTGCTAACTCAAAGTACAGAAATTTAGTTGAAAGAAATAATTGAAGTTTCGGTCACGCTGAAGAAATAGAATGTAAAAAAGGATAGAAAGAAAGATAGAAAACGTCTCAAATTGTAATTTTTAAAAAAAGAAAAAGAAACGTCACAAAATAAAATCTGTTACAAAAGGAGAAAAAGAACACGGAAACGTCTCAATCGGAAAAGTAAAAAACGGAATGAAAAGAAAGGAAAAGCCTGATCTTGTAAAAGAGATCAGAATTAAGTGAAGAAGTGAAGATTTTCGAAAGTGAAGAAGTGAAGAAGTGACGTGAAGAAGTGAAGTGAAGAAGTGATCTTCGAAGTGATCTTCGAAGTGAAGAAGTGAAGAAGTGAAGAAGTGAAGATTAAGTGAAGAAGTGAAGAAGTGAAGAAGTGAAGATTAAGTGAAGAAGTGAAGAAGTGAAGAAGTGAAGATTAAGTGAAAATCTTGCAAAAAGAGATAAGAATTAAGTGAAGAAAACGTCTCAATACACAGAGAAAACAAGAAAGGAAAAATAAAGAACACGTCTCAATCTGTACAGTTAAAAAGGAAAACGAGCAAGAAAGTAATAGAAGGTATCAACCGTAGCTGTTCGCAACTGCAAGATCTTTAAACTGCTATCAGGGAGACAGACGAAGCACTTTAGTCATTCTGCTATTCCCTTATATATGTAAACAGTATTTGTGAGTTTAAATTGCGAAGTGGTCGCTGTCACCTTGCTAAAAACAAACGTAGTTATAGGAGTAGACAGGGAAGCAGTGTGTCAGAATGTGAAATAGCTAAAATAGAATGATTATTAAAAGGAAAATGGAAATATGTTGTAAATACTAGAAGCGGCTATCGCACCCATTCTTAAAATGCTATTGTAACGATTCTGTTAATGCCGAATGTATTTTTTCACCGCTGTGTTGCGTAATATTTATAAGTATAAATAATGTAAGTGCCTCGAAAACAGATTTGTTTTTGTTCAATTTTTTGTTACAGCCAATCTGCAATTCTGTTTATTCTATCATTCTGAAATGTGAAAGATGGTATTTGGAACATCCGCAAAGAAGAGAGAGTAGTCGAAAAGAGCCCCCTATTTTGGTTAAAAGATGCTGTAGGTAACAGCCAGTAGAAAGATAGAAAAATAGAGTGAATCTATAAAAAAGAATTCCCGGTTAGGTGGACGGCACTAGGAATATGCGCGTGAGAGTGAAAATACCTCCGACCTTCTGTGTGGATAGCTATGTTAGGAGAAGCTGTTGAGACGGAAGAAATGTACAAAGAAATGTTAACCGAACAAATCGAACGCATTTTTTTTCCAGAAACACGCATCCTGTATTAGCTTAAATGGCTACCGAAAAATATTATTCAGGTTTAGCTTCAAACCATAATGATCAAGTAAATAGGAGAAAAACTCACTTTACTTTAATTAACACGCTAAAAAGTACTTGTTTTCAATATTAAATCTTGTAAAAAAACTGTTTAATAGGGCCCTGAACATCAATTTTAACGTAAGATCGTTTGTTTTCATATATATTTTTATTTACAAGTAAGATTTCAATATTTTAAAATTATTTTTTAAAATAAATTTTAATTGCTACAATTTCAATAAAATCGAATTTTTAGACCGTATTGTTTGAATTTGTTTAAATGCAACAAACATATTCAGTTTTTTAACTAATTACAAATAGCTAAGCTGTTTATAGAATAAACGGAAAGAACATTTATCTGTTAATCAAACAATGTATTACAATTAATTGCATTATTTTTAATTTAAAATCTTTTTTTTTGTTTTAAATACTAAATTTAAAACTTCAAATTAATGTTTACACTAGAAGGACTTCTTTTTTTTCATTATTATTACTACTTCCAAAGGGAAGAAACTATTATTGATAAAAAAAATGGTTACGTTTCTGTTATTATTTTTTGCAAATCGCTGTCTATAAAAAATTATATTTGATCCAGTCTTATTATTTTCTGAATGAAATTAAATCTTTTCATATCTGATGAACATGGTCCTACGATCCACAAACAGCCCTCGCTATTCGGAATCAAGTATTGACTTTGAAGGATGTGATGACAATATACGAGAATCAGAAAAACACTTATATATTATATATTAGATGTGGCAACAAAAAATGAAATAAAGGCAAAGAAAAAATACGATAAAACTTTAATCTACAAAAACAAACCATTACTTATAAGTCCATCTTGCATAATTTCAATTGTGCGTTCCTCAACATACGTAACATAGTATATCACATCTCTTCATCTACAACGACATTTAGTGATAAGTGCATAAAATCCTTTAAGCATGCGGGTCGTTCTTCTCGCCGTTTTAGTCGGCGCCATCATCTCCATCGTCGTTGTAGCCCCAGGTCTTTTTCGTTTGTTGATACAAAACCATGCCAACCTCGTTGTTTAGTTTATAAAGTGTTTATTTAATTCAAAGACAGAAAACATTGGGGAGACACCTTGTTTGCGCGTGAGAGAAAACGAGACAGAAAGGATAGATAAACCGACATATAGCCCGTGTAACTACATCAGCCATCCAACGCATGCTGTCACCGTTTTGGAGACAACACGCAAACACGTCTTTCCTCGACAGCTAAGAGAGTGAAAGATGGCTTCGCCTGGAAATCACGTGGTTGTCATAACTTCCACCGTTATCCCCCTCTGACCCTTGACCTCTAAACTTGTCTACTCTAACACGAATACTACTGTGTAACACATAAGATAAATGAAATTCTAATGAACAATAATTTCCCTTTTTAAAAAATAGTTGACTAACAAATGAGGCAATAACACAAACCACAAACACATAAACAATAAAACCTTTCAACTAATATTTTTGTTCACACACGAGTCACCATTTATACAGAACCCACAGGCCACTCGGAGATAAAGGTTATTGAGTGTTACAGTGAAACACCGGGGGATTAGTAAAGATGGTTGTGTTACATTGACGGTGGCCGTATGTTCAAAACGTGTACTTCAGCTAGTGTGAATTGAGACTTCGGTAGAAATTAGGTGGCTGACACAAACTTTGGGAAAACGAATATGTTTTTCCACGAGTGAGTAACAGACAGGTGAACTCAAGATCAATGGAACAAACCATTGAGGTCAATAAAAGTCAAAGATAGATACCGACAGATCTAGACGCGATGACGTACCTTGTTGTCACGCATAAAAAGAAACGAGAGTTTTGAGACAGTCGGTCAATGGAATTGAAGCGAACCCGACGTAAGACGTATGTTCTAACAACGTTCAGTTAAGTCTCGAATGAGACAAAAATGAGACACCCGCCCTGTTGTCCGGTCCCTGATGGCGACCTATAACAAGATAAGTCAGAAAATATCTAAGTAAGAAGTTAAGATATCATAGAGACACTTAATTAAGATAATACGGACCTACGGAAGAATCATTATCAACGACAACTCAACACCTGTGAAAGAAGTGACAAAGTAAACTAATCCCAACGACACGTTAAGGAGTAAAATAACAGGTAAATTTTGCTTAAAATTGTAACGAATGTTTGTATGAGAAAAGAGAAAGAAAAGTACAAGAAAAACCACGGCACACACACATTATAAGGTACACACTCAAACCCGCACGCACACGTTAAAGGCAACTAACGCACGCACTCCCACATCCGAAAAATAACAATAGACTAGCAACGCCTCTTCTTTAAGAATGAGACTGTAGAGTGGAGAAGAGGACATCGAAGGCGGTTTTGTACACTGTCAAGGTCCAGCGAGCGAGAATGAAGAAGAAGGAAAAAAATGCCTCCTCATCAACCCTTCTCCCCCTCTCTTTCTCTCTCCCTCTCTCTCTCTCTCTCTCTCTCTCTCTTTCTCTGTCAGTCTATCTGTCTGTCTATCCATCTATCTATCTATCTAAATCTCTTTGTCCGGTGAGATTAAAGAGAGAAAGAAGCAGACCGCCTAACACGCTGTCATTCGTCTTGCCTTCCTCTTCTCTTTCTGTGGTAATCTTGATGATACGCGAGTGCGCGCGTTTCTGTTCATTTTTTTACCGATCTTTTCGTTTTGCTATTTTCTCCTGACTCCGTTTCAAACACAATATTCTTTCTTTTAAAATTTATTTTAAAATATGACCGAGGTCAAGATTATGAAAGTAAAGAAATTGTCTTGAAAGAAGCCATTTCCCATGGATGTGAGCTTTCCAATTAAAAATATAAAATAAAATAAAGTGTAAATCCCTTCTAAAAACGGAGGATTGAATAATATCAGAATAAAATACCCCCGCCAACGTAAAAAGTAAAAAAAGACAAAAGACAAAATCGCCATTACGATGATTTATTTGATGCGGGTGGGAGAATTCTAATCTTTATTTAATTGTTCATAGTTAGGATTTCATTTTTAATCTTTTCATCAAAATAGCGACCACAAAATCCAATTACATTAAAGGTCGATGATGTTTCAACGGAAAACGAACCACTGTCTGCCATCGCAAACCAGATTTTGTAATGTAATCAGAGAAATGTTTATTCATGAAGAATTTACCAATGCCATGCGACGGCTGCGACGGAAAACGACCATTTTGGATGTCTGCGAAATAAAAACCTCCATGCGAAAGGAATACTAACAAATTATCTTGTGCATAATTTCTAAGAATTTCTTCCGACGAACTTATAAAGGACGAGCAAGTAATGAGTGTTGCCCGGGAGCAAAACTATTTCTACTTGTTTGTTGTGCTTCTTTAGGCATCTTTATTATTAACTGACTTTTTAAGTCAACTCTTTTCAAGTCAACCATTTTCAAGTAAACCTTTTTCAAGGCAACCCTTTTCAAGTCAACCATTTTCAAGTAAACCTTTTTCAAGGCAACTCTTTTCAAGTCAACCATTTTCAAGTAAACCTTTTTCGAGGCAACCCTTTTCAAGTCAACCATTTTCAAGTAAACCTTTTTCAAGGCAACTCTTTTCAAGTCAACCATTTTCAAGTAAACCTTTTTCGAGGCAACCCTTTTCAAGTAAAACTTTTTCAAGGCAACCCTTTTCAAGTCAACCCTTTCCGAAAATTGTTGCACGAGTATTTAGATTATTAATAAAACATACGGATCAAATTCTTTTAAATATTTTATCTGATAGTTCCCAAAAAATTCGTCTTCATTTCCGAATTCTTCATTTCCTTAATTTCTGGATTCACCGAATGCCATTTAAAATGTATTACATTATCGATGTTCTTTTTAAAACTTTTATTCACCCCTATTAAAAAGGGTGACTAAATGCAATATTCTTTACTACTTAGGAAGTGGGAAAATACTAAAAACAAAGCTATGCTTCTATCGCCATAAAAACAATAAGAAAAACTATATAAAGTTAGATATAAGCTATAAATATATATATATACAGGGTGTTTCAAAAGTCTTGGGAACATTACAAATGCGTATATCTCATGAACTATTCCAGGTAGAAAAATGAAACTGGTGCCATTTTAAAGCTTGCTTAATCAAGTTTTTGGTCATACTAATGATTTTCGTGTTATCTTTCCAGGTGCAGTAATGGCGTTCTCTAAACAAGACAAGGCATTTTGCGTCCTCCAATTTGCAAAGACTGAATCGTGGACATGTGTTCAGCGTGCATTTCGCAGGAAATTTAAAAAAGAAGCCCCTGAAAGGAAATCCATTGTCAGATGGCATGCTAAATTTGTGAAAGATGGGTGTTTGTGCCCAAGTAAGCGAACAGGTCGCCCTTCAACTTCAGAAGATGCAGTTGAGCAAGTTCGGACAGCCTTTCAGCGGAGCCCCCGTAAATCAGTGAGAAGAGCCAGCAGGGAACTTCAGCTTGCTCCAGCAACTGTCTGGCGTGTCTTAAGGAAACGACTGCAAATGGTACCTTACAAGCTCAAGTTGGTCCAAAAGTTGAAGGACACTGATAAGCCACTTCGCCGTGACTTTTGCATTGAAATGCAAGAGAAGTTGGAAGATAACGGCTTTGATGACCGGCTTGTTTTTAGCGATGAGGCGACCTTCCATCTGAATGGCAAAGTTAACAAGCATAAAACTCGCATATGGGGTACTAAGAATCTTCATGAACTTCTTGAGCACGAGCGAAATTCACCAAAAGTGAACGTGTTTTGTGCAATTTCCAAGAAAGGTGTCTATGGACCGTTCTTCTTTGAAGAGGCAACTATCACTGGTGAATCCTATCTCAACATGCTGGAAGACTGGTTAATGGCTCAGTTGGAACAAGCAGAATCTGATGACTTCATTTTTCAACAAGATGGTGCACCACCACACTGGAGTCTTAGAGTAAGGCAGTTTCTTAACACAAGGCTGCCTGGTAGATGGATTGGGAGATCTGGGCGAGGTGATGACGTTCTCATGCCCTGGCCTCCTAGGTCTCCAGATCTTACCCCGTGTGACTTTTTCCTTTGGGGCTTTGTCAAGCAACAAGTCTATGTGCCGCCCCTTCCAAGAGATATTGACGAACTAAAGACTCGAGTAACGGCAGTTGTGGGAACCATTGACGTCAAGATGCTGGAACGCGTTTGGCAGGAAATGGACTATCGACTAGATGTCTGCCGTGTGACGAATGGTGCTCATATTGAGCAACTTTGAAGATTCCTCACAAAACTTGAAACTTTAACCTTTCCAACGGTACCAATTTCATTTTTCAACTCCTAATAGTTTTTGAGTTATTAAAAATCGTTATGTTCCCAAGACTTTTGAAACACCCTGTATATATATATATATATATATATATATATATATATATATATATATATATATATATATATATATATATACATATATATATGTGTGTGTGTATATAAATATATATATATATATATATATATCTTCATAAATATGTATATACCTAACTTTATAAATATATATATATAGAGAGAGATTTATAAAGTTAAGTGTATATATATATATATATATATATATATATATATATATATATATATATATATATATATATATAAACAATAACAAATATTTATTATTTGTAGCTCCTAGAAAACCCCGTCTAGAAGAGCACTGTAAGTGTAGTATTAACACTGCCTGTCGTCGCTAGCTATAAATGCATCGTTCCTTTCATTAAGTAGAACGCTCTTATGACGTCAAGCCGCCGCATAAAGTGTTAAAATCATCACCGTTTATTCGCTGTTCAACATGGTCGAGTGGTTCAGGCATCGGGATTTGAGTTGCAAAATACTCGTAATCCGGGGTTTCGAATCGCATGACCGGTAGTGAATAGTCATATCTCTATGCTGATGAGTCCCGATTATAAAGGACGAAACGTACACGTACATAGATGATACACAATAACAAATATTTATGATATATATATATATATATATATATATATATATATATATATATAACAAACATAAACATAACATATATTTGGGAAAAAGGCTTTTGCCTGTAACTCCCGTTCCTTTCCTTCTTGTCCACTATATCAGTTCGTGCACAGGTCTGACTGAATATTGTCTGTGAAGCCAATGTTTGTCCAACTTGCACTTGAAGTCGGTTATGTCTGTTGCGTCGATGACCCAGTCTGGCAGAGAATTCCAATTGTTCACAACCCGTATCCCAAATGAATACTTTCTGATGTTTAGCCTACTTTGCTTCTTTTCCAGTTTCAGGTTGTGACCTCTTGTCATTGTGATCTTGCTGAGGGGTAGCAGTCTCTCATGGTCCATGTTGTCTTTGCCTGTGAGGATCTTGAATGTCTGGATCATATCTCCACGTTCCCTTCTATAGTACATGCGCGGGAGCTTCATGTGTCTGAGCCTATCTTCGTATGGCAGGTCCACAAGTGTAGGGCACAATTTGGTGACTCGGCGCTGGACTTTTTCATCCTTGTCAATATCACCGACAAACTGATGGACTCGTGGTGCATTTCCATACTCAAGGATGGGCCTCACCATTGAGGTGTAGAGCTTCTTGATCACGGTCTTGTCTCTGCTGACAAACGTTCGTTTTATTGTCGCAAGTGTACGGTTTGCTTTCTTTACAGTTTCATTAACATGGTGATGAAATGGCAGTTTGTTGTCTACGTATACACCCAGGTTTTTTTCAATATCTGAAGCGGCAATTTCTTTGTCATTTCCTTCATTGTCCTTCATGAGATAGATATTCCTTTGGTTGTTATGTCCAAAGTGTATAACTCTGCATTTTGAGGTATTAAATTTTAGCTGCCAATCTGCTGACCATTTAGAGAGCCTTTCTATGTCATTCTGCAGTGCCGCTCTGTCCTCTTCCGTTGTAACCTTGCTATAGATCTTTGTGTCATCGACAAATATACATGACACACTCTTGGTTTCATCTGGTAAGTCGTTAATGAAGATGACAAACAACAACGGTCCGAGGACACTGCCCTGTGGTATGCCATATATATAAAGTAGATGTGATTTTCCCTTTCCAATTCACTTGGAGTAGACTATAAAAATAATGCATCAAACCCATCAAAACACATCACTTCAGTCGCCTGCTACCTTCGAATGTGTCCAGAAATTTTTTTTTGTAACCTGAACAAAAACATTATTGTTATTCACCCCAAACAAGAAAACGCAAAGGGCTACTGTGATTAGAGGTCAGATTTATAGTGCACATTCTAATTGAGGAGTTGTACAGCAAGATGCTTGTTCACATTACATTTAAATCTTTGCATGTTTACAATGTCAAGGAAACGAGGAGAAGAGAGGGAATTCCAAACGCCAGCGGACCAAAGAATAAAGCTATTAGAGTATGAAGTTTTCAGGTATCTGTGGACCTCAACAGTGAAGGGTGGGATTTTTTTACTAGTCGAGTTCGTCAGGGTATTTATGTTTAGAGAGTATAAGTGCAGTAAGTTCATCGGAGCACATTCCATGGAAATGCTTGTAAAAGCAGCACAGGGATGCAGCATCCATCCATCCAATAATCTCATTTTATCTATATACAATAGACAAAATATGAGTTTTAGCTTTAAATGTATCATCAAAACGGACTCACAGATCACATTCTTCATTTACGTCTTTGGTCGTTGAGCTACACTGTTCGACATGAATGCAGACATCACGTTGGTAATCACCGACCGCCGCCACAAGACCGGTTTAATGATTCGACGGCCAGGGTCATTTACAAGAGATCCTCTCTCTTCAGCATTTACCGTATTCGGAATTGCCACAAGAAATAAATAAATGCAAAGTAAGATATTAAATAAGGTATTATTGGCAGCCGACTTTCTTTTAATTTTCATTTTTTAACGTAGTTCGACCCAAACAAGGCAGGCCGCTACTGTAGACGTAAGGGGCTACTGAGAAGAAAGAAAAAGGGAGAAGGTTGGGGGGTCAACCTAAATTGGGATCTACGCAGCGAGATGTCCGTTTACATTAATTTAAATTTCTGCATGCCAGTACTGTCGGAGAAACAGGGGACAGGGAGGGAGTTCCAGAGGCCAGCAGCACGAGGAAAGAAGCTATTTGAGTAGAACGCTCTCCGGTATCTGGGGATCTCCACAGTGAATGGATGGGATTTAGTTGATTGTGGAGTTGCTCTAGTAAATTTACGTAAAGGGGGCACCAGAGTAGCCAATTCATCGAAGCATAATCCATTGAAGTATTTGTTAAACAAGCACACGGATGCTACATTGCGGCGATGGGACAGAGACTGGAGCTTGGTTGACAGTGAGGGACCTATTCCATGGGAAACAGCTTTTTGTGTTTAAAATCTATGAGCTTGAATTTGACAGTTAAATGCGACAAAGCCTATGACAAAATCTATGACAAAATCTATGACAAAATCTATAATAAAGCCTATGACAAAATCTATAACAAAATCTATGACAAAATCTATGACAAAGCCTATGACAAAATCTATAATAAAGCCTATTACAAAATCTATGACAAAATCTATGACAAAATCTATGACAAAGCCTATGACAAAATCTATGACAAAATCTATGACAAAGCCTATGACAAAATCTATGACAAAATCTATGATAAAGCCTATGACAAAATCTATGACAAAATCTATGACAAAGCCTATGACAAAATTTATGACAAAATCTATAACAAAGCCTATGACAAAATCTATGACAAAATCTATGACATTTTTATGTCATAGTCTATCAAAATGTCAAGTTTAATTAAAACGCATTTAGTGTTTTTTTTTTAGTTTATAACAGCATACAGTTTGGTTTGTTTCACGACATAGCAACCTGTTTCTGAGTTATTTAATGCCAATCCAGTAATTTTGGTAAAGATGTTATGCTTCAAGTTCTTAATATCTTCAAATATGTATTCATGGTTTAAAGTGTTCATGCAGATGGGATTTTTTGTTATTTCCAAAATGGCCTTCTGCGGCGTCATCGACTTGTCCCCAACGCACCCAGCACTATGTAATGACTCTGAAAGCGTCTTTGTGTAGCTACAGTCGGTAGTTAACCTCTCTATAGTTAATGACAGTCCGACATGGCGAATAGTCACACCTTTAACAAGGTAACCCTTTTAATGGGTCATGGGCATAGTCAGAACACGTCGGATCTAGAGGAGCCTAACCTTGATAAAAAAAAATCCCTCTATCTTTTACCGGTAGTTATAGTTCATGTGACCATCATCGGCAAACAAATGCTTCGGCATAGAGAACGAAGCAGCATCGAGGAAGATCATCCGACACGACAACCGGAATAGCAGAAAACAGTTTACATGTACAGTAGTAGCTCAAGAGGAATTATCAACCTGATTGATTGACTTATGCATTTATGGCGTTTGCATTTATTAGTTATCAACCTGATTCCTAGATAGTTATTGCATCCGACAAGTGTCTCCATCACCACTTGATTGGAAAATGCATTGCATTCTGTTATTTCGTTTTCTTATCTTCATCTCAAATAGTGCTGACTTCTTCATTAGGAATACCATTCGTATATTCCGTCTAAAGATTTTAGTTGTGTTTATTAGTGTTTCCAGTTCCTTTTTGCTTTTTGCAAATAGTTTAAGGGCATCCATATACATGAGGGGGTATTTTTTTCCTTTGTGTTTGTATGTGTTTTATCCGGCATTGCACCCATGAGTATGTTATTGAGTGGAATCATGGCCATGATAACAAGTAGTAGAGATAGAGAGTCTCCCTGGGAAATGCATTTCTGTATTTTTATCTTTGTCAGGTCCACCAACTGTCAGCTCCAGTGCCCCAGTTTTCATTGCTTTCTATATAAAGTCGATAATACTGTCAGATTTGTTATACATCTTTAAGCGTAGAGAATGGTGTTATATGCTTTTTGTAGTCGATTAATGTCATAACTATTTTCTTTTTCTGTTGTTGTGGTTGTTATTTTTATTATTGTTATTATTGTTATTATGTTAATCATTATTATTAGTAGTAGTAGTAGTATTATGTACTCACAAAGAGTTCTCACACAGGTCATCAGTGATTGCTCACCGACAACCAGTGGTATTCCCTGGAGTCTGAGCGACAACAAGTCTCCCCAGATTTCCAGTATTCTCCACCTCTTTTCGATAGCCATCGCAAATAAACTTGCAGTATCACAACAGCCGTTTACCATTGATTTCTCGCTGGTAAGGACCATTGGTCTTCTCTGGGATTTGCGTGGTAATAAGCCTCACTCGAGGTCCCAGCAGTATTTGCACTTACAGTGGAGGTCTGTTTTGTGCTGTCCCTCCTCGGTCTTCTCATCCTCCTTGACCCTATGCAAATATTTTGTATGGTGTCAGCATAGGCTGGTACCATTTTTTTTGGGGGGGGGCTGATAGTGTTTCTTGCTATTTCTGTTCATTGGTTCATTCTGGTGGCGTGTCAGTTGAGGCCGCTGTAATTTATTGGGGGGAGCTTATAAAGTGATGTATCTTGCATTTTCTGTTCTTTTGTTTGTGATGTGTTCTTCTGTGGTTTTGTTTTCTTCCTGTAGTAGATTCCATGTGACCTTTCGTAGCTTATGCGTGTTGGTTTCCGCATTCAATGATTTTTCTTAAGATTGTAGCTGTGTTGATCATTGCCGTCCTTTGTATAGGTCCAATGATCCCTTTGACTCAAATTTCTCCCAGTCTTTTTTTCAGTTTTTTTTTTATTGTTCCTAGTTCTCCTACGATTATTAGTATTATACTGACTTTCTTCATGCTCCATATTCCTTTCAGTTCTCTGGCTAGTTCCGTGTATTTGCTTTGTTTTTCCTTGATCTTCACTCTGTTTCTGCTGGAACGGCGAAGTCTACGATTTTGCAAGATTTTTCCTCCTTGTCGATTATAATAACATCCGGTCTCCTTGCTTGTATGAGTTTGTCTGTTTGTATATCCATATCCCAGAGGATTTTGTGGTTTTCGTTTTCCAGTACTGTTCCTGGTTTATGCTTGTATCATTTGTCTGCGTATTCGAAATTCAATTGTTTGTACAGTTCCCGGTGTACTGCTTTCCCCACACAGTCATGTCTGTTCTTGTATTCTTTTTGGGTAAGTTTGCTACATTCACTTGGTATATGATTTACTGTTTCGTCTCTTTGTCCACACAGTCTGCATTTACTGTTTTCCTGAGTTTTATCTATTTTAGCTTTTATGTAGTTTGTCCTAATTACATTGTTCTGTGCAGCCATCAATAAAAATTCTGTTTCTCTGTTCATGTGTATTTTTCTTAACCATGCACAGCTATTTTCGTTGGGTTCTTCTCTTGTCAGTCTTCTGAAGCGTCCATGTAGTTGTTTTTCTTCTCACTTTTCTTTTCTTGTCGTTTTGTTTCTGGTTTCGGTGCTTCCCGAGTTATTCGTTGGAACTCTTACTGCAGTGATAAGGATTTCCGTGTGTTGAGTTATGTATTATTCCAGCTCTTTTTTTAGTCTTCCACACAAGCTTCTATACTTACCAGTCATATTCCCCCTTCGTTTCTTTTCATATAGAGTATGTCCGTATCGTCTTTTTGGTATAATGCGTTGTGCATGGTCATTAATTTTCTAGTCCTCTGGTCAAGGTGCCCGAGTTCCTCTTTGGTCCAGCTTATGAATGGTCCAGAGTATCTTATTAGTGCTACTGCCCAGGTGTTTATTCATGTTTCTAGATTATTATTATTATTATTATTATTATTATTATTATTATTATTATTATTATTATTATTATTATTATTATTATTTCATAGTAGTCTAAACTTTTTAATGTTCTTAGTTGGAGTTTTCTTTTTTGAACATCAAGTTAATTCCCTTGACCTTAGACATTCAAGCTGTACCTTAACACTTTCGCTGTCCCTAACAGGCAGGCCTTTTGAAGAATTGGAAAAGAAATTGTCTCTTCAATCTGTTTAAGCCATTTATAGTGGTTTTTCGTTATGGTTGCAAGCGGCATTCCAATTACAATAGGAATCACCTTTACTTCTTTACATTTCCATAGTCTAAGTAATTCCCATTTTAGATCTTCATATTTTGTTCGTTTGGTTTCTCCTGCACTCTGGTATCGAAGAGGGAGGCTATATCAATGATTAAGCAAGTGTTCTTGTTTTTTGTTTAGAAAGATTAAGTCAGGTTTTGAATGTTCAAGAACCTTATCAGTCTATATACGCATGTCCCAAAGAAGTTTGACATTGTCGTTCTCCTGTACCACTTCCGGTTTATGCTTATACCACTTCTCATTATGGTGCAATTCACAAAGTGTGCATATATTCCAGTGTAGTACCTGAGCGACTTTGTCGTGTCTCCATTTTTTATACTGGTGTTGTGCTAGCATTGGGCATTCAGACACATTATGCGCTAAGGTTTCTTCCCTTTCTTTACACAATCGGTATATCGGTGATTATTATTATCATTATTATTATTATTATTATTATTATTATTATTATTATTATTATTATTATTATTATTATCCTTATTATTATTATCATTATTATTATTATTATCATTATTATTATTAGTAGTAGTAGTAGTAGTAGTAGTAGTAGTAGTAGTAGTAGTAGTATCATTATTATTATTATCATTATTATTATTATTATCATTATTATTATTATTATTTTTATTATTATTATTTTTATTATTATTATTATTTTTATTATTTTTATTATTATTATTATTTTTATTATTATTATTATTATTATTATTTTTATTATTATTATTATTATTATTAATATTATTATTATTATTATATTTTTTTTTTTTACTCGCAAGTTCTCACGCGAGCCATTACCAGTGATTACTCACTGGAAAAAACAGGTGGTGCTCCTTGGAATCTGAGTTACAAGTTTCTCCAGCGCCGTTTACCATTGAGTTCTCGTTGTTAACGAGTGTTTGCTTTCTCTATAATTTGAGTTACAATAAATCTCTTCAGGATTTCGGTATTCTCCGTACTCGTCCAGTGGAGGTCGGAATGGTGCTCTCTCTCCTCTGGTTTTATACCTTCCTTAAACTTTCACGATTTTTGTGTGGCTGGACAGAGGATTTCCGATTATAATATTTATTTTACATGTCTATCCTGGCAGTTTCAGTTCCCGTGGTTTCGTGTAATGTTCATTCTATATTTCCAGTTGCGTTTACGCAGTGTTAATCTCTTTCAACTGTGATTAGTCGGTGTCATCTGGCTATGTGGGTTGGCTTTTGCATTCGAGGATTTTTTTTAGTATTTGACCTTTTTTTATCAGTGACGTGTTTTCTATGTCAATCATCCCTTTGATTCCTATTTCTCTTAATATTTTTCATTCTTTACCCGAACTATTTCCAGTGCTCCTACAAGTGTATTTGGTATCACTAGAATTTTGTTCATGTTCGATATTACATTCAGCTCTCTGACAATCTACACGTCTTTAATTAGTATTCTGTCTCCTTCAGATTCACCATGTCAACTGCTGGGACGACGAAATCTAGTTAGCAGCTTTTTCTTTCTTTTTTACTATTATCACGCCTGTACCATTTGTGTGAATGTTTACAATGCAGTCGTTTGTGCTGTTCCTAGTGGAATACCTGCCCTATCCAATAATGTATTTTTGGATTCGATTTGAGCTCATTCGTTGTATTCACTTACGATGCGATTCACAGTTTCCTGGCTTGTAGTTTATTCGAATAGCATTGTATTGTGTCTGTAACGATTCCGTTTCTCTGTTTAAGTGGCCATACGTTTCTGTTTTCATGGTATTTCTTTGAACAATCTTATTAATCGTCCATGTAGCTGCTTCTCTTCCTATTTTGCTTTTCTCAGCTTTTTTTACGTTTCGCTGCTCTCTGTATTGTTCATCTTTGTGGTGTTTTTGATGGCGGTAATCAGTCTCTTTTGTGCTATGTTTTATTCTCGTCCTTTTATCGCCTTGCGTACGGAGTCTTCAATACCAGTCCTCTTTCTTGGTCAGTATATATATATATATATATATATATATATATATATATATATATATATATATATATATATATATATATATATATATATATATATATATATATATACATAGTATTTGTGTTATTTATAGTATCCGGAATGTTTTGGGTTTGTATGTTCAGGTTCTGGACCAAAGTTAAGTTGAAATTGTTAGGTGGAGAAGATGAGATAATTTGAAGGGGTGAGCTCAAGGTTATTGTTAGTTAGCGGGGGTTGTTGGTTAGTGTAAGAGGTGTTATTTAGGGTGTCGTTTGCTACAGTGAGTTGGGGATGTGAGAGCTATAGGGTGAGGGGAGAATTTGTATGTTGGTGTCTGTTTCCATAATGGTGGTTTGGAGGAATTGTTTAACAATGCAAGCATATATGACGTTACGATATTTTTTCACACGGACACTCTCAGTCTCCATTACTTAATTCTTTTACAAATTTGGAATTTTGGCTTTCCCACTGCCAACTTATCCATCTATGTAATTCCTCTGATGATAAGATTTTAATATTTGAAAAGCCTTGGCTTAAGGAAAGAATAATAAACATGTTTTAGCGACTACACCTTGCATTGAACAATCGAAGTTAAAATAGATTTATCATTCGTACATGTTTATCCCTCTTCTTTCATTTATATATATATATATATATATATATATATATATATATATATATATATATATATATATATATATATATATATATATAAGTATAAATTTTTATTTATACAAACATTATTGGTTACATATGTGCATACATGTTTCGGTTGCACTTTATCCAGAAAGTCAACCTCATCAGACCAAGAATTTTCGAGAAATGGATGGATTTGAAGAATTTTCTATCCTAAATAATGGCTCTTCAAATCGTTAAGAAGACGACATCAGTGCTCTCGGCGATGCTCTTGAATGCATAGTAGGGATATGTTCGCGCGTCCCAAGCGCTTTCCTTCTTCCTACTTGACGGTCATGTACACTGGCCGCAGCGGAGTTTATTTTATTTTCGCAATCTCCGTTATTGTAAGTGTCTTATCTTTTTCAAATGCATTCCCAACAGTTGATCGGTATACAAATCGAGGTATGTCTGAATTAGGTTGATACTTACTGCAGCTCTGTTGTTGGTCATCCGACTGACTTTTAGTCGTTTGGAGATGTCCGGCTTATTGTGTCTGGCACGAAAGTTAGCGGATATCTCGATTCTTTTCCATTCCGTTTGTATATACATGCATCTTACGACTATGTATTGCTGATGATAATCGCCTTAAAAGGATACATTTTAAGTTAATGCCACGAAAATTAGATTAACAGTTGAAGTTTATCCCCAAACTTAAAAAAATGAAGTGTAACGTGACTTTTGCGAAGCCCAGTATACCACCGCTACTAACCCTAACCCTAACCGCTACTAAGCCTAACCGCTACTAACGCTAACCTTAACCCTATACCACCGCTACTAACCCTAACCCTAACCGCTACTAACCCTAACCGCTACTAACCCTAACCTTAACCCTATACCACCGCTACTAACCCTAACCCTAACCGCTACTAACCCTAACCGCTACTAACCCTAACCTTAACCCTATACCACCGCTACTAACCCTAACCCTAACCGCTACTAACCCTAACCTTAACCCTATACCACCGCTACTAACCCTAACCCTAACCGCTACTAACCCTAACCGCTACTAACCCTAACCTTAACCCTATACCACCGCTACTAACCCTAACCCTAACCCTAACCGCTACTAACCCTTGAAAACTATTTCAGAATCGTACGGCGGTTTCATCCAGATGGGTTCACTTTTTAAATAAAAAGACAAAACTACAAATAAATGATTAAATAAAACACTTAGTAGAATAAAATAAGAAACTTCTTAAAACACAAAACTATAAATAATAAATGAAATAAAACTAAATTAATTCCCAACCAATATATTTTTCCAGGTGACATTTCAGGAATGCACCGTTTTTTTTATCGGTATAATGCATTGTGTTTTGACCTCATTCAGTTCCTTTGGTATGGATTTTTAAAATGTTAAAAGTCAACCCATCTGGATGAAACCGCGGTACGATTCTGAAATCTGTAACATAGTTTTCAAATAAATTATTTTATATATATATATATATATATATATATATATATATATATATATATATGGCACGTAGCCGAAATGTAGTCGTTTTATTTACTCCTCCCCAGGAGTTAGGCACAAGGCCAGTTTTATCTTACTCCCACAAGTAAGATGTGACCCAAGATCGGGTCGAGAAAGTGGGGTTTGAAAAGCCAGCGCTCGAGAGGTGAGCACTCTGGCCATTTAAAAATTGCCTGGGCAGCCCCGTCGGCATTCCCCGGTAGGGGCGCCTCAGACAGTAAGCAATAAACTTACTCCTCCCCAAAGAGGGGAGGCAAAGCCTGGGAGGGTGGACCTCCTAGAACTGCACAGGACAGGCGTGCAGTAGTCGTTTATTTACTCCTCGCAGAGTTAGGCACAAGGCCAGTTTTATCTTACTCCCACAAGTAAGATGTGACCCAAGATCGGGTCGAGAAAGTGGGGTTAAAAGCCAGCGCTCGAGAGGTGAGCACTCTGGCCATTTAAAAATTGCCTGGGCAGCCCCGTCGGCATTCCCCGGTAGGGGCGCTTCAGACAGTAAGCAATAAACTTACTCCTCCCCAAAGAGGGGAGGCGAAGCCTGGGAGGGTGGACCTCCTAGAACTGCACAGGACAGGCGTGCAGTAGTCGTATTAAGTATCATCCACATAATTTATTCAAAATGGCCGCGATCAATTATACAAATAAGACTAGCTGATTTGCATACACTGAAAGTATTTCGAAATTGCAACAATATTAATATGCATCTATAGTTTGTATTATAAATAGTTCAAGTAATGTTATCATCGGTAAATAATTCAACTACGATATGAAAGACAAATCCAGCGCCAAAAGTGTTAATTTGCTAACATTTCCCGTTTTTCTCCTTTTAATCGTCCTACTTAAAGTTTCCAGAAGAATCCTTGACATTTTCGTTCGGTCATTTCTGTGTACATTGTCGAGCAGGCCGACGACAATTCAGGGCAACTGCACTTCGTTACCTCCTCAAGTTCTCAGTAAGCAAACAGTCACGCACTCAATGTCATCATCACTTTCGCAATCGCACAAGTGTCACGTTTTCATTCCTTAAAGTCTTTGTATCCATGGTTACAAGAAACACAAACAAATACAACTTTCGATCGCCTTGTTACAATGAAAAGAATGGACGATTTGACGATTATCCATTCTCGTAAAAATAACTTTCTTTTGACCCTTTAAGTGGACCCGTCACGTAATTGCGACCACATGCAACCGCAAGAAAACGGCATTCCGTCCATTTTAATTTGAATATAGCGTTAGTATAAATCGGCAATCAATCACTCCATCGCATACCATGAATGTCCAGCTCGGAATTCCCAGCTAATATGATGCGTGCTGCAATACAAAGTTAAAAGGTAATGTTCAATAAAAAAAAAACCAAATAGTTTATAGTTCACTGGGTCAGTGATAAAGATTTACATATGGAAAGTATCAGATAAATGCGTATATATATATATATATATATATATATATATATATATATATATATATATATATATATATATATATATATATATATATATATATATATATATATAAAAGTATAAAGGTATACTCAAAAAGAAGAATAAATGGGAAATTCCAGCAGAGTGCTCAATTAAATTAAATTAAGAGCATAATAATTTTTTATTCATAAATACAGATTTTAATCAGACATGTGTACCGGCGTTTTCTGACAGGAAAAAGGTTGGATCCCCAAACCCCGTCTTCGTCAGTACTGCCTGAAATGGTGAATAATGAAATTTCTTCAAAGAATAAAAACATCTGTGTTCAGTTTTAACCGTTATGAAACGCTATGTGCAGAATGTTTTAAATGAAAAAGCCGGAAGACGCTTAATCGGGAGAAATCTTGAAGAGAAAGCCGTTATGTTGGTGTTTGTATATTTAGAAGGAAGGAAAGAGAAAAAGAAAAAGAAAAAGAATAAAAATAAATTATAAAAGGAAAATAAAGTTTAAGAAAAAGCCGCATGGTTAAGGGTACTTAACTTTGATTAAATTATCTTATAAGGGGAGGTAACTATTTAGGGATGTATATTATTTATATATATATATATATATATATATATATATATATATATTTACAAGGAGTTCTATTAATAACTCAAAAAGTAATCTCGTTCTTTATTATATTACAACAAATACAGCTCATACCTACATGTATACTAAACACACGTATGCATGTACTTATGATTGTATATATACATTATATATATATATGTTTTTATATATATATATATTTATACATGCACACGCGCGCACGCGCATTTGTATATGTACGTGTATTCGACACAAGTGTGGCGTTAATAAACCGAATGTTATAACTAGATAAGGCTATTTATATATACACATATGTTATTTAAGTGAGGAACACATTTATAACTCTGCGAATAGTACCGTGTTAAATCTATACAATATGACAATATTACTGAAAAATATCTTTAAAATATATATTTTTCAAAAATATTAAATATTTATCCCTTAATATAATAATAGGAGGGAAAAGGGTATCAGATGTCAATCAAGGATAAATTAAGATACAATAAAAATTTTGAGTAAAATAATAATATTATATATTATATATTAAATATTATATATTAAATATTAAATATTATATATTAAATATTAAATATTAAATATTAAATATTATATATTAAATATTATATATTAAATATTAAATATTAAATATTAAATATTATATATTAAAATGTCAGGTGTAATAAATTTATATTAAGATGTAACACTTATTAAAAATCTCTGTCAAAAGCCTTCAAGATCGTCACTATATATCAAAAGAGCCCTTATTGTAAAAATACTAATGTCAAAAATAAAAATAAAAATAAAAAAATAAAAATGTTAAAAAATAATAATGATAAAAAATGATAATAATGATATTAAAATGAAACGCTTATTAAAAATCTCTGTCAAAATCCTTTAAGATTTTCATTATATATAAACAAAATCCCTTATTGAAAAAATGATAATGTTAAAAATAAAAATGTTAATAAATACTAATAATAATACTATTAAAAAATTAAGAATTAATAATTATTGTAACAACTTCTTAATTTGATTATGTTATAGAAGTAAGTATAAGATGGAATATAAATGTTATTTACAAATATAAAAGGTTTATGAATTTAAATTTAAAAATTAGCAAACTTAAAAATTCAAAAATTTTAAAATTTTAAAATTCTAAAAATCAGAAAATTTAAAAGTCAGAAAATTTAAACGTTTAAAGAAAGTGGTGAAAAAAAGAGATGGTAGAAAGAACCCGAAGGGGAAAAGGAAAAAAAAGAGGAAAATGAACTGTAATCAGGTTCATAGATGAGAAGTCTTTAGTGGAAATATATAAGGGTCTGAAAATTAATTCAAGGGGGACTCTGGGTAGGTTTAAGTCACTCGATCCATCCAATTAATAAGGAGTGCTTGTTTACGATGTACGCAACCCTTAAAAACCTCATCGCGCACATGTAGACATCTGATGCTTGGGTTCATGATGGCCTTAAAAATATGGAACTTTTCAGCATTACACAAATGGCAAACTTTCGATATAGGTGAATAAATGGGTTTTCTCTCTATGATTTTCCAATTTATAGAAAAAGGGGTTCCTTCTTCTGTTAGTTCCCAAATTTGTTTAGCCAATGATGTGTTTGCGCGATCTTTGTTTCTAAGGGAATATAGGTGTGAATAATATCTTTGTTTGAAGAAACCTTGTGTCATGCCGTAGTATACATCTGTACTATTATCTGGTTGACTCGTAACTTCAGCTTTGTATACAAAGAGTCAACGTTACAATTTCCCTCGAGGGGGCAAGAACTTTTATTTTGGCATGATCATCCGGTGTCGACTGCCGTGCTTTGCTCTCTGGTGATATAACTCTTTATAGGCTCCAGTTATGAAGTTTTCACACAGGCCGCTCCATATTATAATAAAGCTCTACGCGACAGCGGGTTCCGCGATGGAATCTCATATATCCCAAATCAGCACATTCCACAGAGCAACAGCCGCAAAAGGAGGAGATCGATTATCTGGTTTTCGCCGCCCTTTCTCCAGCAGAACAAAATCAAGAGTTGGTCATCTTTTTCTCTCATTATTAAGCAAATATTTCCCTCCAACACACGGTTTACACAAGTTTTTCAATAAAAACACCATCAAAGTCAGCTACTCAACCATGCAGCCTATAAGGAGTTATATCACCAGAAAGCAAAGCACGGCAGTCGACACCGGATATTCTAATTCTATTTATTTCTATGATGTGGCATTTATATACTACATAAGAGATTAAGCATCTCCTTTCTAAAGGGCGCTCATTTTAATTTTTACAATTACATCGGGGGTTATTATCCTTGACCTGGACTGCAATTCTATCTGGATTCTTATTTATTTTATTTATTTTGGTATTATTTGAGCCTACAATAGTTGAGGCTATATTAATCGATGTTGAAGAGGATAGTTTGACAATATTTTTATTTATAATCTTTTTGTCGATAATTCGGTAGAACTGTTTAGGTATGCTAGTAAGAACGTTAAAGCCATAAGGAGGATTGAACCAAATGGAATGTTTACGTCTGTTTTTCTTCCTAGCTTTATTGCTTGTTGCTGGTCAGTGTATTGTTCCGTGTATTATTTTTATTTATACTATTACTGTATGGTATTATGGTATTATTTTTCTATTTATAGTACAGTCTATATTGTCTTCTCTCGAACTCCCTTTCATATAGCTTATTTCATCATCATACCCATGCCTTGCTATTGCTTTATTATAATGTTTTATTCTTATTGAATAATGACTCATTTTACAACTTTGTTACTATCTTAAAGATACTGGATATATATATATATATATATATATATATATATATATATATATATATATATGTGTGTGTGGGGGTGTATATATAAGCAAGGTTCATTTACCTTACAAAAGCCAACATTATTTATTTTAGAATATTCAACCAACGTTTAAATGTTACTTATTAGTAAGTAACGGCATCCGACAAGTAGAATATTTAAAATAAATTTTATTTTAAAAAATATCTGAAATGCTAAAACAACTTTAGCTGACATTCGGAAGTTTAGGATACGGATATTTAAAAATTATAGCCCCATTATGAATAGCGCAAATTACTTAGGGAATTTTACCTAAAAGTTATAAATTGTATTTTACTTAAATAAGATCATGGTATTTTAACCAATTTAAATATTATGCAATAAGAAAAATTCTCAGTGAAATGGAATTCATATTTGTACTTAGTTTCGTATTCAGGTGAAGTAAATAGATACCCACAATATTAATGGCGTAAATTATGTAATAAGAATTATCTTCGAGTTTATTTAAAGTATTTTAGAGATAAACAATAATTATCACATAGCTAACACGGGAGAATAAAGACTAAAATAATGATTGCTGAAGAAGGTTATACGAATTAGTGCAGACTCTGAATTGAGGTGTAAAGATGACGGGCTACCACACATCGTGTAACAATGCCAAAGGTCGAATGTAAGTTCAAAGATGATTTCTGGACGTTTATCTTTCATGTAACCCTACGGTGTATAATTTTTCAAACGGAGAACTTTTTGTACTTTCTGAAAATCTCAAAGAGGACAGATCCAATGTTGACATACTGATGTTAGTTGGTCTACTTTTAGAAAACCGAATTATTCGTAAAATCATTGCACTGTCTGTTTTGAAAATTGTTTGGTAAGATACAATAAAACCTTGGCTTTTGAAATGTAAATGTGCATTGCTCTGTTGTTACTAGTTGACAATATCGAGCTTAATTGGAAAAGGTTGGCAAACATAAAGTATAGAAAGTATTTGTTAAAACATATATATATATATATATATATATATATATATATATATATATATATATATATATATGGGAAATGAAAAAGGAAAAACGAAGAGATTTTTTTTTATGTATTCATCAACGTTGCGTCTTTAATGTAAGACTTCCTCAGGATGATAATTTGTAGAAAAATGTCATGCAAGTCCATCGAAGTTCGGGGTTGACATGGTGGAGAGATGAGGGAATGTAGTAGCTGTGGCTACCATGTCAACCCCTAACTTCGATGGACTTGCATGACATTTTTCTTCACATTATCATCCTGAGGAAGTCTTACAATAAAGACAAAACGTTGATGAATATATTAAAACTATCTCTTCGTTTTTCTTTTTTCATTTCCCATTACGTCGGATTACTCTCATCCTTCTTTTCTCATATATATATATATATATATATATATATATATATATATATATATATATATATATATATATATATATATATTACAGTAGATCAGAACAACGTCGGTACCGTCGGTACCGTCGGTACCGTCGGTTTCAGATCCAAACAAACATTACCTATAATGTGTCTCCTTTATCGGACTCTCTTCAGTCTCTGTTTATCTCTGCCTCCCTGGGAAATGGCAGCTCGCGCGTTGTGTGACTTTTAAACGATATTTCGATCCTCTGCGTTATTTTGTATTATTTACTAATTCGGCATTTCCACCAGAAAATTCTGCAGATATCTGCGTTGTGGGCAAGTTAAAAGAGATTTTGTCTTGATTTATGAATCTAAGTCGAGGTCATGATGATCTCCGATCGCCTTTTCTTCATCTCCGGCGTCGGAGAATTAAAAATTAGAATAACAAATTAAAAGAATAAAAATTAAAAACAGCACTGCCGAAAGAGGAAAGAGTTAGGGTTAGGGTTAGGGTAAAAATCTAGTATTGGCAATTTATAATGGCTGTCAAGTAGCCTACCGTCATGTATTAGAAAAAACCCCTCCGTAATAATTTTTTTAAAATACAGTCAGGCTTATTTTTCTGTTTAAAAATATGTGTACTGTATATTAATTAGCGTTTAAAAAAGAAAGAAAAAAGGAAAAAAGTAATTAAATAATTTAGTATGTTCTGGAATCGAAAATAAAATATTAATATCATTAAATCTAAAAATATAATAAAATTGAATATATTACGATATAATAAAAAATAAATGAAATAAAATAATTACAAATTATGAAAAATAAAAGAAAATTAAGTAAAAATTTTAAAAATTAATGATAAAAAATATTAATAATAAATATAATAAATAAAAATTAAAAATAATAAAAATAAATAAAATAAAATAATTAATAATTATGAAAAATAAAAGAAAATTAAGTAAAAATAAGAAATGAAAAGATGAATAATAAATATCATAAATATAATAATAAAGATAAAAATAAAAATGAGAAAATAATAAATTATAAATATATTAAGTAAAATTCTTTATTTATTTATATCTATAAGTAAAGAAACATGCAACATAAGGTTAAAATAATCTGTTAGTTTGATATTGTGAAGGGGGGGGTTAATGAAAAACACATGCAAGGCACGGGTAAGCGGATAAATTAGGCGAATGAATTAGGGGTCTAACCTCCCCAGGAAATTTCTGAAAAAAAAAATTACCAAAAGAAATATCCCTAAGAAAATATGTTTTCAAAACCTTCCTTAAAAACTGTTTTTTTATTTGTTTTTTTTTTAGGGATGCATACACAAATAGATGCTGAAAAAATTCCAGTAAAGGAGACCAATCATAGGTCTCCTTTGTTTGGATTAAAAACCGATGGTACTGATGTTGTTCTGATCTTCTGTAATACATATATAAATCAATATTACGCTTTGGTTTTTGAATTTGAATTTTTTTTTAATAATCGAGCACTCTGCTGGGATTCTCTCACACAAACCATACATATATATGATAGTATTAAAAATATATGTATAGCAATTACACAACACAGGGGCGTCTATGTTTCATTCCAGCAGGAATCCCCTCCGTGTAGCTTACTTTCTCTAGATATATTTTCATACTACTACTACATAGCTCTATTCACATATTGAGCACAGTTGAAGTAAATACTGAAAATATAACAGTTTTTAAAGAAGGTTTCGAATCTTGTTAGATTAAGCCATAATTATATATATATATATATATATATATATATATATATATATATATATAATTTAATTATCAGCAAATCAACGACATTTTTATGAGGTCACCTCTTGGTCCTGCGTTGACCAATATCTTCGTAAGTTTTCATGAGCATAATCTTTTGGCCCGTATCAATAAACCACTTACTTACTTCCGATACGTTGATGATACATTTTGCGTGTTTAACAATGGGTCCGATTTCATATTATTCCTTAATGCACTCAAGCAATTACACCCAGCCTTACAGTTCACCTGTGAGAGGGAACACAACTCCACCCTTCTTTCTTCGATGTACGAGTGCATAAATCTGATTCATTGTTTCTTACATCTGTTTACCGCAAACCTTGATTTACTGGTTTATATTGTCACTGGGACTCTTTTTGTCCCAAACAATAAAAAAATAAATTTGATTAAATGTTTAGTTCGTCGCGCTTTAAAGATTTGCTTTGAATCTCTGATTGATTCGGAGATTAAATTTATCAAAGAGGTTCTCACCAAAAAATGTTTAATCCTTCGATATTGTAAATTCTAATATCGTTACCCAGATCACCAACACTGATAAGCCTAAACTTTTTGGTCTTCCAAAATGCCCGACGTACCTCAGATTACCTTGGTTGGGTAATATTAGCATAAGATTTGCTAACCAAATTTCTGTAGCTGTGCGTCGTTGTTATCAGGCTTCAAACCCTAGAATCGTTTTTTTCTGCTCGACCTTTGTTAAAATCCGTACAGAAAAATGTTCTTCCACCCCAACATATCAGTAATATTATTTATCAATTTAAATGTCGGTGCGATACGGTATACATGGGAAGAACAGTGCAAAGGTTTGAATCCAGAATAAAACAACACATTCCCCTGCAATACGCCAGGGCCGACTAAATAATTTAAATAATTTAGTCAACACATCCGGGTCAGCTATTGCTTACCATCTTATAAATAGCGCCGAATGTGCGTCGACTTACACTAGTGACAGGTTTTCTGTCATAAGTAGATCACATTCGTTATTCCACCTTAAAGTCATGGAAGCGATATATATTAAGTCATTAAAACCTTCCCTTTGTAAACAAAAGGAGTAGCTTCAGGATTCAATGTGATCCACTTGTGACCCCCTCATTTTCCCCCTGAAATTGTCACTGGTCTTCATTTCACTATTCTAAGTTTTTAATCGTAGTACATGAATTATTTCTACGCATTTACTCTGATGAGTGTGGATGAAAGCCGGCTTAGTAGATTCATGTATTGATTTGTTTCTTCTCGTTTTTACAATTTTCAATTTCATTCCACCCCAAAAAATGTCACAAACGTCTATATTCCTAGTGTTAATAAAATTGTGTACCACTAAAAATATATATATATATATATATATATATATATATATATATATATATATATATATATATATATATAAATAATGTAAAAATAAAAATGGAATAAAGCATAAGCACATCAACAACTAGCAAAAATAAACTCAAAAACACATATCGAATAATTCTACCAAAATATTTCGATTGTTAAAATACAATCATCATCAATCGGTAGCAGAACTGTAATTAAAAACAGAAAATTTTTCAAATTTATACAAAGAATGCAATTTGGGAAAAATAGTCACGTGTAATAAACAGTAGAAAGGGAGAAAGAAAGAAAGAAATTTTAAAAAAAGAAAAAGAAAAAGAAAGAAAGAGCAACATCAGCAGTTGGCATATAAACGCCGATCGGAAACGCCGTAAGTTAATAAATTAGTAGTAATTTAAAATGACAGCAAGGAATTAAACTAATAAGGAGAAGGAGGAGGAAGACGGACTCAAAGTAGTAAAAGTTATCCGTTATCATATTGGTTTAGGTTCATTTCGATTAGAATCGATCTGGCAGAAGACATAGAGATATTATAGAATCCTGGTCTTTGAATGATTGTGTTATTATGACGTAGGATTAAACACGATTCTATGAGATGACGGAGTTTAGTATATATATATATATATATATATATATATATATATATATATATATATATATATATATATATATATATATATATATATTTATATATATATATATATATATATATATATATATATATATATATAAATTGAATCATCTACAGACACATGACTGAACCTAGCTAGATTCGAAACCTGGACCCCTTAGTCTGAAACTTGAAGCTGGGTGTACCGCGTTTTTATAGATGTCATTTATTTGTTTATTTTTGTTTTGCGATACTTTTAAACGAATTTAATTATTTATACGAAAGAACATTTTTACCTTAATCCTAGTTGGGAATAATTTCACAAATATGATGCTCCTAGATGGGAAGCGACATATATATTTTTAAATTTTCATTATCCATTGACACGTGTTTCGTCGTTTACCTAGCGAGATTCTTGACTGTGATTGTTGTGATAATTTCAAGTTTGAGACTAAAATTGAAATCCTAAAAGCTTTTATAATTCTTCATTTTAAATTTTTGCCAATTTGAGGAATGTTGTAAAAAAAGCAATTGTTAGAATCACGTCACCAATCGACAGAGAATGGATAAACATCAGGGCAGGACTTACGATTGAAGTGAGCGGACGTTTCGCTTTTTTTCTCCCTACAGCTATGGGTTGGGGAGTTGACTGTATGTATAAAGCGGAGTGTCGACATCATACTACAAGTAAAGTGTAAGATTGTTCATTCATACTGCAATGCCATTCGCATTTAAGGACCAGTAATGAAAAGGGGACAATGTTACACAATGTTACACAATGACCCGGGCAAGGCTGGGTTACCCTGCTATAGAACAATGAAAATCCCATTTAAAACAAAATCTATCAGTGCGGCATATCACGCTCAATTAAACGTCTATATGAAAAATAAATCAATTCTGAAATGCTCGTTCTTTCTTTTTTTTTGTTTTTTTCGTTGACTCATGGTTATAGAAAACGAGAAAAAAAAACCCACCGACGATCGTCTTTGTCACGTGACAAAATGGATGATTCGAAGGCTGTGAATTCTCGTAAAATGAACTTCCTTTGAAGATTTAAGTGCACTCGTCACTGAACTGTTGCAACATGTAACACCAGGAAATCACATCCCGACAAACATAATTCGAATAAAGCGTGCATAAATCGGCAAAGAAGTCCATTCTCGAGTTAGCGATTCGTTTCTAATATGGCGTAGGTCGCAATAGAAGTTTACCGATGAACCTTCAATCAGAACTCCTGCTATATTATAGTTCACCAGTGGCAGACAACCACACACACACACACACACACACACTTATATAGTATTTCATGTATCTACACAGCAAGTATCATGAATTAAAATAATATACTGTATATATATTTTCAATATTTAATCAACCGTGCTTAAAAAGTGAGTTGAGTAGTAGTAGTAGTAGTAGTAGTAGTAGTAGTAGTAGTAACAATAGTAGCAATTTGGTTTTCCTAAGCCGTATAGAGTTTATTCTCCGTTTGTTTACATAATTGTGCTCTATTATTTGGGTAGAATATTAGAAATTTTGGGTGGTTTAAAGAAATGAATAATAAAAATCAAGCCTCTTTCATCCAATTTGACATAATAGACTTTTATCCCTCCATTTCTGAAGACTTATTGACCAATAGTATAAACTATGCGAGAAACTTTTCGGATATTTCAAAAGAACAAGAAGACATAATCTTGGCTTGTCGGAGATCAATTCTAGTCCACAATGGAGTAAATTGGATTTTAAAAAACGGTAATGAATTTGACGTTCCGATGGGGTCATTTGACTCTGCACAAATTGCAGACATAGTAGGAATTTTTATTATATATACAATTAGCAGAATAGTAGACCCTAATTTGATAGGCCTGTATAGGGATGATGGACTAATTATATTTCCTAAAAGCAATGGCCCCTTAGTATCAAGTATACAAAAAAGTTGTGTAGAGCATTTAAATATCTAGGCTTAAAGATCGATATTACATCAAATTGTAAGGAAGTAAACTTCCTTGATATTACATTAAATTTAAAAGAAGAAACTTTCAAACCATATACCAAGGACAATCAAACTCCCATATACATAAACGTAAAATCCAATCACCCGAAATGCATTATAAAACATATTCCAAAAACAATAAACACTAGAATTAACAAACTATCATCCAATGTAAATATTTTTAACGCAAGTAAACACACATTCGATAATGCATTAGAAAACAGTGGTTTTAAGGAAAAATTAAGATATGTTGAAGAGACAAAGAAAAGCAAACCTAGGAACAGAGGACGGAGAATTATCTGGTTCAACCCTCCATTCTGTCAACTATCCAATATTTATATTGGTAGAACATTTTTTAATTTATTGGACAAGCATTTCACCAAGAGTAACCCCCTATATAAAATATTCAACCGTAAAACAGTAAAAATTAGTTACTCATGTACAAAAAACATGGACACCATAATCACTTCTCACAATAAAAAGATTTTGGAAACAATCACTAACAAGAGTAAGGTCGAGGAGAAGAAATGCAATTGTCGTATTGAAAGCAACTGCCCGCTGAAAGGAAACTGCAATATAGATAATGTAGTATACAAAGCCACAATTTACCCACAAGAAAACACAAATGATAACAAATATATATAGGAATATCGGCTGGCAAATGGAAGCAACGCTTTTACACACACAAACATTCGTTCTCTAATCAAAATATCACTAATAAAACTGAATTAGCAAAGCATGTGTGGTTTTTAAAAAATAGGGGATTAAAACCAATAATTGATTGGGCTATATTATGTAAGTCAAGCAC
>OY744529.1:101413398-101558398 GCA_963556195.1 Sepiola atlantica
ACGACGTTAACCGTGCCCTAACCCTAACCCTAAGCCTAACCCTAACCTGTCGGCGGGGCTTAGAATTTGCTGACTGCAAACCTATGGAGAGGGGTAAGACCCGCCTACCCCCTCCCCAAAAAGGTGGCGAAGAATGAAATGAACATGGAAAGCTTTAAGGCTAATTCACTAATATTCTCACCCCTCCCTATTTCACTGCTGCCTTAATGGTACCCACTCAAAGCTTTCCATATCCATTTCATTCTTCGCCACCACTGACTTCTCGCAGCCTGGACTCTCCTCCAGCGCTCACAGTAGGCATGGCTACTAATTTTCCTTTATCACTTCATCATGTCAACCCAAAATTTCAATGTACTTGCATGACATTTTTCTTCAAAATACATCTGAGGAAGTCTTACAATAAAGACGAAACGTTGATGAATATATAAAAAATTATCTCTTGGTGTTTTCCTTGTTCATTTCCCATATATATATATATATATATATATATATATATATATATATATATATATATATATATATATATATATGTGTGTGTGTGTGGGGGGGGGTGTAAGTGAGTGTGTGTGTGTGTGAAAACGTTAAGTCAAAAACTATATTAATTATGTATTGATTAACGTTTCGTCTTTATTGTAGACTTTCTCAGGATGAAGAAAAATGCAGAAAAATCATAATTATTAATTTTGATTTACCTGAAAATGTTTGAGTTTCGGCATGGCCATGGATGAAAAAGGCAAAATAAAAAAAAACGCCGATTTAGGTTAACCAGTTATCAGCAGCAGTTTACACAGTTTCAGGGAAAAGAGGAAATGGGGTGACAGCTGACAGTTATTCATTTGTATTTCTATTTTTCGCCTAGGGAAAGTGTTTGGGGCAAATGTGTCAAAACCGAGCGTGGCCGATAGTGGATATGGGGAAGGAGGTGGAAGTCTGAAACGTATTGTAATGTTTAGAATTAAAAAGGAAAGAAGAAAGAAAAATAATTATATTTTTTTTAAGAATGCAAACGCGGTTAGAGTTTTTCTATTTTGAAACGCAAATTGTAATTAAAATCGAAAGTTGTGGCAAAAGGAGAGAAGGAGGAAATAATACATATGTTTATTTATTCAAGTGTGAATGTATTATTTATTTCTATTTATTTAATTACTTTATTTTTGTCTCATTAATTAATCAATATATTTTTGCAGCTGCTAGACGTAAGGCATCGTAAATTGGACTGTATTCATTTTCATTTAGTGAGATAAAAAGGGGGTTGAAGCCCTTCATGAACATTCACATACTTCCGATTATTCTGAAATTTTAGTAATAATTATTAGACATCAATTAATAAATACTCTCTGGAAGTGGCCGTTTATTTGGAGTATTTGAAAGAGTCTTAGGGGCCATTATATGGCACAACCTCCCATTTGTAAATTCAAATATGTCAGATAAAATGCATTAAATTTTATCCATAGTCACTAGAAAGCAGTTACACAAGATTCCCTGAAATTCCATTTCCTCTTAAGATCCCTGAAGCTTAAGTCTCAAATTTCTTAAATTTTCTAGAACCAAAAACCTTAAGATGAGTTTGATAAAAATTGGAACAAGGATTCTAGACATAAGGTTTACTATCATTATGTTAAGAAATACGCTTAACTGAAAACAGGAAGAATATTGTTTTCCTTGACATGGCCAAACTTATTTGATCCCTCTCCGAGGACAACAGACCTGAGTGGAATCGTCGTCGTTGGATTTTTATACAGATTCCTCTGGATTTACCAATATTTCGTTATTGGAGATTCCCATGCCCGTTTGAACTTTAAAAATTTTTTAAAAAACTCTTTCAAATTTGAAACTTTGACAGTCCTATCCTCTCAACTTATCACTCATAATTTTTCCTCTGATGATAAGATTTTAATCTTTGAAAAGCCTGGTTTAAGGAATGAAAGAGAAGAAAAATAAATGTTTTTTTATTAACTAAACTGCTCCTTGTTTTGAACAACTGAAGATATCGATTTGCTTCCATTTGCAGGTCTTATCAATTTTCATTGACTTACCATATTTTTGCTCTATCCAGTATATTGAGCTTTCCTTATTTCACAATAGGTCCAACTCTCTAAAAGTTTACCTTTTAGTTATAATTTACATATATATATATATATATATATATATATATATATATATATATATATATATATATATATATATATACTAAAGGAGAACTCTGTGTGTGTGGCTGTTCGTTTATAGAAAGACATAATAGAGAGTGTACCGTAAAAATAAAAGTTTATAGACGTTTAGAATTTACCTTGGAACATAATGGGATAAGTCCTGACAAACTACGAGGCCCTTTTATATATATATATATATATATATATATATATATATATATATATATATATATATATATATACATAATAATGGTAATAATCCAGGTAAAAACATCCACAGGGTGGTAACCCAAAGAATTTCAACCGGGTTTATAAAGAATTCTCAATATCAAAATAGAGCTTTATATATGATAATTTTTATTTACACAGACATGTATAAAATCTGCGACACTGGCATGTCGATGTTATCGATCAACAGTTACTATAAACTGAGATCTCATCAGGCAGAGTTAGAATCCGATCTTAACCTCAGATCATATTTGGTCTCTCCAAATATGATCTGAGGTTAAGATCGGATTCTAACTCCGCCTGATGAGATCTCAGTTTATAGTAACTGTTGATCGATATCATCGACATGCCAGTGTCGCAGATTTTGTACATGTCTGTGTAAATAAAAATTATCATCTATATATATATATATATATATATATATATATATATATAGAGAGAGAGAGAGAGAGAGAGAGAGAGAGAGAAAGATATATATATATATATATATATATATATATATATATATATATATATATATATATATATGAATGAAGAGAGGCAGAGACAAACAGACAGAGTAAGACGTGTTTCTTAAAGGGGGAGTTTATTACAACTGTTTGTTTTATTTTATTGATTTTTTCGCACTGAAACCCTGTCACAAAATCTACGCGTCTTGCAGTGCCTTTCATATTAGCTGTTGCCGTGCGCCTGAATTGTTCAAGTAGATTGTTTGAGTATCAAATCTCGCAATAAAGAAAATGACTCAGCTAATTTTCACCAACAAAATGGACGACACTTTGACAGGCATGTATTCTCCGTCTCGTACCTTCAAACTTACATTGTTTTAAACCCATAAACACGTAAGCACCGATAAAGCACCGAATATCTTATTGGATTTGGCTTAGTAGTGAAGCTGTCATAGTCAGCCACAGTCACATCGGTGAGAAAGTTAGTTTGGTGTGTCTGAATTACGGCATATCGATCCTTTTTATATTATGTAATGCTAAAACAAAATACAACACAGAAAAACAAATAAATAAAACAAAAACTTGAAGCATTTTAAAGTTATCGTTACAGAAACGTTGAGATGTGCATGCAAAACATTATGACTGCATGTTGTTCATGTCTCTCTCTCTCTCTCTCTCTCTCTCTCTATATATATATATATATATATATATATATATATATATATATATAATTAATTTTACTTGTCTAGGAATGCGTATTCTTCTTCTTCTTCTACTACTACTACTACTACTAGTATATATATATATATATAACGCAATGTTGTTTGTATCTGTGTCCGGGCAGTTAAGAGACAGCCTTACCGCAGATTTAGTTAGAATCAGCACCTTCCATCCAATGTAATTAAACCCCATTATTTTTTTTATGGAAATCGCTCCAGACAAGGCATGAAGCCACTTGACGTAAAGAGCTAACAAGAACGAAATATGATTATCGCAAAGACAGGAGATGCCTATTGGCTTTAGTCTTGAAAAGACCAAGGAAAACGGTCAGCAGAAAGAGAGTTCCACAAGCCTGCGGTTCTTGGAAAGAAGCTACTGAAATAGGAAGCTGTATTACAATGATGTGTCAAAACAGCGAATTGATAGATACCACTAGACCACCGGGTCACACGATCTGGAAGAAAAGAAGCAGGGAATAGATCACATAATTCTGAAGAACACATGCCATAATAGTATTTATAGAAAAGACTGAGACTAGCAACATCACGTCTATGAGAGAGTGTGCAAAGAAGAAGAAAGGGCGTTGCCAATCAAATTACAGATACGTTTCTGCATCTTATCAAGAACCCTCAAATGGAACAGAGATTCACCAACCCAAATATGACAACAGTACTTTATTCTGTAAGAAAAGGTTACAGTACTTACCGTCAACATCTTCTGGTTTAGGGAACAGATTTAATAGCACTTTCTTCCTTGTGGTTGTTTTCATACTAGTGGGTGACGGTGGTTAAGTGGATGACGACACGGACTGAAGACCTGGGTGTTCCAAGTTCGAATCCAGTCGGTTCCACAGTATCACTTTCACTTAGGGATATTGGCAACCTTCTCGTGGTCCTTTCCGTAAGTACCCGATGTATTTCCAGAAAGATTCCTAACTGGAAAAACATCGGGGAAATTAATACCAACACCGGAATCATCTTATTCACACGAAAGAAGAATAAGTTTTCATACCAATATTGGATGATCATATGACCCATGGGGGTCACTTATTGTTAAAAGTGTCTGTTTTAGTCGCGTCTTTTACTTCTGCTTTCTTTTACTCTTGATTCCTACCTTTACGGTAGTTTCTAAATCTTTACTAATGATTAAATTACTTGACATCGGTGCAGGGGACTCTTACCTTAGGTCGATACCGAACGGCAATATGTGTCAATAGCGATCACAGTCCAAGAAAATTAAGGTGTTCTCTCTTTCTTCCTGTCGGCTTTCAGCTTAAGCAGGGGGTGATGTAGCACTCATAGAGTTATTTTGTAATGCGTATCAGTATCCCTGTGAGCTGGATTGGCCAATCAGCTCGCAGGGCGCATTGATATCATTAGTTCCCTAAGGGACTACTTGAGTTCCCTTAGGATATGCGGACGATCTTCAGACGGTATCCTGGCAACAGCCAGGGCGGATCGCCTCAGCATCTTTCCTGCCTCCTCGTCCACTGGACTCTCATGGCGGCTGCTATCTTCGCCTGTAGATATTCTAACTTTTTCTTCTTTCGGACACTGTCCTAAGTTTATTCCACCTATATCCAAAAGGTATAGGTAACTTTAAATATACGAATAAACCCTTTTCGTTTGTTGTGGTAAAAAAGGTTTCGTTTGTTTCAATTTCGTTTCGTTAAATTAAGAATAGGGGATAACCAATCCTTTATTCTTACAATCTCTTTTTCTCTCTCTCTCTCTCTCTCTCTCTCTCTCTCTCTCTCTCTCTCTCTCTCTCTCTCTCTCTCTCTCTTTCGATTCTTCCTCTTAGGACGTCCTACTGTCCTTACATAACTAGGTCCTTTCCTTCTGCCCTCTCGTAACGCCCACCATCAAGCATACGCTACAATTCAAAAGTAAAAGGACATAAAACTAATATTAGAAACAAATATGCTGACATTTTGAGCGTTCTATTTTAGCCGACCGGACAACCACGTATTGTTTACTTTGGAGAGAAAACATTTATCCTTTCCTTTTTTTAAATAAAATTGGATGAAAAATATTTGATAAATTTTCACCAATATATATTTACTTTAATAAGAAATATTAGTAAAATGTTTCCAGTGTATAGAATGCATTTTAATAAGAAATGTTTATTAAATGTTTGTTTCTTTATTCATTTTTAACAATCGAACTATTTTAACCCACCCATAAACACCGTAAGTAGGCTAAAACATATTTGGTTAGATCGTGTTCGCCTTCTGTTCTGGTATTTTAAAAAAAAACAAGGCAGGTCGCCATTGTAGACGTAAAGGGCTACTGAGAATTGGGGTGTAGGTTTGGGGTGTCATCCTTAATTGGAAGCTGTGTAGCGAGATTTCTATTTATATTAGCTTTAAACCTCTGCATGTCGGTACAGTCGGGGAAACAGGGAGCCGGACGGGAGTTCCAGAGTCCGGCAGCACGAGGATATAATCTATTGGAGTGGAAGGCTCTCCGGCAGCTAGGGACCTGCACAGTGAATGGATGGGATTAAGCTGATTGTCGAGTTAGTCTCGTTGGTTCACATCTCACGCTCGGCAATTGTATTTGTTCGTTTTGTTTTGTTTTGTTTTAATATAGTGTTCCAGTTATTTCCTAGCCGATATTTATCATCATCATCATCATCATCATCATCATCATCATCATCATCATCATCATCATCATAAATCTAAATATTTTGAAATTAAAAAATGGATGAAAAATATCTAATAAATGTTCTTAAGTTCTAACATTGGCTACAAAATTCAAAAAAAGTTGATAAACCCGGCATAGACGGATACTTCAGCTACTTGTTTAAGTATTGAAGACTAAAAGACAATTTGAAGCTTATTGGTTTGTTTGGCTTATTTGTTTTACGACAACTTAACCGCATTTAAATTAATTAAATTATGTAAACGATGAATTGAACACAAGATGTTATTTTACCGATAGCTGACGCATGAATTGAGCTTCCGCAAACAGGTTCGAAATTCGATCATTAAAGCTCAATTTCACTGAATTAAATGAAAATAATCGCCCTGCTACTCCCAGTCAAAAATAATCGCCTTGCTACCCCCAGTCAAAAATAATCGCCTTGCTACCCCCAGTCAAAAATAATCGCCTTGCTACCCCCAGTCAAAAATAATCGCCTTACTACCCTCAGTCAAAAATAATCGCCTTGCTACCCTCAGTCAAAAATAATCGCCTTGCTACCCCCAGTCAAAAATAATCGCCTTGTTACCCTCAGTCAAAAATAATCGCCTTGCTACCCTCAGTCAAAAATAATCGCCTTGCTACCCTCAGTCAAAAATAATCGCCTTGCTACCCCCAGTCAAAAATAATCGCCTTGCTACCCTCAGTCAAAAATAATCGCCTTGCTACCCTCAGTCAAAAATAATCGCCTTGCTACCCTCAGTCAAAAATAATCGCCTTGCAACTCTCAGTCAAAAATAATCGCCTTGCTACTTTCAGTCAAAAATAATCGCCTTGCTACCCCCAGTCAAAAATAATCGCCTTGCTACCCTCAGTCAAAAATAATCGCCTTGCAACTCTCAGTCAAAAATAATCGCCTTGCTACTTTCAGTCAAAAATAATCGCCTTGCTACCCCCAGTCAAAAATAATCGCCTTGCTACCCTCAGTCAAAAATAGTGCGGCTCACAAATCACTAGAAGCTTTCTCTTTTTTCAGATTTTAAGACCTTAAATAATCTCAGTTAATTCTTTTAAACTAGTGGAAATTAAGAAAATTCTTTGTTTCACCGTTTTCTTATTTAGTTAAATGTGCTTATTGCAGTGCAATAACCAGTCGCTTTGTTTCTCCTCGGTCGTGAGTTCGATACTCATCAGTAACCTATGATTTCGACATTCCATTAGTTTTCAAACTACACGCCAGGCAAAGACGGACTCTTTTTATGGCGGATGTGAGGCAAGTCGGAGCCATTTCCACTGCTCTGTCCGGCTTCAGGATTATCAAGTCCACCACAGTTTTATACATTTACCAATAATATTAGTGCATACATGACCACAATAGAACGACATAGATTTGAACTCGGCATGGTTAATTATATTGACCCCGACGATATCAATTAGGCCAATCTTGAACCCCCGAAACTGATTGACAGAATGACTCACCGACCTTCGGGCTAGGATCAAAGTGCAGTATCTATTCTCTCCTCAGCCAGAGGAGGATGATCCTTTTCTGCACTATCCTCAGTATAGTTGGGCAGCTGACTATCCGCCACATTAAAAACCGACCTCAAAGATGAACAACAGAACAACAGAACAACAGAAGAAGTATGGCTGACCACATATGGAGGGGGAAAAGGAAAAGGGAAACCATCTACCCTTATGGGACGAAGTAAACATTATAGATAGAGAAGAACGGTGGAGAGTAAGACGACTCAAAGAAACAGTGCATATGTTGGACAATAATAACTTGTTGCCACACTCGACGACCATCAACCCCAACGTTGTGTGTCTGTGACCTTCTTCTTGTCTTCATCGTCTAGCCGAGTCGTCTATCCACTAACGAATCATCGAGAGCACAGACTGGTCCACAAGTTAAATAAAAGAAACTGAACTCTCGGGAAAGAACACAAACACATATACGTTGTGTATAATTTAGTTGGAACTATGAGTGTGTGTGACACCGTAGCGGACTGTCGAGACCCCCATTGACGTTTCTCAAGTCGTCAGCTCCTCTCATCATTTTACCGGTCCGATCCGCTCTCTGGGGAGGTTCTGATCCTAACTGCTCGGCTTCTCTCCGAAACCCAAACTCGTTAACTTTTTGCCATAAACCTTACTGTCGTCAAGCTGTCATAAAACGCTGTCACTCCTAAATGTCGTGTCCGGTATTCTTGACTGACCACTCCCACATTTCCTTTCGTCTCTGTTGATGAGTCACTTCCTATCCTCGCGGCCTTCATTGTATCACAGACTTATTAAGCAAACCTAGTAATACAATATGGGAACCAGTGATTATAGATAAGGTTATAATATATATTAAATAAAGGGTTATGTTCGAAATTCCGTCCAGATTCCCGAGTTCAATAGAAATATTCCCGAGTTCGAAGGAAATACACCTGAAGAAGGTCGGGGGTTACAGCGGCAGAAGCGTTGTGATGAAAACACTGAAGATGAGAAATGTAGTCCGAATAACCAAAATTATAGAGCAGAAGAAGTATTCTCTGATTCCGACAACCCTCCCCCTTCCCGCCGCCTAGAAAAAAGTGAAAAACTTAAAACTATGATAATTCTCAACCGACAACTTAAGAAGGCTTTATCGAAAAGCAAATATGAAACCAGTCAGAGGTTGAGTAAAGATCAGTTTTAATTTCTACGTTCTATCCGCGCGTAATATGAAATCCTGCTCAAAATGATTCAGTCAAAGAATATCTTTTTTGACTTTCTCTATCGCTTCACTTGGTGAGCTAAAAATAGATTGAGATCTAAAAATAATTCGTGGCACAATAAATTATAACTTTTTATGGGTCAAGTTTAAAATAACATAAATGTATCCTGCTACACGTCAATGGAAGAGTTGCCCTCCTCCTGCTTCTATATATATATATATATATATATATATATATATATATATATATATATATATATATATATATATATATATGGTGTGATTACATACGGCTTCACACACACACACACACATGCACACGTACACACACACATTCATATATATATATATATATATATATATATATATATATATATATACATATATATATCATTGTTTTTATTCGAACAAACGTGTACTAAATCTGCGACACTGGTATGTCGATATTATCGATCTACAGCTGAGATCTCATCAGGAAGAATTAGAGTTTGATCCCTCCCTCAGATGGTATTTGGGAATAATATATATATATATATATATATATATATATATATATATATATATATATATATATATATATATATATATATGTGGTGGCTGTTTATTCGATTTCAAATGTGACCATTTTTTGCGTAGTGATGTGATATTAGTGTGAAGGTTCCCAGTGAGAGGCGCGGATGTGACTCTTCAAGTTTGCCAGACATTTACAGACCATACCACAAAAGTGGCAGGTGTAATGATGATCTTAGGGGATGCCATAAATGAAGTCACCTCTTGTCTGTGCTAGATCTTGCAAAACATGCACTCGTTGGTGATTCAAGACACCTGCACGTGACATAGTTACCAAATTGCAAGCTTGGCATCTTAGGTATTCCATGTTTCCTCCGAGTGCTGGAGGTGTCACGTCCTCGCCGCTCTTTTCTACTGATGATGTCTCATCCTATTCTTTTCAAGGAGCTTGCTGCCTTCAAAAAGCGCTTTCCTCCACCTCGACTTATCTACAGCCACCCCTTCCCATCCTCCAACTTGAAACGCTGGCGTATGCAGGTAAAAATAATTTAATATTAATTATATATACTTAATATTGTTATAAGCCCCTTTAATAAAATTGAAGTTGAGCCATGTTCGGGAAAGTTAAAAATAGACTGACACGTAGCTATAAAACATATTCCGACAACGTTCGTAGAATCTCTAGTCAGTCTTTCTAGATATGTCGCCCTTCGCATGAATAGAACTTATATGCCCTTCTTGACGTGGAAATCTCTCGTGGCCTAATGGTTATGACATTTGCGGAGTCTAGGTTGATTCTGTGGCAGGGGTTAGAACCGTGCGACCGTCTAGAAGTTATCATTACCTGCACTGATGAGAGCGAAAGCTTTAAACGCTGGCGTATGTAGGTGGGAATAATTTAATATTATTTACTTAAAATTAATATATATATATATATATATATATATATATATATATATATATATATATATATATATATATATATATATTCAATGAATTAAAACATTAGAAGTGTTGCAAGAATTAGAACATCAAGTCTAGTATGGCGTACGATCGTTTCCAAAACATTTTGGAAATACTTTATTTTATTTTATTTTATAAATTAAAAAAACTAATCCAAAACGTAGCTTCATCAGCGCCTTTAGCTCTACGTCTTACAGAAAATCAAAGAAAAAATTAAAAAACTCGTCGTAGAGAAACATCTATTGACAGAAAGAGCCATAGAGACAAATATTAGAAAAAGAATAAGTTACAAATAGAAAAAATAGTATTATTATTATAATAATAATAATAATAATAATAATAATAATAATAATAATAATAATAATAATAATAATAATAATAATAATAATAATAATAATAATAATAATAATAATAATAATCATCATCATTTTTTTTAAATAAGGGAAGAGAAAAGAAAAAAAAAGAAAGAAAAGGAACTGAAAGGAAAAAGGTTAAAAAATATTTACAAAATTAATTTATTTTTTTTTATTGTTTTAATTTCTTTTAAATTTTATTTTAGTTTTTTTATTTATTTTATTTTATTTTTATTTTTAATTAATTTAAAGAAATATTATTTTATTCATTTATTTATTTTTTAACTGGTGCCGGCCTAGGCTGACAACAGACAAAATATTTGTAGAGGGTCGAGGAGGATGAGAAGACCGAGGAGGGACAGCACAAACCAGACCTCCACTGGAAAAGTGCAGAGAGTGCTGAGACCTTGGGGAGGCTTGTTGCCACCCAAATCCCAGAGAAGACCAATTGTCCATACCAGCGAGAAATCAATGGTAAGAGGCTGTTGCGATACCGCATCGTTATCGAAAAGAGGTGAAGAATACTGGAAATCTGGGGAGGCTTGTTGTCACTCAGACTCCAGGAAATACCACTGGTTGTTGTCGGTGAGCAATCACTGACGATGATCTGTGTGAGAACTCCTAGTGAGTACAAATAATAATAATAATAATAATAATAATAATAATAATAATAATAATAATAATAATAATAATAATAATAATAATAATAATAAAATTAAATAAACATCATAAAAATAAATAAATAAATAACAGAATTCTTCCGTTTTATTATATCTTTATTCTTTCAGTTTTTCTAATGATTTTTTATCAAACAAAAACAAATCCTTTACGCTTCATACGTATCACTAACGTTTTCGATTTTTCGTCCAATAGTTTTCAGTAGACAAAAACAAATAAGCAAGAAAGTTGGAGAAAAGAAGATAATTTCAAAAAGCAGTCGAGAACGTGCACATGAAGTCAGTTAGACGTCAAAAGAACACACCAATGCAGTTCCAGAAGAACGGTTAACAATTTAAATTTCTGGACGTCAGAATTAGCGTCACAGGATGAATAGCATTACGTAAAGCATTTTAAAATGTTGCTACTGGTTTCATACGTAATGTTGGTTATTGTAGGTTGTTGGGTTTTAATAAAGATAGCTTTGAGCTTTTTTTTTTTTTAATTGATTGTTTTCAAAATGTATTAATTTTGTTTTATTGACTCGGGGGGGGGGGAAGGGTTATGTTTTTCTAAATGCTGGTAAACTAAGCTAGAGTTTACAAGGCGCAAAGTGAGTCGGTGGGAAAGGGTAGTGGTTGTAAAAACAATATAGCTATTAGCTTTATTAGTATTATGGGTTTCGTATTCTCCTAAATCGCATTCAAATTCATAAATAACATTGGTTCTTTCTTATATATATATATATATATAGTAATCCAGGTAGGGTAAAAATCCACAGGGTAGAAATCCAAAGGGAATCAAACCGGGCTTATAAAAGAGTGCTCAATAAAAATATAGAGCTGTATTGTGACTGCTTTTATTCAAACATGTACAAGGTCTGCTACACTGGCTGTCGATGTTATCGATCTACAGCTCTCAAGAGATGAGGTCTCATCAGGCAGAGAATTTTTTATAATCCAACCTGGTCGCTGAATTCAAGGAAGAATGAAGTCAAGCAAAGAAGAAGAGGAGAAAGAAATAAAAGTCATGTGACCGATTTTTAAAACTATAATTGCCGTTAGATATTCATATTTTCATTTTTTTTATCCATTATCCATATATATATATATATATATATATATATATATATATATATATATATATATATATATATTGGTACGATATATATATTTTTGTACGAATGTTGTACTATATATATATATATATATATATATATATATATATATATATATATATATATATTTATATACATACGATTTAAGGTAAGGTCCTCTGTTTGTGTTTCACTTCTATATAGTTGAGTCTTCTTTTTTATTTGTGAATTTTCCAGCGGTAAATCGGCTTATACAGGAGCTAAGTTTGCGATATGTGGATTTAGTTAGTATACCTAGGAATTTAAACTGCATTTTTTCTTCATTTTAAAATGACTAAAAGGTTCTTTAGAAGATTAGAATATATATATATATATATATATATATATATATATATATATATATATATATATATATATATATATATATATAAATTAGTTGTTTCCGTAGTTCATTTAATTGAGTCGCGTAGATATTTACATATTTATGTCGTGAACACATAATTAAATAAGAAAATGGCACATCTGAACTATACGAGATCTATCGTTGTATGCTGACCGGTGTCTTTCAGAAATACGTCCCACATTGTAGCAACTTCCGCTGTTACATACATATATATATATATATATATATATATATATATATATATATATATATATATATATATATATATATATATATATATATCTGTTTTCGTAATGACAAAATGAAAAGTCCTTATCATCAGGACAAGTGTACTTACACGTAAAAAAAAGTCGCCATGCCGTTTCAGTGCAGCCTAAGGAGGTCGGTGTTGACAAATGGTTGTGTTTGACAAACTGTTTACAAAAATTTAGCGACATACCCTAACCTTAACCCCCTTTTGTTTGGTTCATTCTTTCCCATGTATGAGTTTGTTTTTTTATAAATTCACCAAAACAACTACTCTGATTCATTATCTTTTAGGAGTGCTTATAGTCGTCCGTGGCCACACCATTCTTATATATATATATATATATATATATATATATATATATATATATATAATTCATTTGAAAACCATATGTTACATATTTCAGAGACTTACCGCAGTTTCATCCAGATGGACTGACTTTTTACATTTCTTTTTTTTTATTCTATGCTTAGTGGAATCGTCAGCGTTCTGAATTAGGTCAAATCACGATGAGAAATGGCGTTATGTCGATGAAAAAAAAACGGTGAATTCCGGGAAAGTTTCTCTGGAAAAAATATATTGGTTGGGAATTAATTGCGTTTTATTTTATTTATAATATAACCATATGATAACTTATTATATAACAATAAATAATAAATAAAATTAAATATAATTAAACTATATTATAACTTATATAACTATACATGATAATTTTCAAATAATTGATATATATATACATATATATATATATATATATATATATATATATATATATATATATATATATATATATATATATAAAATGTAGTCACCTCAGGTTGAAATAAATTATTGAATCGGTGATTATGTGATTCCGTGTTACTTTATTTTATTTTATTCTTACACTGTTTATTACATTGAGCTCTCATATCCGGATTTCCTGCTGGAATTTATTTTACTATAACAATAACAATATATATATATATATATATATATATATATATATATATATATATATATATATATATATATATATATATATATATATATATATATAAACATGTAACTCTTGACAACAATTGTTTTGCACAGAACGTATAATTACCAATATATATATATATATATATATATATATATATATATATATACAGGGCTTTACGGAGCCCTTTAAAAAGGAGCGCGCTCCAGGAGCACGCTTCTTTTTGATGGAGCGAAGGAGAGGAGGGCTCATTTTATATTCAGCGGGAGTTGAGCGGGAGCAACTCCATTTGGGACTAAAGAGCGGTGGCTTTATCACTCCGCGCTCCTTGCTCCAAAATTATTTGATTTTTTTTAAAACATTAGTTTTTTATTCAGCAATATAAAGGAAAAGTAAAGAAAGTCTCAGAGTTTACTCTGAATTATTTTTTAAATTATATCTCTGGTAGAGAGAGGGAGGCGGCTCAGGCGGAAGACGATTTAATTGTAATGTTTTTAACAATCTTTTTTTATTGTTTTATTCGTTACCAACCCCCCCACCCCACCAACCCCCAACCCCGTCGACTTGCTATCAAGCGATGAGACAGATCAAAGGCGTCATTAAAGTTTTTATTGCAGTCAGTGACTTGAGCGTTCTATTTCTTTGGAAATATTAAAGAAAGTTGAAATACATTTGAGTTAGGGGTACGAACGATTTTTACACCATCTGAGTGCAGGTCGGGAGGGGGGGCGAGAGAGAGAATTCAAAATGTTTACTAGCTGACCTGAGATAATTACTAAGGCCCTTTTAAAAAGTACACTGCTATCTTTCTGTTGAATAAAAACTCCGATAATTAGCACCCTAGATAGGGGAGATAAGTTGCCCAATCAAGGTTTCAGAGTACAGTCTACCCTACTATTTAATTCATATAACTTTGGGGGAGGATATATGTGGATTCATACCGTTCCTAAGTGTATTAGTGAAAGTTATGTTGCTTTTCTTCTCTTAGACTAGATAGTCTGCTTGACTGGATAGAAGTATGTATGTATAATACACAATTTAGGAAAACTCGTCAAAGGTAAACTCGTCAAAGGAAATCTCGGCAATGGAAAATTCGTCAATGGAAAATTCGGCAACGGAAAACTCGGCAATTTTGGCCAAGTATGAAAATTCGGCAATTATCGAATAAATATCGATTGAAAATAGATTTTAGAACCGTTTTTTACAGGAGATATACTTGTAAATACGGGGCTACCCCCTCCCCAGTGAATAATATTTGTTATATTATTTTTTTTGTACTTGTGCAGTTTACGAACCGGGCTATTTTTTAGATAATATTTTCAAGTTAAATTAAATTTTTACGATATCTTTTGTTTATTAAATTGTTAGGTGAAAGTACAGAATAGTTAACAAAGCCCCCTCACTCCATGTTAAGAATGGTTTCTAAATAATGTTATTTCAATCCGGTTCGTAATTACGTTATGAAATTAAAGGTTTGGACCGGGTTATTTTTTACATAAAATTTTCAAGTTAAATTCAATTTTTACGATATCTTCTGTTTATTAAATTGTTACGTGAAAGTACAGAATAGTTAACAAAGCACCACCCCCCATTCTCCTCATGTAAAAAATCGTTGTCTAAATAATGTTATTATTTCAAGCCGATTCGTAATCAAGTTACGAGATTAAATCCATCATAATTCATTTAGATTTCTTCGTAAACAAGTCAGCCATTTTAATTGACAAAACATCAATTACTTCGTGTGTGGTCAAAACTTGAAAGGAATATATAAACTATCGAGTAGAAAGTCATTTAAACTGGCTTTAAATTCTTTAAAAAATTCCATGTATTTAAAAAAGCAAAATTGTTTTCTTGTTCTCAGGAAACGAAAATTTACGTATAATCCTATACTTCGCCCGACATGGTCTCCTATAACTCTCAAAATATTAGCGAGATTTTGTCAAATATTATCTTACGGTCTTACACTTAAAGTGACATCTCAACCCATATTGACGAGATCCTTTGACGCCCATCCCTATCCTTTGACCACTCATTGGCAGAATAGAACGTTTATGAAAGAAGGTACGTTTTTATTATGGAGCGCTGAAAAAGAGCCGCTCCTTTTTTATAGGAGTTGGAGCAGGAGCAGCTCCTTTTTGAGAATGGGGAGCGTGAGAGGAACCAGCTCCAATTTTGGGCGTTAAAGCAGGAGCGGGAGCAGCTCTAAAAGTAGTGAAGCGCGTAAAGCCCTGTATATATATATATATATATATATATATATATATATATATATATATATATATATATATATATATATATATATATATATATAATTAACTTGTTACAAATATCCAGGGGGTATGAATCCGAAGGAAGTTGAAACCGGGTTTATGAGAGTGCTCAATGAAAATTCAGAGCAAAATATATATTTTTTGATTTTATTCCATTAGTTGCGACAAAACAGGTTTTGTTTCATTGGTGCGAATAGCTACCAACTCATCGGGCCGGTGAAAGGAATTCAAATGGCATAAAATTTTAAGTTCACTTTAACGGGAGATTGAAAATTGAAAATACATTGGAGGGGGAGGGGGATAGAGTTGGGGCTTTGTCTATAACGACGACATGGGACATAAGAGGGGAGATGGGGAAGAACCCCAACAAGTCCTGTTTCAAATTATTACGTGGGAGGTTTTGCACGTGTCAGTGCTGTGTCGATCTCAATCTCGGCCGGGGTGGGAGGAGGGAGATGGGGCGACGGCCAGAGTGAGTTAAATTTAAAATGAGAATAAAATTATGATTACAACCGTCATTCTTACTTTATTTTAATTCTAATAAGTAATTATCATGTGGATAAAAATGTTTGATAATTTTAATTTAGGGTATTAATTGCGACTTTTGCATTTTATTTATTTTATTTTAATGTTTTGTTTATTATTTGTAGTGAATTTTGTTGTGATTATATTTTTTAAATTGTGATTATATTATACCGAGATCAATACTAGTGGAATCATTTTATAAGAGAAGTTTTCTGGTGTTACAAGTCTTATCATTAACAAAACCGATTATGACAATGGTAACGCCTGCCAATCATACCTACGATAGTCGCAGTGATAACAGCCTTATGTAAAAGCCTTAATAAAAATAAAAATAAAAATAAAAAATAAAAATAAAGATAAATATAAATAAAATTAGAATAAAAATAGAAATAGAAATAACAAGTTTGTAAGAATATTAATGATAATAACAATAATAATAATAATAATAATAATAATAGTATTAAAAAATAATAATAATAATAATAATAATAATAATAATAATAATAATAATAATAATAATAATAATAATAATAATAATAATAATAATAATAATAATAATAATACTGATAAATATCACCATCATTACCATCTTGCTACTTGTGAAGTCATTGGGCGAAATAAGTCGACAAGTGATGGTAGGCTTTTTTAATTCCACTACCAATGACAAGGACTAAGTACCAGTTAATAATTAAGTGTTCAAGGTAGTGATCGAGGGGTTAAGTAATTGAGATTAGTCTAAGTGATATCAGTGTTGATAGCTGTCCCAGTTATGGGTTTATGTTAGAATTGGTAGTATGGCTGAGAGGTTATTGAGGCTGTGCATTATAGGTAGTACGTAGAGATTTGATATTATTGGTAGTTTAGAGGGGTGGTTATATATTTATAGATTCATCATGACTTGTTGGGGTGGGATTGGGTTGTAAATTTGGGTGGGTGGGTAGGGGGTTATAGTGTGTTTTGGGGTAGTGTATAGTGGGGGTTTAATGTTATCATTCATTTTTGTAAAAAAAAAACTGTTAATTTTATGTTGAAGTTAAGTAGGGTTGGTGTGGGGTTAAGGTGGGGTATGTGGGTTGCTAAGGAGGTAGAGTCTACTATGTTTACAGTTGATAGATGTCTCTTGTTTTCTATTTAAGAGTTTGTTTTTGTCCTTAAAGCGGATAATTTCCAGTTTTTCATTTAAGCATAATCTACATGGAGAGTTTATTGATTTGCAGGTGCTGGATTTTTTCAAGATTTTCCACTTTATTATGGGAGTTTCTTTTTTGGTTTTTATTTTGTGGTAGTGTAGTGAAAGTCCGGTTTGCCCAGGATGGTCTGGGTTGTTGAAGGAGAGTTTATGGTTGTAGAATCTTTCCTTGAAGTTGTTGCCTGCCAGACCAATATAATAGTTAGTCTGGGATGGGTTTTCAGTTGAGGAGATAGATGCCTCATAGACCACTTGGGTTGATAGGCACTTTTGATTTAGGGGGCAGTTTGATTTGTTATTACAGTTGCATGTTCTTTTAGAATTTGAGGTTACTGGGGTGTTTAGTATTTTCATGTTGTGCTTTTTTATGATTTTTTCTAAGTTGTCACCACAACAATAGCTGAGTTTTAGTGTATTCTTATTGAAAATTTTATGGAGTATGCTGTTATTGGGGAAATGAGTGTTTATTAAGTTCAGGAATTTATTCCCTATTTTGGTTTTAGTTGAGTTGTTAAATGGAGGTGTATACCAGATAATTTTCCTATTTCTATTTTTGTTCCTATTAGGGTTATTTTGTGTAGTTGGAATATACTCTATTTTGGTATTTTTGTATCCACTCTCCTTTAGTGCTTTATTATAAAAGTTCTTATGTTTATTGAAGATATCTATATTGGAGGAGTTGTTGCTAATCCTTCTACTAATTGATTCTGGGATGTGTTTACTTACAGATCTAGGGTGGTTAGATAGTGGGTTGACATAAAGGGGGTAGGAATTATCTTTAGCATAGGGCTCATAAGTATCTCTATTGAGGTTGAAGGTAATATCGAGGAAATTGACCTGTTTAACATTTGATGTTATTTCAGCCTTTAGGCCTATTCGTTTCATTTCTTTGGATATTATTTTTTTGGTTTGTTCACATTTTTGTCCGTTTATATATATATATATATATATATATATATATATATATATATATATATATATATATATATAAGGTAAGTTGAGATAAATAAAATTAGAACATTATTTATATCAGTTCCAAAAATTCACCCACAACGAATATTTGGCATACAATCGTTTCTAAAACAATTTGGCAAATTTGATTCAGCGTTATATTTTAGATTATTAAAAAAAGTATTTACATCAGCGCCCCCTTGTAAGATAATCACATACTAATGTCAAAGGAGAACATCATCTTCAAACAACCGCATATCTCGTTACTGTGTGAAAATATCATGCAATTTCACAGTACTCAAAATATGAAATGTCCAATAATACCAATAATAGTATTTAAAATATATAGGATTCAGCACATTTAAAATATTTAAACTTGGAAAAAATAAAGACATAAATAAAAATGATAAAATTATGAATTAAAAATTATAACGAGTAATTCAAAAATATATCAAACTAAAAATTGTAAAACTATAAATTTAAAATTAAAATCAGTAATTAAAAAATTGCAATATTTTAAAAGAAGCAGGTGAAAGATAAAAAAAAATAGATAATAATAAAAAGAAAACTAGATGTAATAAATCATAAAAGCTATAAAGTAGAGGTTAGAACTAGGAAAAATGAACGATATTTGTAGATCAAAAGTCTATAATAGTGAAGATACAAAAGAGCAAAAAAATAAATGTAAAATTATAATTATTCGAAAAAACTAATAATCTATTATTATAAGAAAAAGGTAAGAATTATGATAAATAAGAAAATTATTAGAAAAAATAATTAACGAATAAAGATTAAAATAAAAAGATTTAATTAGAATAATACACAATAGTAATGAAAATAAAAAATATGAAAATACAAAAATCGTTTTTTGATTTTTGATTTTTAACGGCCCTAAACCACGTGACCCCAAAATTTTGAAAGATAAATTTATTTTCTTCTTCTTCTTTTTACTTTTCTCTCCATTTAATTCTCTCCAAATACGATCTGAGGTTAAGATCGGATTCTAACTCTGCCTGATGAGATCTCAGTTTATAGTAACTGTTGATCGATAACATCGACATGCCAGTGTCGCAGATTTTGTACATGCTTGTGTAAATAAAAACTATCATATATAAAGATCTATTTTGATATTGGGCACTTTCTATAAACCCGGTTGAAATTCTCTGGATTACCACCCTGTGGATATTTTTTACCTGGATTATTACCATTATATATATATATATATATATATATATATATATATATATATATATATATATATATATATATATATATATATTATTTCATGTATCCACATAAAATGTTATAAGGAGATATAATCTATTATGTATCAATTTCAAGTATTTACTTCAACAGTGCTAAATACGTGAGTAGAGCTAAGTAGTAAGTTACGAAAATATATTTATGGCAATTAAGCTACACAGAGGCTTCCGCGGTTGATCCCCGTAGGAAATCATCAGGCTAAAATGCATCTTATTACTATATATATATATATATATATATATATATATATATATATATATATATATATATATATATTTTTCTCCCACTCATTTTTCATTCTCTAACAAGTACGGACGTCCAGCTTAGACGCTGCTATTATTTTTCATTTTATTTTATTTTTCTTCCCAACATGTCTACCCTACATGTATCCGTGCTTGCATGATATCTTTTCCCTATATCATCATCCTGATGAAGTCTTATAAATAAAGACGAAACGTTGATGTACACATAAAAAAAACATCCAGTTTTTTGGTTTTCCTTTTTCATTTTACCATCACGTCGGATTACCTTCATCCTTCTCTTCCCATATATATATATATATATAGCGTAACTGTTGTCAGGTAACATAAATATGTCAACTTTCATTGAAATCCATTCGAATATTTGTAGAGGTAAATCAATAATCAATAGGCACAGATCAATCGTGCCACCCCCCATTATTTTATCTGGAATCTATCAAATTAAACGCTAATGCATTGGGTCAATACACTGCTATTACCGAACTGGAAAGGAAACATCTTTTATAAATTTCTAAGCGGCCATTCGCTATCACATGGGAATTCAGAAGTTCATTTAAACGTGTACTTCTTTAGGGGAACGTTTTATAAAGAATAAAAATAATTTGTCCAAAAAGCAAATTGCATCAGTATACTCGTTTCATCGATTAGAATTAAAATTTCATGTTCGAAAAACGAAATGATACTATAATACAATTCATGCACTTGAGGATACTGCTCACAGTCTGGTGTAATTTAGGGTGGTTATTTAGATTACGAACCGAGCTAACTTTGACCCCGTTGTTAGGGTTAGGGTCAGGGTCATGGTGGGGGTTTAAGTTAGCGTTAGAGTTATGGGTAGGGTTAGGATCAGGGTCAGGGTCAGGGTGAGGGTCATGGTGGGGGTTTAAGTTAGCGTTAGCGTTAGCGTTATGGGTAGGGTTAGGATCAGGGTCAGGGTTAGGGTCAGGGTCATGGTGGGGGTTTAAGTTAGCGTTAGCGTTAGAGTTATGGGTAGGGTTAGGATCAGGGTCAGGGTCAGGGTCAGGGTCATGGTTGAGGTCAGATTTAGGATCAAAGTTAGCTCGGGTCTTTATCTTATCAAGTGCCTAATTCAGTGCAAGTGCAAGTGCGAACGGAAAATAAAACAATATGCGATTAATCTTTAGAACAAGATACGAACGACCTACAGACGACAACGGTGTCAAATGTCAACAATGCCCGCTGAATAAACCAAACATCGTTCTCAATCCTTTCATAGTATTGTTCCATCATCTTACTGGCAATCTCATCAACTCTTATCCTCGAGTGGCTTTTGGCCTTGGCAAATGGTGAACTATTATTATAAAGAAAGAGTATACGAACGGAGTAGGAAGTACGGCCATGTGAACACATTTGACCCTTTCTCATAGACACCAAACAGATGAGAAAACATGCCAGTCGTGGCTTCGCCTTAGATCCACACAGACCAGCGGAGAACGGGTATTCAATAATATACCAAACGATAAACGAATCACAAAATATCATTATGTTTTTGTGCTTTTTGCGGTTAATTACGAAAGAACAATACTATACAAACATTTATTCATGAAAATCAGATTTTTTTATACATACGAATTGTCTAAACGACCTATAATTTCTCCATCTCTTCAGAATACTAACCCAATCTAATATATATATATATATATATATATATATATATATATATATATATATATATATATATATATATACTGAGAGGAATTTATGTACGGAATCTTGATTCAGAGAGCTCAATGTAAAAACAGAGAAATAATAAGTTAGAAAAAAGGAACAAGCCAACAATGCAGTCATTTTATGTTATAATTTATGGATTGTTGGCTTCAGTTATGTCTTTCTAACTTATATATATATATATATATATATATATATATATATATATATATATATATATATATATATATATATATATAAGAGGTTTATGTAGTTTGCTTGAAGCATTGTTTATTGGTATATAGAAATGTAATATTTAGAAGGCAATACAATGCAGAGGTGTGACGGATAGACACAAATTGGAGCAAATAAGACATATAATGGTGGAACAAATGAATTAGTTTCAACCTTAATACAATGTGTACATACACATATATATATATATTTATTATGTTTTTTTTTTTTTTTCCCCTTTCAAAACACACATATATCTGTCTATCTACACAATGTTACAATGTTATGTAATACCTGTATCAAGATGGTCTGGTGGAAATTCCGTATGATATAATATATTTTTTTAATTTTCGGGAACTCTTCCCTTCTTCAGAAACGTGTTCAACTCAATTTCAAGCGTGCATATATATATATATATATATATATATATAAAATAGTCGACCAACAAATAAAATCATATATAAACTCCATGCATGACGAAAGCAAAAATAAAACCCTATCACAAAAAAGACACGATCTATTACAAAAACCAGACGCACCCTAACTACAAACTCGACGAAAAAGCAATACTTCACATAATAAAACGATACACTAAACCTAACGATCAACAAAAGAAGATCAAACTAATAATTTACTATACAAAATTTAAAACAAATAACCTAATTATTAAAAATAACACTGTCAATACAACTCTCAGCCAAACTAACGTTATATACATGTTTTCATGCCCTTTTAAGGAATGTCTCCCTACAACCCAAACAGAACAAATACATAACACTTATATTGACCACACTACAACAACTCTCTCTCGACGTCTAACTTACCATTTATCCGATACCAGTGCAATCCAACGTCACATTACTACACATAACAAAAGACTACAGTCGGCCGATATACGGAAAATATTAACATCTAACACCAAAATAATACACAAAAATAACTGCATAAACAGACTTAAAATACTAGAAGCAATATTCATTAAAACTAAACAGCCAAATATTTACAAAATAGCTTTCAACACAGGTACTAACATATTAAAAGTATTCCATAATTAAATGAAAATTAAGTAATAAAAATAATAATAAATAAATTATTAATAAATAAAAAATAAAATAAATAATGAATAAAATAAAATTAAAAAAAATAAATAAAAAATAAAAATAAATAAATAAATAAAATAAAAATAAAAATAAAAATAAATAAATAAATAATTGTAATAATAGTAATAGATATAAATAATAATAAATAATAGCAAAAATAAGAATTAATAAAATAAATAAATAAACAATAAAAACAAACACACAAACAATTGAATAAAATGAACTCAACCACACACCCTCTTCTCTCTTTCATTCGCCCTTAACGATACCTATAAAATATTAACTCAAGTCTTCTTATTTTAAAAAAAAAACTAATCCTGAAGACGACTACGAAAGTCGAAAGCGCCCGAAAAAAAATGTCCGAATTTAGAACTATCGGAGAAGTACTATACGGATTGCCACATGAAACCAGAAGGATAGCTCGACGGTTCGAAAACCTCACGAAGAAAATATACAAACGCGAAAGTTCCGTGACATTCAACAACGCTTGCTTAGATATATATATATATATATATATATATATATATATATATATATATATATATATATATATATATATATACTGTGTGTGTGTGTATGTGTGTGTGTGTGTGTATGTGTGTGATTTGCTGAAGGCTTACCAAAGCATTCCGTTCAGGAGACCAATCATCACCACAAAAGACTTTTTCTTTCAAAGATTATTTATTTATCATATATATTCAAATTAAAGAGTTTTTTTCCCACACGTGTTTCATTACCAAGCATTGCTTGGCAGATCATCAGGGGAATTAAGTACCTTTTTAATATAATATATATGATAAATAAATAATCTTTGAAAGAAAAAGTATTTTGTGGTGAAGATTGGTCTCCTGAACGGAATGCTTTGGTAAGCCCTAAAAAATCACATATAAATGCTCTGTACCCTGTAATCGAGTATCATGGAGCTTATTTTTATTGGCCTAATCCCGGTCTTCACTGAATATACAATCTTCTTAGTGAAAAATATATATATATATATATATATATATATATATATATATATATATATGTGTGTGTGTGTGTGTGTGTGTGTGTGTGCTTTATTCCTAATTGAAAACTTTAACCATAAATCAATATGTATATATTGATTTATGTATTGTGGTTAAAGTTTTCATTCTTTTTTCTTTATAATATATTTGTTACTGTGCTTAATGGAAGAATACATTTCTAGACAGGATCACGCACGTTTTTGTTTATGGAAAATGTGTATTTTTTATTCTTATTATTCTTTTGAACTCGACATGGTACGGGTACTCCTGCTATTTATATTATAAACATATTGATACTAGCTGGTACCGTGCACAGGCGTTTCCCGAAAAAATTGAAGAACCTTAGAAACTTATGCTCCCACCTCTAAATCCCCATATGAGTATTTTTACTCAATTGTTTAATTTACTATAAATATTATTCGTAGTGTTCTGTAAGTATTGAATTGATAAATAATGCTGAACATTTAAACGTTCGCATTATTTCATAACTATGAAAGAGAATCCTCGCAGTAACGTTCTTATGAAGAGCTAAGTAATTCTTTTTTAAAGTGAGGTAAATAATTATGTCCATGCACAAACACTGGTAGGAAGGTAATATTTGATATAAATGAGAAAAAAACATACATGTCATTCATTAACGTTATCACTAACTCTGGGCTGACAATATGAAAAAAGACGAAAACGATGCGCGCGCAGTGAACGTAACAGAACCGTTAAAAATCAATGTATAGTCTAGGGCAGGAGCGGGCAACCCCCGGTCCGCGGGCCACATCCGGCCCGCGAAGGCTTAGCGTCCGGCCCGCCAACCTGCTATGCTTTATTATTGCAATCCGGCCCGCGGACCTCCCAGTAAAACTCATATCATTTTGTGACATGGACGTAAAAGTAGGTTTCGATTAAGATTTACAGTGGGATAAAAATGTATAAATATCAGCGAGCGATGATGCATGTATATTTAATTTTTCTTTAACTATTAATTTCAAATCCTTGGCCTGAGATAAAAATAGAAAAAGAGAAAGAGAGAGGCAAAGAGGAAACGAGAGACGAGGAAAGGGCATGAAACAGAGAACTTATGTGAGGTGTGTCAAAACGAATGCTGGATCAACTTGCTACTTCCCCCGTCATTATTTTTTATGATCCAAAATAGCTCTTCGTCGGTGCTTTTTATAAAATCACATACAGAAGTCTCTTGAGAAAAAATATCAGATTTGTAGAGTGTTCAATGCAATTTTTGTACAATTTATTCATGTAAACAAAACATAGTAATTCTTAGATTTCGTTTTCCACTACGGCCCGCGATCTCCTTCCAAAAGTCTCATCTGGCCCTCACTCTGAAAAGGTTGCCCACCCCTGGTCTAGGGGATGTGAAAAGTCATTTCTCCTAAGAATAGCATGGTCGGTCCCGTCGACATTCCCTCTTGGCTAAGATCAAAGTGTAGTATCTGTTCCGATGGATACTGCACCCCATAGACTGGTATTGTCTTGGCCTTCGGGGCTTGATTTACGCCGGTCTATGGGTCGGTCCTGTGCAGTTCTAGGGGGTCCACCCTTCCAGGCTTTGCCTCCCCTCTTTGGGGAGGGGTAAGTTTATTGCTTACTGCCTGATGCGCCCCTACCGGGGAATGCCGACGGGGCTGCCCAGGCAATTTTTAATGACCAGAGTGCTCAACTTCTCGAGTGCTGGTTTTTCTAATCCCACTTTCCCGACCTTGTGTCACATCTTACCTTGTGGGAGGTAGATAAATAAATCCCGTCGACATTCCCTCTTGGCTAAGATCAAAGTGTAGTATCTGTTCCGATGGATACTGCACTTCATAGATCGGTATTGTCTTGGCCTTCGGGGCTTGATTTCCGCTGGTCTATGGGTCTGATCAGTCCTGTGCAGTTCTAGGAGGTCCACCCTCCCAGGCTTTGCCTCCCCTCTTTGGGGAGGAGTAAGTTTATTGCTTACTGTCTGAGGCGCCCCTACCGGGGAATGCCGACGGGGCTACCCAGGCAATTTTTAAATGGCCAGAGTGCTCACCTCTCGAGCGCTGGCTTTTCAAACCCCACTTTCTTGACCCGATCTTGGGTCACATCTTACTTGTGGGAGTAAGATAAAACTGGCCTTGTGCGTAACTCCTGGGGAGGAGTAAATAAAACCCGTCGACATTCCCTCGATGATGAGAGCATCTCAGACAATCGGCAATAAAACATTAACCGTTTACGAACGACAGTGGTAATGCCTGCGAGGGTGTGCTTATGAAATTATTGAATGTAAATAGATTTTAAAACTGTTAATTGTTTAATACACAAGTATTATAAATGCATATAAACGAAAATATGAGTTATTTCCCTTTACTTATAATCAATCACCACTATTTATTCTACTTTGCTTTCTTTCGAACATTTATAAACTGTGACATCAAATCTTTTGAGACATAGTTCTTGCATAACTAAAAATAATAAGTCTTTTTTCTATAATATTACCATTGTGATGTGAATAGACATAGATATGTAAATTAGACGGCCACGCTGAGAAAAGAGTCACTCTTTCTCTACCCAGAGAGACATTAAGAAATAAAATAGTGTGGTTGAATAAACATAGAGTGAGAGGGGCGAGATAAATTCAGAGATACCTAAGAGAGAGATGGGAGACTTGTTCACTTAATTATAAATTATGGTCAATGAAAACAATTAAAACGATTTTTCTAACATAACTCAATTCAAGAAAAAAGTTATATTTTCACATGTATTCTAAGTTATAGGAAAACCAGTGCCGGAGAAACAAACGATGATAAACTCACGTTTAGTAGTAGTAGTAGTAGTAGTAGTAGTAGTAGTAGTAGTAGTAGTAGTAGTAGTAGTATAATAATAATAATAACAACAACAACAACAACAATAACAATAACAACAACAACAACAACAACAACAACAATAATAACAATAACAATAACAGCAACAACAACGACAACAATAACAATAACAATAACAATAATAACAATAACAATAACAATAACAATAACAATAATAACAATAACAATAATAACAATAACAATAACAACAATAACAATAACAATAACAACAACAACAACAATAATAATAACAATAACAATAATAACAATAATAATAACAATGTAACAGAATGACTCACGCACCTGCTTGTCCACCAGGGTGACGAAAACAGGCGATGATTAAGCGTCATCAAAGGACAGGTTTTGAATAAAGGAATTGCAAAACAAAACTAAATAGACAATTAGTCAAACGTATAACTTTTCTGCCGGGAAGGGTCATGATCACAAATCACCACGGCGTCAAGGTATAGGAGATGACAAGCGATAAAAACTGCGTATTAAAAATTATTAAGAATCATCAAAGGCAGGTTTTAAACAAAACAATTACAGGACAAAACTAATTAGACAATTGTTCAAAGGTATGGCCTTTTTTGCCGAAAAGGTCACGAACGCTAATGGACTCGGCGTCAAGGGATAGGAAACGACGAGAATGACCGAGCGGGCGAATAAAACTGCGTATTAAAAATCATCAAAAAGATCAGAGACACTTGTTTAGATAATGATTATTGTCAGAAAAAGGTAAATACACATAAATGATGAGGGGTGTCAAAGATTTAAAAAAAGATCTAACACTTAATCTTTTTTATATGCCAAGTGTGAAAAAAAAAACAACAAAAAAACTTGGCACTGAAAATGCGTGTTGGAATGAGTGAAGAGAAGAAAGACACGGACGGATGAAAGCAGGAGGGGGATTCCGTCCGGGCCCTAGAGCGCATGGGGGAAAGATTGAGTGTCGATGACAATATAAAAACAGCAGTTCTTTACAGGAAGAGGCAAAAAGAGGTTTAGAGTTTTTCGAGTCGCGACTAAAGACGACATTGTCGAGTGAGGCCCATTTTTCCTTTCTTGACAAGAGCACCAAGGAAGGATACTCCTTTTCTTAAGTTGAGTTGCTAACACTGTGGGTCTTCAGACGCGCGGTCCTAAGAGACATTTTATCTTTCGATTGAAAAACAAACCGGACAGCGGTCAAAGGGAGATCACTCGGTTGGAACGAATTATTCCGTCTTTCGATTAGACGGCCTTTCAGCGGGGCTTCCAAGTAATCAAGACAGCAAAACCCTTTGTAAAAGAAAAGAAAAACCCAAGAACGACTCTTCTGTTAAAAGAAAAAGAAGGTACATGAATTCTCGAAGAGAAGATTGAGACACGAACAATCCATATTCATTCTTCTTCCACAGGCGAAATAAAGAGGAAATAAAATTAATAATTTCAGTATTCCATCGTGTTTTGAATTTCTTCTATCTTGGCTCCCTGAGTGACCGAGCATTGCAACATATACTCAAATTGGTGGCCGCGACTCTGCTATTTCAAGCAAGAAATAGATTGATATCGGGCCGGGGAACCGCGGGCAGACAACGTGAGAGGTTTTCTTAAAGACAGTGGGTTGAAGGAAGGAAGAACAGTCACACCGACCACTAGAAGACGATCGAGGACGACACCAACGGCCGAACGAAACATCAGGACAAGGTAAGTGGCTTCTGTTTTGTTGCTTCGTGTATTTTCGGTTCGGGAGAGGAGAATATAAGTAAAGAGAGTTGTAATGGAACGTTTTGATGATTTGATACGATGTCTAACAGACGAAATTAGGGATGCGGCAGCGTCCGTGGCAAGCTCGTGGCGGGGGGAAACTTTTCTTAAAAATATACGCCCTTTACTGAGGAAGGAGGATGGTGGTCTCGGGGCCTGGGGCGATGCAATGAATCGATATTTCAGGCTGGTGGGCACAGGAGAGGACGCAAAGTGTCGGACGGCACTGGTGACGACAGGGGGCGCGGTGGGAGCCTACATAGATACGTTAATGATGCAAAATCCACAGATCACCTGGAATGTCTTAAGGGGGGCATTAAGGGAATATTACGGTTTTGTAGATAATCCTCAGGCGGCGATCGCAGAGCTGGCTGGTATCAAACAAGGGAGAACAGAGGGGTTACAAGACTATATGCATAGATTGGTTAAATTGGCAGAGAGGGCCTACAGGGGGGCTGAACAGGGGAGTGTGGTAGTGAGGCAACAGGTAGTGGGGTTTTTTATAGAAGGGTTAAGGGACCCAGAGATAAAAATGGCGGTTTTGAGGGATGAACCACCATCTATAGAGGCGGCGTATCAGAAAGCCCTCACGGAAAGAAAGTGGAAGATCCGACTTAAGCCAAGTCTCGAATGGGAACACGAACCGATGGAGATTTGCCATACTAGGAGAAGGGTTCAGGTGGATACGGTTGTCCCGGGTGGAAATAGAGGGTACAGTAGAGGTACGGAGAGGAGATCGGTATACAGAGGTGGGCCACCTGAGAGAATCAGATGTTGGCGATGTGGTAGGGAGGGCCACATACAACGGTTTTGCTCCGTGCGGTTACCGGGAAACGGTGGTCGTCCGTTCACAAAGGGCCCGATGAACGGAAGAGGAAGAAACCGACTGTTTTAGTAGGTAGTATGGGCTCACCAAATTCTGTATCTGTAAGAATAGGGAAACATAGGTATAGGGCGTTAGTTGACACTGGGGCCGAGGTCTCAGTTATCAGTAGGGGTGTATATAATACGTTACACCCAAAACCTAAATTACAAAAAAAAGAGATAACGTTAGAAGCGGCCAATGGGTCTATGTTATGCATAGACGGTGTGGTTCAGCTAGGGGTTAAAGTGGGAAGCCAGATGACGTTACATGATTTTTTTATAGTGAAGAATGTAAATAGAAATATGATATTGGGAAGGGACTGGCTTAGACAAAACGGGGCCCGAATGTACTTTGATCTGGGGGCACTAAGATTAAATGGAGAATACATAGCGTTAGAAGAAGATATACATGTATCGTCGGTAGTGAGAATGGCGGCGAACATAACCCTAAAACCACAGCACATACATACGTGCACGGCGCGAACTCGTTTAAGAGACAGGTACGGCAGAGTATTTGGAGTGGAGCAGATAAATAGTGGCTTTGTCAGCGGTCTCGCTGGTATATCGGTCGCCAATGCGGTTGTTAGGGTGAAGAGCTCACGTAGGTTACAAATTGTGATTATTAATAATACGAACCAATCAGTTAGACTAAGAAAAGGATGCCCGATAGCGAAACTTACTCGAGTAGGTAACATACAGGAGATTAAGTTAACGGATACACAGAATAAGCAGGTTACAGAAGAAGAGTTGAAACAGGTAGGGGTACCGGAGGAATTTGAAGTAGAAGTTGATAAATTGTTGAACAGGAATAGGGACTTATTCGTAATGGAAGACAGAGATTTAGGTAGGACAAGTACTGTCAAGATGAGCATAGATACGGGCGCAAATGATCCGATTAAGAAGCATCCTTATCGCACACCACTTAAACAGCGAAAGGCTATGGACGACGCTATCGATCAGATGATCGAGGCGGGAATCATAGAACGATCAAGAAGTCCATGGGGCTTTCCAGTGGTGCTAGTCGAGAAAAAGGATGGGAGTAAGCGATTTTGCGTGGACTTTAGGGCTCTCAATAAGATTACGAAGAACAACGCCCACCCACTCCCGGTCATTGATGATATCTTATCCATGTTGGGGTCGGCGAAATATTTTTCGAAGCTCGACCTGAAGAGTGGATATTGGCAGGTCCAACTGCAGGATGAGGACAAGGAGAAAACGGCCTTTACGTGTCATCGTGGCCTATTCCAATTTAATGTCCTGCCTTTTGGCCTTGCGGACGGCCCAGGGGTGTTCCAGGAACTGATGTCTGTCGTGCTACAGGGTCACGAGGGATACGCTTTGGCGTATTTGGACGACATCTTGATATTCTCAGACTCTGTGGAACACCACTTAGATCACATACGTAAAGTGTTAGATAGTTTAAGGAAACACAACCTGAAGTTGAAACCCACGAAGTGTGAGTTCTTTCAAAGAGAGACTCAATATCTGGGGTTTAGGATAAGCGAAAAGGGGGTACAACCAGATAACGATAAGGTTAGGGCGATAAATTTAGTGGCCACCCCGAACACGGTCAAAGAGGTAAGGGCCTTTATCGGCATGACCTCGTATTACCGCCGATTCGTAAAAAAATTTTCGGATGTAGCGGAACCGTTAATAAATTTGACTAGGAAGTATGCGCGGTTCGTGTGGAGCGAGGCATGTCAGAAAGCTTTTGATACATTAAAAGAAAAACTGTCAGAGCTAGTAGTGTTAGCCTACCCGGACCCAAACAAAGAATATAGGCTGTATACAGATGCTTCCGAGCGATCGATAGGCGCGTGTCTGACTCAACAGGTGTATGATAGGACCCTTAGGAAAGAGGTAGAGAAGCCTATTTACTTTCTATCTCATAAGTTAAGTGACACCCAGAGGAGGTGGTCCACAATAGAGAGAGAGGCTTACGCCATCCATTATTCATTAGGAAAGCTGAATCACTATTTGCATGGTGCAACCTTTACCATCCTCACGGATCATAAACCCTTGGAATACCTATTGAGGTCCCCCATGCAGAACAAAAAGATACAGATGTGGGCCCTGGGGATAGCTGGATACAACTGCACGATAAGACACCTAAAAGGCAAAGACAACGTGTGCGCTGACCTCTTGTCACGTGCGGTAGGAATGCCGGCGAGTGACGAAGAGAAACGGGTGGATATCGATGATAGAAATTATGAAGTGGCGGCGATTAACTCTAATGAGTTTGAACCAAGGGTGTTTGCATCGTTCTCAAATGAGGATGACCCCTTGGAGTCGCGGGAACGTCCGAGTATGGAAGGAATAGATTTGATTAGGGAACAAGGGCTAGACCCCGAAATAAGGAAATTAAAGAGTAGAATTAAGGATGGCAACGCCACTAGATTAGAACAAAAAAAATTTATAATAATGGATGAAGTAATATACTACTTGTCTCAGCCGGACGATGAGCCCCTCATCAGATTATATGTCCCCGACCACCTCCGGAGGAGGGTTCTTGTGCAATACCACGACGACAATGGCCACATGGGGGTGGAAAAAACATTTAAAACGATTATGCAGAAATATTTCTGGCCGGGATTAATTAAGGATGTAGCAGCAATTGTAGGTAAGTGTATCCCGTGCCAGACTAGAAATTTAAAGAGACAGCAACCCCGAATGCAGGAGTACGATACCCCACCTTTTCCATTTGCAAAGTGGGCCCTGGATATCACGGGACCGTACCCCACCTCGCATTCTAATAATAAGTATATAGTCACGTTTATTGATATGTACAGCGGATGGCCGGAAGCGTTCGCGGTACCCAATAAGAAGGCAGCGACGGTGGCACACCTGTTAATTGAGGAGATTTTCCCCAGGTTCGGGGCACCTCTTCAACTGGTGACCGATAATGGTCCAGAAAATATAAACCAGACGATGAAGGATACATTGAAAGAATTGAATGTACACCACGTGACCACCTCGTATTACCATCCGCAGAGTAATGGCAAAGTCGAGCGTCTACATCGGACGATGAACGACATACTAGCTAAGAAAGTAGGCGACAATGAGCAGTCATGGGACCTACATATTAATCAGATGTTAGCAGCTATTAGATTTCATGTGAGCGAGTCGACAAGGTTCTCTCCATTCTACTTGATTTATAGTAGAGATGTGATTTTACCGTTAGATAATATTCTAAGACCACGACGAGTGTATTACGGCGATGATCATCACACGAGGGCAATCCAAGAGATGCATCGCACGTTCACATTAGTTAGACACAATCTAAGGAAGGCGAGGAGTCGAGCGATTGACAGGGCGGATGAGAAGTCTAAGGAAGTGGAATTTAAAATAGGCGACTTAGTATATTATAAGAATAATCGTAAGAAAAGTAAATTGGACAAACGCTGGAGGCCGTACTATGTGGTCATTGATAAGACCGGGCCGGTGTCGTATCGTATTAAAGATCAGTTGACAGGTTCAGTGACAAAGGTACATGCCAGTCAGTTAAGAATAGCAAACGTAGATGAATGGGAACTTACGAATAGGGATATACCCATGAGAAGAACGGGGGTGGCAGGATCCGAGACCTCCGATGAGCCCGAGGTGGAGTCAGGCGAAGGGAGAATTGATGTCCGACCAGACCTAATTCATTCTGATGATGATTCAGATGAAGAAGATACAGTGTCGAACACAGAGGACGTCGATAGGCGCCACGTCCCGGTCCATCCTGATAGTAATTCGGATGAAGAAGAAAAACAGTCGAACGTCGAGGACGTCGATGTGCGGCCGGGAAAAGTTGATTGCGTGTATGATACGGATGAGGAAACAGAGTCAAACGTTGAGGATGTATATATGCATCCAGAACATGACCATACGGGGAGTGTGGCAGACGTAGACACGGAGTCGAATATTGAAGACGTCGATAGTCAGACGAGACGAGAGTCGTGGGAGCAGGGTGGTTGTGAAGATAGAGACCATGTCCCGATAAGTGAAAGGCAGATCATTAGGCGTAGGCTGATGAAAGCTAACGAAATGTCCGTGGTGAGGAATAACGGTAAGCGGATCAAGAGCGAACGTAAGATTAATGAAGCAGGGGGAAGGAACGATGGGAGAGAAAAGAAAAAAGAGGATCTAAAGAGTCTAATAGATATTTTAGCAAGACTGCTATGATGATCCAAGGGAGACAAGTCGAAGGTTTATTAACGGCTAAATCCTAAATAGCGGACAATGTGACATAGAACATTGAGGGAGGGGAGATAACTCCACCGAAACTAGATATTTGTAAACAACAAGTTATAGATTAGAAAGCCCTTCGAGGATCTTCGCGCTCGAAACGAGTTAGCGAGGAGAATACTGACGAGAATATTTTCCCGTTTCAGGATGACTGCTGCGTGTCTGGTGGCGTTTTCCTGCCTGATGGCGTCTGCATGGACCCTGGACCACTTCCAAAACGTACTATTTCGCGAGCAGAGTGAAGTATCAGTCACACGTGCCAGGTGGTTGGTAACGTTTACGATCGATCTTCGGTCCTATGATGAAATATTCAGCTCGTGGGGGGAGAGGATGACGGGCGTGGAGTTCACCATGCACGCAAATCTCCCACAGGAATTCACGGGGGATACTATGATGAAGGCACTTTTTGACTCGGTAAGGGACGGATTTGGGGATGTTCGCAGGGAGCACGATCAACTCCAGGCCAGATATATGGATTACAAGTCCATGGCTCACAGAACCAGACGCTCCCTGTTACCATTTGTCGGCAGCGCTCTAGGTTATCTGTTTGGAGTGACCACGGTTGGCGATCTCCAATCTGTGAAAAAGGCATTAATTAGATTAGAGAATAGTCAGGACAAAGTGGTGCACATGATGGATGAAAGCATCTCTATTATGAACATCACGAGACGAGAAGTAGCAGTGAATAGACATAAAATCAACGAGATAATAGGGAATCTAAATCATGTGGTGACATCCATGGAAAACACCACACAACAGATAGAGAGACGAGTTTATCGAGCAGAGGTATTAAATCGGCTTTTTGGGTGTAAGGTGATGCTGGATAGGCTCGATAAATATTTCCGAGGTGTCCACGGGGAGTTGGATCATCTGGAACTACAATTGAATATGTTGTCGGTAGGGCATTTATCCCCAAGCATAATAACCCCACACAGTCTGAGGGAACTACTACGCAACATAGCCAGAACCTTGCCAGATAACTTCAAGTTGGCAAGTGATCCGGAGAGGCACTTATGGAACTATTATAAGACTCTAGAATGCACGACACTTTTTGGTGCGGAATCCGTGGTTGTGGTAATGACCGTTCCGCTGCTAGATAGGGAACACTTCTATATAGTGTATAAGATTTTGAATCTCCCTCTGCCTATTCCCTCACAGGCGGGTGATCCGGAGGGTCCGAAGGTGTCGGCGAGATTCCAGATAGACTCCGTTATGATTGCCGTAAACAAGGCAAGAAGCCGCTACGTGCTGATGAACCGTTCGGAAGCCGCTCGTTGTTCCAGGGGCGCGAGCGGGCTGTGCGAAATCTCCGGACCAGTGTACGTGGCCAATGCCAGAGATTCGTGTGAAATGTCACTATTCAGGCGAAACGAGGCCGAGATAGGGCAGAACTGTAGAATCATGATAAAAACGAATACTAATCTTCCCATAGCAGTAAGGATAGGCCAGGGCACGTGGGTAGTGGCAACATCCATGGATATGCTGTTCGTTGTTCTTTGTGGGAGTCAGAATAAGGGAAGGGTGGTGGCACACGCTCCATTGGCCACACTAACCATAGAAATGGGGTGTACCGCCTATAGTGACTTTATGGTACTGGCGGCTCAGATCAATGGTAAATCTACGTTCGGAGAGGTAGATGTGCCACATATCGCACCGATTAATATTTCAGGTGCCGCGGTGTGGTCCCCAATAACGAGAGTATTTCCCAACTTCTCGGCAGGAGTCATACCATCAGAGTTGCGAGATATGGACGAGATCCCAGCTCACCGATTACTGAGTGAGTTGAAAAGGGTTCATATGGGAGACATCATTGAGGTGCCTGGGGGATCGAATATGCCATTGGTTTTGGGTGTTAGCATTAGCGTAGTGATCGGTTTGTTAATATTGGGGGCTGTAGTCAGGGTGTACCTACGAAGAAGGAGGAGGGCAAGTAGTTCAGAGAGGGAAGGCATTAACCTTGCCGTTTCAGTAAACACAACGGACACGGAGGGCGCAAAGGGCTCGTCCGGAGGGACCACCAATAGGGAAGTATCGTCGACTAGATTGTACCCAGATGTGAAGGGGGGAGTACATGACAGAGCCATAGGAGCAGGATCGGGGGGATGTGATCAGCTGCATGTATCGGGTCTATTCTGAGTCTGAGCGAGTCAGATGGGGGCGGGCAGTGTAGATATCAAAACGGCCACTTCGGCCCTGCGCCACCATCCCATTGTCGGGACCCTCAGAGGGGGCTAGTGTTGAGCACAAGAAGTTGACTAAAAGACGGCAATTAGTAAAATTGGTGAGCATAGTATGCTCAAATCATACCAAATGAGATTGTTCCACGTTAAAAAAAAAAAAAAAAAAAAAAAAAAAAAAAAATGGGAAAATAAAATCAAAATAAAAGAAAATAAAAGGATGAAAATTCTCTCTTTGTGTTTTGTTATTCTCTCTCTCTCGGGCGGGAGTGCACGTGGTTATGATCGGAGGTCACTTCACCGAAGCCAATTGAACATTGGGGATGTGGGTAACATCGAATGGATCAGCGATCCTACTTCGGGCGAAACAAAGTGCTAACGATTGCGAGGAATGTTGAGAGGTAACATTCCTGGACTTTAAAGCGAATTAATTTTGCTGTGTGAATTTTTTTTTTTTTTTTTCTGCGTGTATGGGGGCTTTGGACGATAAAAGAAAAAATTTCTTCGAGGAAGAAATTTTTGAAAGATGAGGAGGAAAGGTGTGTAACAGAATGATTCACGCACCTGCTTGTCCACCAGGGTGACGAAAACAGGCGATGATTAAGCGTCATCAAAGGACAGGTTTTGAATAAAGGAATTGCAAAACAAAACTAAATAGACAATTAGTCAAACGTATAACTTTTCTGCCGGGAAGGGTCATGATCACAAATCACCACGGCGTCAAGGTATAGGAGATGACAAGCGATAAAAACTGCGTATTAAAAATTATTAAGAATCATCAAAGGCAGGTTTTAAACAAAACAATTACAGGACAAAACTAATTAGACAATTGTTCAAAGGTATGGCCTTTTTTGCCGAAAAGGTCACGAACGCTAATGGACTCGGCGTCAAGGGATAGGAAACGACGAGAATGACCGAGCGGGCGAATAAAACTGCGTATTAAAAATCATCAAAAAGATCAGAGACACTTGTTTAGATAATGATTATTGTCAGAAAAAGGTAAATACACATAAATGATGAGGGGTGTCAAAGATTTAAAAAAAGATCTAACACTTAATCTTTTTTATATGCCAAGTGTGAAAAAAAAACAACAAAAAAACTTGGCACTGAAAATGCGTGTTGGAATGAGTGAAGAGAAGAAAGACACGGACGGATGAAAGCAGGAGGGGGATTCCGTCCGGGCCCTAGAGCGCATGGGGGAAAGATTGAGTGTCGATGACAATATAAAAACAGCAGTTCTTTACAGGAAGAGGCAAAAAGAGGTTTAGAGTTTTTCGAGTCGCGACTAAAGACGACATTGTCGAGTGAAGCCCATTTTTCCTTTCTTGACAAGAGCACCAAGGAAGGATACTCCTTTTCTTAAGTTGAGTTGCTAACACTGTGGGTCTTCAGACGCGCGGTCCTAAGAGACATTTTATCTTTCGATTGAAAAACAAACCGGACAGCGGTCAAAGGGAGATCACTCGGTTGGAACGAATTATTCCGTCTTTCGATTAGACGGCCTTTCAGCGGGGCTTCCAAGTAATCAAGACAGCAAAACCCTTTGTAAAAGAAAAGAAAAACCCAAGAACGACTCTTCTGTTAAAAGAAAAAGAAGGTACATGAATTCTCGAAGAGAAGATTGAGACACGAACAATCCATATTCATTCTTCTTCCACAGGCGAAATAAAGAGGAAATAAAATTAATAATTTCAGTATTCCATCGTGTTTTGAATTTCTTCTATCTTGGCTCCCTGAGTGACCGAGCATTGCAACAACAACAACAACAATAACAATAACAATAACAACAACAACAACAATAATAACAATAACAATAACAATAACAACAACAATAACAATAACAACAACAATAATAATAATAATAATAATAATAATAATAACAATAACAATAACAATAACAATAACAATAATAATAATAACGATAACAATAACAATAACAATAACAATAACAATAATAATAACAATAATAATAATAATAATAATAATAATAACAATAACAACAATAATAATAACAATAATAATAATAATAATAATAATAATAACAATAATATTAACAATAACAATAACAATAACAATAATAATAATAATAATCATAATAATAATAATAATAATAATAATAATAATAATATATGTAACGATTTTAAGATTTTTAACGTTACTAAAAGGTTCTTAAACTTTTTTCCCGCTCTCGATCTGTCGGCCTCTATTTGTGTCCTTTTTTACCTCAATGCTTTGTACTATTGATCTTAAGTTCACCAATCCGTTACTCACTCGTGGGAAAACAGATTCGTTTTCCCAAAGTTTGCGTCAACCCGACATGCACTCAACTATTTGTAATCCGACCACAGTCCTAATTCGTACTAGTTAAAGTACACGTTTTCGACATAAGGCCTCCCATAATTTCAAAAAAATAAATAATTGTAGCAATAATGATTATTAATTTAAATCAAAATAAGCCATATATATATATATATATATATATATATATATATATATATATATATATATATATATAACACCCGTGATGTACATGCTACTGTTAAAACTAATTATGAATTTTAAAATTTACATTGAAATTATAATAGTAATAATTAATAATAATGGTTGCTGTTGAAGTAAATGAGTAAATATTTAGATAAGAAAGAGGTGATAGCAGTGTATTACTAAGTCTGTAAGTAAATTTTCGTCTAAAACAAATAGTTTTGTTTGTTTGAATTTTCCCCCAAAAAAGATAATTCAATTATTAATAATAATAATAATAATAATAATAATAATAATAATAATAATAATAATAATAATAATAATAATAATAATAATAATAATAATAATAATAATAATAATAATAATAATTATTAGTAATAATAATAAATTCTTAAATAAGAATATAATAATGTTAGTAAACCGGAGGTCGAATAAAAATGACGCCGCAGATAACACATACTTTATAGACAGAACTCACTGAGGGTGAAGCAACAGAAGTAGAAAAAAGCAAACGATTAAATTAAAATTAGAAACAGAAAAAGTGAATAGTCTCCTCCCATACATCTTGACAGGCAATATCACAGACCTAAACAAGTTAGTTTCTGCAGGGGGCAACTCAGTGAGTATGGAATTAAAAGTAGAAACAAAAACACACCCCAAAAATGGACCGACAAGGCCTGGATGGGGTATCAGACTAGAAACACAGATAAACACACTTAAAAAAAGAATCTAAAGCTGTAATTAGGATGAAGGAGAACAGAAAATGATTGAAGAGAAATATGGCTAAAAACGAAATACTAAATAAAAACATGAGGAACTAAAATAAAAGATAACAGCAAAATGGGGAAGACTAAGAGGTACAAATATAAATCGGAATAGTACAAACAAAATAGGACTTTTGAAAACCATGAAAGACAAGTTCATAAAAACGTAAACGGAGGAATAACAAGAACAGAACAACCAGATCTAATGGAAACAAAACACTTCTGGGGCAAGATGTGGGAAAAGCGACAATACCACAACAGAAATGCTGAATGGCTGAAAAGCATGAAAGAAAAGCTTCAGGAAATTGAAGAAGGAACAAAAAACGAAACTAATAAAGAAACGCTTAAGACAACCCTAAGAAAAATAGCAAACTGTAAAGCACTAGACAACGATAGAATACAGGAATACTGGTTTTAAAAAATTAACGATCTTACATGAAAGACAAAACCAGAGAGGATGTATGCACGAAACAAACTTAACATAATGGATGACCAAAGGAAGAAGCATATTAATGCAAAATGACACCGAAAAGGGACTGATCCCAAGCAACTACAGACCAATAACCTGTTTACAAACTATGTGGAAAATCTTAAGAGCACAACTGAGAAAAGAGATCTACAACTCCCTTAAAAATTGTGTACTACTTCCCGAGAAACAGAAAGAATTCCTAAAAGGGGAAAGTGGGACGCATGACCTGTTGTACATACATGAAAAGATCTTGAAATGGGTAAAAATCAGAAAAAAAGAACATAGCTACGTTTATTTGGAATAGCATTTTCAGCGTAAAACGCGTACATTGAAAGGACGCATCTTGAGAACATTGATTCTTGCTTGTACCTCTTTATTTGCCCCCCCCCTACGAATTAAACACAAGGTCAGTTTTCATGTGGGGAAAATCTAATTCTTCAAAAAGTAACACTCTGGATTGGGGCAAAAAATTAAAATTGCCTCAGTTTATAAAGATTTTTCCTTCACTGATCGGTGACAGAAAAGAAGAATTGTAGTATCAGAACAGATACTACACTATGCTCCTTACTAGCCTATGCCGAGTTCAAATCTGACCCGATACATTGCGGTCATTTACAGCCTAATACTGTTGAGGAACCAATTTATATTTCAATCAATAGAAATATCAATTTGTGTTAAACTAATCCTATACAATAAATCGTTTACAAAAGGGATTTTGCTTCGACATTAAGTAACTCCAAAACAGTCGATATGCCGTAAAATAGTCAAACGAAAGTTTAATTTAATTTATGTTTATTTCATTTATTTAAATTATTTGGATTCTTCGCACTACTATTGCAAGGTTGTTAATTTCACAACGTTTCGGCCGAAGTAATCTCCAACCTTCTTCATTGCCTTGCCTGGATCTTACCGCACCTTTTTCTGTGGTTTCTCGATGAATTCCACTGTGTGGATACTGTTAGAACGCTTGCTATGGCCATCCCTGCCAGCCATTGCTTCCGCTTCTTCGTTGCAATTCAACAGCTCACATAGCTCACATAACTCACATAGTATCCAAGAAGCACGGGCCTCCAGATAAGATTTCCGAATTTTTTATCCTGCACGAATCATCATCATGCTGGTCACACACTTCTAATATTCCGGTGCTTTCCTGTCGTCCATGTTCTCCAGCTTTCCAACCCACCATTAGAACACAGAAACAGCTTCATCGCTTTTAAATACCTCCAATGCTTCGGAAATAAAAGAATGTCAAAAAGGTATTAAATGTGTTTGAACACCCTGCATTTTCCTATACATTTATTTTATTTTAATGAGTGAGACAAAGTATTTGTACAATGAACATTTTTTATTTTTAAACTTTTAAATTGTTTTAATAATTTAGATAATTCAAGTGGAATATTCTATAATGTCCTCAAAATATTATCAGTAATTATTTTTTAGCGTTAAAATGCAAATAGAACATGCTGTAATTGATATTAGGGCAAGAAGGTTATCGTCGGGTGAAGAGGTACTGGATTGAAAGATTCACAAAAATACTGATTTGGGAAAAAGGTAAAAGATACGGAAATAAAGTAGAAGACCTAAATATTCCATTAACTACTCGAAGTTCATTTACATAAAAACGTACAAGATTTCAAAATTTGTTCAAAATCTTCGAAGAAAATAAATGCATCAAATGCATCAAAAATCGAACGGCTACATGTCAAGAGTTGCGGGGCTGGTTGCTTTCATTGGGAATCTGTGTGACTAAACAGAAATAAGTAATGAAGGACATAAGAATAGGGGAAATATCATACCGGTTGGAAATTATACTTAAATTTAATTTTGCTAAGAGAACTGATTTTCAGGAAAACGCGTACATAATGTGGACGTATGACATTTATTTTTGAGACTCACTTCGAATATTTGAAATTGTAATCAATATGTTTTTAATTTTTCGATTGAACCCTTTTTAATATATGAACGCACTAATTGATATATCCTATTGGCTTATGCTGAACTCCGGTAAGGTATCTATTTTTTAGTAAAGGAATTATGGATTAATCTGACCGAAGGTAATTTGAGAATTACTTTTGTTTATCAACGCAAACTTTTCCTAATATATATATATATATATATATATATATATATATATATATATATATATATATATATATATATATATATATATGTATATTAACTCAAACTTTCCTAATGTATATATATATATATATATATATATATATATATATATATATATAAACTGGAACTTTTCCTAATATATATATATATATATATATATATATATATATAAACTCAAACTTTTCCTAATATGCATATATATATATATATATATATATATATATATATATATAAACTCGAACTTTTCCTAATCTCTCTCTCTATATATATATATATATATATATATATATATATATATTAGGGCAACTTCAAGTTTATATATATATATATATATATATATATATTAGGGCAACTTCAAGTGTATATATATATATATATATATATATATATATATATATATATATATATATGTATAGGTAATTTGAGAATTACTTCAGTTTACCAACTCAAACCTTTCCTAATATGCATATATATATATATATATATATATATATATATATATAGATAGATAGATAGATAGATAGATAGATAGATAGATAGATAGATAGATAGATAGATAGATGTGTGTGTGTGTGTGTGTGTAGGGGGGGGTGAAAAATGACAAACGGAAAACAGGTTAAAGTGCAGGAGAAAAACAAAAACAAGAGATTTGACCGGTTTCGTTCGTGTTGGCGAACGTCTTCAGAAAAAGTTAAGATTTGGAAATAATTTTATTTTGAAGGCACACACATTCGATGAGGAAAGGATGATCCGATTGGACCATATGAGAAGACCTTAAGTGACGTTGAAATATGACAAGTGGGTGACACATTCTTCTTTGTTTCTTATTTTTCTTTTTATATTTCTATTTATTTTCTTTTTCTTTTTTAACTTTCACACCTACTGAGCTAGTATGGGGGAGGCGGTAGGGGGAGGGGGTAAAAGGCGAAACAAAAAATAGGAGTGGGCATGAGATTGATACACTGAAAGCGAGAAACCAAAGATTAATCTGAATGAATCAGAGATAGGTCTGCTAATTTGTCACACATTAGGTTTTAAAGAGCAATAAAAATCTTAAATTGACAGTATATATATATATATATATATATATATATATATATATATATATATATATATATATATATATATATATATATATATATATATAAAGTAATCCAACAAAAGATATAAGCGTCAACTAAAAAACTGAAGCTCAATATACTGGATAGAGCTTTAATATTATAATATAAAATGAAATAATAAAATAAGGTGTCAATCAAATGTTATTAAAATTCAAAATTCAAACGAAGTATTTCATGAGCTAAGGACGTTAAGATACTTTGCTTGAATTTTGAATTTTAATAAAATTTAATTGACACCCTATTTTATTATTTTATTTTATATTATATATATATATATATGTATATATATATATACATACATATATATATATATATACATATATATATATATATATATATATATATATATATATATATATATATATATATATATATATATATAAGTAATCCAACAAAAGATATAAGCGTCAACTAATATCTTATAATTAGTGAAACATCCGGATAAAAACTGAAGCTCAATATACTGGATAGAGCATTAATATTATAATATAAAATGAAGTAATAAAATAAGGTGTCAATCAAATTTTATTAGAATTCAAAGTTCAAGCAAAGTATCCTTAAGTCCTTAGCTCATGAGTTTTCAAAGATAATTCTTCTCTTCAGAGGACCATTACCGCAGTTATACTACTACAGGTAATAAAATTACGCTTTGAAAATATATAAAATTATATACACAAATACACAAAAATACATAACATCAAAACATATCAACCCAAAAACATACTTTTTGTTGAATCCATATAGTCCATCCAGGTCATACATATTGAGAAGCATAATCAGGAAAGACAATTACTCCAAGTTACAAACAGCAGTCCAAACATTGAATATTGACAAATTTCGGGACTGGATAACTTTGTCGGCACCTTCAATTACACGTATATATATATACATATATATATATATATATATATATATATATATATATATATATATATATATCTATATATATATATATATATATATATATATGGGGTAAGGTACACGATAATTCATGAAAGTGAAATGTCGTGGTAGACAAAATATGTGAAAAATGACAAACGGAAAACAGGTTACAGTGCAGGAGAAAAACAAAAATATATATGAATTTCAGAAAATAGAAAATACGGGTTAAGTTTGAGAGAGATGTATTAAAATGATTTGATTAGCAATAGGAGCTTGCTGTTTTTTAATATATATATATATATATATATATATATATATATATATACATATATATACATATTTAATCAGGGTTGCAGTGGTGTAATATATTGCATTGTTTTAGTGCGATCTTTGCTAGGTGCCTGCTTAAGGTATATATATATATATATATATATATATATATATATATATATATATATATATATATATATATAATAAACAATAACAAATATTTTATATATATATATATATATATATATATATTAGGAAAAGCTGGAGTTGATAAACTAAAGTAATTCTTAAAAATTACCTTCGGTCAGATTACTCCATAATTCCTTTACTAATATATATATATATATATATATATATATATATATATATATATATATATATATATATAATAATAATAATAATAATAATAATAATAATAATAATAATAATAATAAATTGTACTTACCAATACACATAAAGGCCTACAAACTATATCACCGCATATGCCCAAACCGCCCCGCAAAATACCGACTTCCACTCCGGAAAATTCTCACAACTATCACCCACCATAAATATATAAAAAAAAAAGTATCTTAATATTGCAAATCAGCCCATTTATACACCTTAACCAGTAAAGTATACCAAGTTAATATGTAACAACAACAACATTTTCCTAATAAAAATGTTTCCAGTATTAAAGATAGTCACCCCCAGATTTCACAAAAATAATTCAGCAGCCCTTAGAAACCTCCTTAACAGGTTCAATCTTGCCGACCTAACCCTTGTCCTTCCTCTAGACCAGACTTAATCAGTATACCAATATTATTACTCGCATAAGCCTTTAATATAGCTTAGTCAAAATTATTTAATTCCGAGCACAGGATTATTAAAGACATTGCAGAGTTACTCCCCTTAGACCAATTAATGGCTACGAATACCGTAATAGAGTTAAATCTTAATTTAAATTCCTTTTGGATTGATTCGAAGTCTTTTACTCCAGACCCTGATATTAAAATTGATGGGTTTTTAACCTTCTTTTGTTTTTATCTCTCGAAAGTTAACCCCTTAAACCCATATCCTTTCCTTAGCACTTCCTAGACGACACCAAGTTAACGGCCTAATATAGACTGTTGCGGGACCGACCGACCGACCGACCGACCGCTGGGGTTGGTGTGATCGATCGGCCCCAACAACTAAGTGGTGACCCCGACGTGATGTTGATGCTTGCTGAGCCTGACTTTTTACAACCAGTATTAAGCCATGAGGCTTGGTGTTGTTGTTCGCGTTTGGCTGAGTTTGTTGAGACGTCCAAAATCGTGGTTGGTGAGGTCTGGTCAATGTCATCTTCTCTACCAGCCGCTGCCCGTGTCCACAGATCACGTCGGGGTCACCACTTGTTGCGTGACCGACCGACCGTTAGGGTTGATCGATCGGCCACACAACTAAGAAAAGGTGGACACGGGCAAGTAACGGCAATGGTAAAGAAGAGATGACAAACAACTGGTGAACAGTTTAAAGAAGGATGTTTATTTACCATATGGTAATAACAAGTGAAGTGGAATGAGATGGTGTCGCTGGATCAGGAGTGGTGCAGGAGCTCGGGACTGCAGGATGCTGGAGCAGTTGGAGCAAGAGAGTGCTGGCGCAGGAACTCGGGACTGCAGGATGCTGGAGCAGGAGAGTGCTGGTGCAGGAAATCGGGACTGCAGGATGCTGGAGCAGGAGAGTGCTGGTGCAGGAAATCGGGACTGCAGGATGCTGGAGCAGGAGAGTGCTGGTGCAGGAAATCGGGACTGCAGGATGCTGGAGCAGGAGAGTGCTGGTGCAGGAAATCGGGACTGCAGGATGCTGGAGCAGTTGGAGTGCTGGTGCAGGAACTCGGGACTGCAGAACCCTGCACCAGCACTCCAACTGCTCCAGCATCCTGCAGTCCCGAGTTCCTGCACCAGTTGTTTGTCATCTCTTCTTTACCATTGCCGTTACTTGCCCGTGTCCATCTTTTCTTAGTTGTGTGGCCGATCGATCAACCCTAACGGTCGGTCGGTCCCGCAACAAGACTCCCAATAAATAATTCACGGGACTCGTTTTGAGATTTACAAAAAAATGTTTTTTTCCTATTTATAATCTTAACTGTTACATCCGTGAGGGGGGGAGGGGGCTTTAATAAATTACAACAATAGATGTACCCGCTGAGTTACAATGACTTGCCTGAAATATATACGATTTTCTTTTGTTGCTTAAATGTTTAAAATCAACAACAAAATAATTTTGTTGTTGATTTTTTTATGATAACGACATCTTATGACTGCTATCTTACGGTGTTTTACTTTCTAAGTTGTTGAGACAGAGTTAACTCACGTACATGCATTACGTCGCCCCATTTCACTTCATAGATACGAACGCCTATACCAAAATCTGGGTCGAATAGCGACTTGGTCAAATGTACTATTCGCAATAAATCGTCTTATTATGGTTTTGTGCCTCGTCATTTACTAATTCCGAAAGGATTTGCACTGATAAACCAGGAGGGGAATAAGAAGAATGCAGTTACGTTGATGCGTGACGAGGCGAGACGAGGCATAGAGAGAGAAGAAGAGTCACGTGGTGTTACCGAAGTGCATATATATATCTATATATATATATGTGAATCATCGTTTTCTTTCGTTCAGACGGTGGCTTTGGGGACAGAACTAAGAGTGCAGAAAACAAAAAGGAAACTCTGAGATAACTGAGGGACAAGAAACCGCTGATGATACGCCGGGCCGAGGAGCGACTCAAAGAATACAGATCCATTCTCACATCTCTTTGAGAAAGCTAAGTGCTGATCATACTGTCTTTATATTGTACACAACACGACATCTCAAATCCAAGTAAGTCGTTTTAGATAAACTTATAATCTCGGAAGGACACGCACACTGAACTCTTGCTTTCTGAAGCGTACGCGAGAGGCTTTCATATCAGTTTTGGAGGGTTTTTTTTGTTTTTGGGTTGGGCTTCTTTTCTTTTCTTTTTTTGCCTCCGGACATTACAAATAAGGCCAATTCCTATTTTAGATGTAAATAACCCCAAATTTAAATATTAACCACTTTATCCTGGTTTTAAAAAAAATCACAACAAAAAATCAGTGAATTATCTGACCTCAATTTAATTTTCAATGCTTATCCAAAAAAGTATTTTTTGTTATAATGATTATTTTTTTCTTTTATTAATAAATAATAAGACAATTCTTGACCGTATTGAAACCTCACAGAGACTAAAACATACTGCAAAAAATTGGTGCCAGTGAGAAATTTAGTTTTTGGTATTTCTAATAACCCTACAAATACCCAACTCCTTTTGGCTAAGATCAAAGTGTAGTATCTGTTCCGATGGATACTACACCCCATAAACTGGTATTGTCTTGGCCTTCGGGCTTGATTTACGCCGGTCTATGGGTCGATCCTGTGCAGTTCTAGGAGGGCCACCCTCCCAGGCGTTGCCTCCCCTCTTTGGGGAGGAGTAAGTTTATTGCTTACTGCCTGAGGCGCCCCTACCGGGGAATGCCGACGGGGCTGCCCAGGCAATTTTTAATGGCCAGAGTGCTCACCTTCTCGGGCGCTGGTTTTTCAAACCCCACTTTCCCGACCCGACCTTGGGTCACATCTTACTTGTGGGAGTAAGATAAAACTGGCCTTGTGCCTAACTTCCTGGAGAGGAGGTAAATAAATACTCTTCCTGGACAGATATTTTTAATATTAAAAAGAAAATGGGAGCTCTTGGGGGTGGGAGTGAAGTCACAACTAAGTTACGAGTCATATATAAAACAAATGTACGCTTTTGAACATATGACCCAAAGACTGTTGACATGCCGTAAAAACCCACCGACCAACCACCGTTAAAAACGAGTGTGTAGCCAACAGGAAGTGTTACGTTGCTCTCCATCATCACACTTTAGCTAGGGTTAGGGTTAGGGTTAAAAATAGGGAAAGTGTGAGGAGTTGGGGAAAGAACTCTCGTCTATACTAAAGAAAATTCACTTGACAGCGTGGGGTCATATTACCAACATTTTAAAAACACAAATATTTCCTTTCGTTGAAAGCTTTTTTTTTATTTTTAAATACATCATCTCGTCAACAGTTTTCTAAATTCTATGAAATAATAATTTTTTTTAATAATTCATAGCTAACATTTATTTAACGATAGAGTTATTGACAGTAAACGTTTTTAAAGTCAATTATAACGTATAAATAATTCAACATTAGCAAATATATTTCTGATTTTTTTAGATGAGGATTAGTAATTTGTATAATATTGGTTGTTAGGACTACATGGCTGACGGAAATTGATTCGTTAAAAATTCCGTCCAGATTCCCGAGTTCGACAGAAATATTACCCGAGTTCGAAGAGATACACCTGAAGAAGGCCGGAGGTTACAGCGACCGAAACATTGTGATGATAACACTCAAGATGAGAAATCGAGTCCAAATAACCAAAATTATACAAATTAGCAAATATATATCAAAGTAAAAATTACGAAATTACCGTAACTTCGTCAATTTGATTCTACTAAGAATATACTCAACAAAACGTAGTCGTTAGAAATTTGTTTGGGGTGGGGAATCTTTTATATAGTTTTGTCAACTCTTGTACCTGTGTCGGAAAGTCAACGGTCGTTTAGACATTTGGAACAATAATAAGAGTGTTCGCTAATGTGCTGGAAGATCAGGTTTCAATCTTCGGTCGAATCATACCAAAGACTTTAAAAATGTTAATTGATTCCCTCTTGCTAAGCACTCAGCATTATGAGGTGTAGATCAAGGGTAAGTGGCGCCCTCACCTCCACATCGGTGTAGTAGATAATGATAGAAGAGCATCCAGGTCGCCCTCGAGTATGGTCGACCTTTTTACTTTTTAACTTTACTAAAGTTGTAGACAGTATTCTCAATCAGAAATCATAGGAATTCCTATTTTTTCGATTTTGACACATTTCATAGGTAAAGGGCAGTCTTATAGATGTTAATCCTATAATGCTGATATACAGGGTGATTCATAAGTCACGTCACTGTCAGTTTAAGATTGTTATTGCTATTAAAACTTAATTTGAGACAAATTAGCAGACCTATCTCTGATACATTCAGATTAATGTTTGGGTTCTCATATTCGGTGTATCAATTTCATGCCCACTCCTATTTGTGTTTATCTTGGCTAGTTCCTCTGTCTTCTGCCCTCTTATCGCTTTTAACCCCCTTCGCCCACCGCCTCCCCATACTCGCTCAGTAGGTGTGAAAGTGAACAAGAAAAAGAAAATAAAAAAAAGATATAAAAAGAAAGAATAAGAAATAAAGAATGTGTCACCCACTTGTCATAGTTCAATGTCACTTAAAGTCTTCTCATATGGTCCAATCGAGTCATCCTTTCGTCCTCCCATGTGTATGCCTTCAAAATAAAATTATTTCCAAATCTTCACTTTTTCTGAAGACGTTCGCCAACACGAACGAAACCGGTCAAATTCCCTTGTTTTTGTTTTTCTCCTGCACTTTAACCTGTTTTCCGTTTGTCATTTTTCACACACATATACAGGGTGATTCATAAGTCACTTCACTTAGCTATTTAAAATGATTACCATATGAAGAACAAACATACTATGAACTTTTGATGATTGTTATCCTACTCTCTAATTACTGCTATTTGTTATTTTAAATTTGTTCGTTTATATATTTGTTTCGATATATATTTATTTCATAATCAATCAAATATGCTACAAAGAGTCGTAAATTCCTTGCAAAAAAGAATGGAGCTATGTATGCAGAACGAAGGTGGACATTTTGAAAATCTGATGTAATTTTAAACTCCCATAAATGAATTTGTTGAATAAACTTTCTGTTTTGTATTACCGTATTTTTTAACTTTAGAATTTCACAAATAAATAGCTCTGTATATTGGTTTGAAAAAGTCAAAAACGTTTCATAGGGGTAATATAAAGTAGTATAAATGATTTTTGGAGAAAAAATACATATTTATTGAACAATAATAAATGATGTTACAAATGTGAAACAAATTGTATAAAATGTTACATGTATCACAAAACACTACAATATATGCATCTGAATTATAATCATAGAATAATCTTTGCTTACCATTATAATAAGATTTAAAAGTGCAGGCTCTTGAATTAGGCAGATGATACTTGTTAGATATTTAGCGGGTGTGCTGATGAACATAATACTAATACCTACTCACACTTTTGGCTAAGATCAAAGTATAGTATCTGTTCCGATGGATACTGCACCCCATAGACTGGTATTGTCTTGGCCTTCGGGGCTTGATTTACGCCGGTCTGTGGATCTGTCCTGTGCAGTTCTAGGAGATCCACCCTCCCAGGCGTTGCCTCCCCTCTTTGGGGAGGAGTGCGTTTATTGCTTACTGCCTTAGGCGCCCCTACCGGGGAATGCCGACGGGGCCGCCTAGGCAATTTTTAATGGCCAGAGTGCTCACCTTCTCGGGCGCTGGCTATTCAAACCCCACTTTCCCGACCCGACCTTGGGTCACATCTTACTTGTGGGAGTAAGATAAAACTGGCCTTGTGCCTAACTCCTGGAGAGGAGTAAATCAATACTCACACTTGCCAACAAATTGTAGTTTGACACATTTTCGTTGAATATTATATTACGTAAGCATTTTGTTGGAATGTGTCTTATTTGAAACAAAAACCATTAAGGGCTTAAAACATTTAAACTGGGGAACAACAGGTGTGCCGAAACGTATGGGGTGGTGGGTTAGATCTGATTGTAACCCTAAACCATTCAGCTACCTCATCCGATCGTGGGGAATCAATAATTTACGATAATGTTTGATTGTGATATAAATCTGATGTTGTAAAAAATAATTTTTCTAAATTTACTTTTTTGATTTGTTCTCGATCGATAAGTAATCACACGAAATATTTAAAGTGAATCGGAATTGACCTCACAACTTTCGGGTGTTAAGCGTCCACTTTAATTAAAACACCCTTACTATCAGAACTATACAAAGGACTACTTTGATTCTTTCTACTTTCTTTACTTTAAAACTATGGCTCTAAAGAAAACTATTTCGTTCTTTTCTGTTTTCCGCCAAACTAGATTCTTTCTTAATTTATAGCCAGAATACTCTCAATTCTTTGCTGGCCCATTAAACGACCGAAAAAAAATAAGCCAACAAGGAGGTAAAGTTTTTATTTTCCTCCTCTCCAGGAAGTTAGGCACAAGGCCAGTTTTATCTTACTCCCACAAGTAAGATGTGACCCAAGGTCGGGTCGGGAAAGTGGGGTTTGAAAAGCCAGCGCCCGAGAAGGTGAGCACTCTGGCCATTAAAAATTGCCTGGGCAGCACCGTCGGCATACCCCAGTAGGGGCACTTCAAGCAGTAAGCAATAAACTTACTCCTCCCCAAAGAGGGGAGGCAAAGCCTAAGAGGGTGCACCTTCTATAACTGCACAGGACAGACCCATAGACCGGCGTAAATCACGACCCGAAGGCCAAGACAATACAAGTTAATGGGGTGTAGTATCCATCGGAACAGATACTACACTTTGATCTCAGCCAAAAGGATGTATTTACAGAAAATACAGAAGGAATGTTAACCACTTTATCCGGGGTTTTAAAAAATCACAACAAAAATAATTTTCAACGCTTATACATGAAGTATTTTTTGTTATTTTTTGGAGTATTTTTTCTTTTATTAATAAATAATAAGACAATTCTTGACCGCATTGAAACATCACAGAGACTAAAAAATACTGCAAAATATTGGTGCCAGTGAGAAATTTAGTTTTTGGTATTTCTAATAACCCTACAACTTACTCTTTCTTGACAGATATTTTTAATATTAAAAAAATGGGAGCTCTTGTGGTGGGGTGTCGATGAAGTCACAACTTAGTTACGAGTTATATATAAAACAAATGCATGCTTTTGGACATATGACCCAAAGACTGTTGACAGAAAATACAGAAGGAATGTGTTGCCCAAGACTGCTTCTGGATTGGACATGGTGACTCTCTCTCTCTCTCTCTCTCTCTCTCTCTCTCTCTCTCTCTCTCTCTCTCTCTCTCTCTCTATCTCTCTCTTTCTCTCTCTCTCTCTCCCTCTTTCTCCCTCTCTCTCTCTCTTTCTCTATCTCTTTCTCTCTCTCTCTCTCTCTCTCTCTCTCTCTAACCATCACTATTCATAGTGTCAGGAAGAGTCCATCTAGTGACGTAATAGGCCAGATCCCCATAATAATAATAATATATTAGCTGTATTTACTCAGCATTGCCTCAGTAGAGACATAAAAATCGTTTTTTCGCTTTTATCTATATAATAATAAGCTAAGCCGCTGCATGTTCGTACGTACAGTATCACCTTTCACACACATTAAAAAATAATAAGATCGTCCGATCAGCAAAGATGGTGATTAATCTGATTTATCTGAGGTAAAAAAAAACAATCCGATCTTATCCATTTTTTGAAAAAAGAAAGAGATAAAATATTAACTTCTTCAGAAGAATAAGACACCCAGAGTGCAAAGTCAGAAATTAAAACGGCAGTTTTAAATGAAGGAAGAATGAGCGCTTACGTAGCAGAGATCGAGTTGGGAGGATATAGAGAAAAACTTGTCGTGGGTCAACCCCGAAGGATTGAACCTTCAACCTCCACATAGATCCGTGGCATAACGGATAAAAATGCTAAGTAATAATCAGTTCTGAGTGACAGTCTTCTGGAGATTGAAGGTTCAATAACCAGTACAAGCTGCTATTTGACCCATAGCAGGAGAGAGGTTGACTGTTTATATCTATTCTGATGGTATTACAGTGTAAGTGAATGCAATAGAGCTGACTGGATTTGAATTCTGCTTAACCTATTCCATAGTCTATATCAGTATCCATTATGCCACATACTCCTCTCCTTTACATTCATGCTTGACAATATAACTCAGCAGAGACTAAAAGTCATGAATCTAATTTTATGAATTTTGTTTATTTTGTATTAGAAGGTAAAGTCTTGATGTTAGACATTTTTGGCTGTTTTGTTTTTTATGGCATTTCAATTATTTTGGTGTTGTTTTATGCAGTCATTTTGGTAAAAGTTTTTATGCTTCAAGTTCTTAACATATTCAAATATGTATTCTGGGCAAAGATGAGCTCTGGGATGCCATTCTGTCTGCTGCTAGAGATGTACCATCAGTTTAAATCAAGAAGTTGACCAAAATCTCTTTTCAATAATGGCGGCTATGTATTAATTGTCATGAACGCTAATTTAGCAGTTCAATGTTGCATCGTATTATTTGTATTATTGTAGTATTATTATTTATATACAAAATAAATTATTGTGAAACCATTTATATATTTTCGGTGTATTTAAGCGCAAAAAAGTATTTCTAAACACATAATTAATGTTAGATTTCTTACGACGTAGTTTATTTTAATTATACATATATTTTGCGGTCACTTTTCGTGAAGTTTAGCAACACCCTACGTGCTTAAATGGATATCAAATATTTTAATTCTTTGATCATGTGTCTGTGCGGTCGTAATAAAATTAGTCATTTAATGTAATAATTTAGGTTCTCTTTGAGAATTGAAAAGGTGTATGCTACGAAGTGTTTGTGTGGTGGCGTTGGGATTATTTAGTTAAAATAATAATTGAGGTTGGATTGGAGAATTGAAAATGTGTGCGTGCTGATGTGCCTGTGTGGTGGCGGTGGTACAAATGGCTAATGTAATAATTGAGGTTGATTTTGAGAATTGAAAGCATTATGTCCGTCTATGTGTGTGTTGTGTGGTGGAGGTTAAATTATGTGGTTGACGTAATCATTTTAGTTCGGTGTAAGAAATGAAAAGGTGTGTGCGGTTAAGTACTTGTGTGTGTGTGTGTGTGTCGGTAGGGAAAGTAGAATAAGTACTTGTATGAGTTTTACATTTAAGATTCCGGGTGTGTGTGTGTGCGTGTGCGATTGGGTGTATGTGTGTGGCGGGTTTATTTTGTTTACGTAATGGATGAGTTTAGAATTCAGAACGAATGTTGACCTTTTGTGACTAACCGTGTCAAATCTTGTATTTTTCTTTGTAAATAAAATCTCATGGAAATTGCTTCCCCATTCCACAACGTATTGGTATGGTTTGGTAGTTTTGTTTTACGGCATATCAACCCTTTTTGGGTTATTTAATGCCGAATCTGGTCTTGTTTTCTTCTCTTTTTTGTTTCTTTCCCCTTTTAATATCTGTTTCTATTTAACCCATAGTTGGGACCCTAACAGGTACTACCACTCCGGGTCAGGGTGGACCTGGGAGCAATGGTAATTAAGAGGAGGCTCCACATTCCCCAAAGTCCGTAAGCCGGATCTCACCATCGGATGTAGTTTAAGGTCATATCCAGGACCGGGAGTAGGGTAGGAAAAATAAAATAAAAAAGGGGAGGGAGAAAGGGAGAGGGGCTGTTATTTTTGTTTTTGGTTTTGTAGAACATAATTAAGTTTTACAAACAAACAAAAAAACAAAAAACGTCAATGTAGGTGAATTTCGTCTCAGGGAGCCACAGGGCAGCCTGATCTGGTATCACCAGACAACGTATTGTATATGTGGCTTTATTGATGTTTTGCTGATACAATGAATACATAAATGAACGGAACAAACTTAATTATGTCAAGATAGTCATAACCAGCATTTCCCTTCATCGGCCATATGTAAAATTATGTGTGCTATCTCATTATGCATATAAATGCTTGTACTTTAAGAAAGTATTATTGTCCGTTAGGTTGTGACGAAATACTTTATAATGAACCTTATCCAGCGAAATTTGCTTGTGGGAAAGCAGCAGGATCACCGTGAGTGGGAAGGAGAGGACCTAGTAATAAACAGGAATAAAGCTAGGGCAAAACCTCCCACATTTGACTACAGCAAAAAATTGAGAATAAACAATCTTCCCTGTTGCATGACGATGATACAGATTTACAAACAGATATGTATTGCGTCTTTTGGTTTGGTAAATGAAACCTCTCGTAAACGTGTGGTAGGTTTAACAACGTTGTGTACATTACAAAAATACAGTCAGTTGTAATAAGGTCAGTATCTTAAATAGTAAAACAAATAAAGAAATCAATACTTCAAAGGTTATATATATATATATATATATATATATATATATATATATATATATATATATATATATATATATATATATATATATATATATATATATATATTCCCATTGTTAGGGGCAGAAAATAGTACCATACTTGTTTAATTCTATGACTAAACATTACTTGTTTAATCTTATTACTTAACATTACTTGTTTAATTCTATTACTTAACATTACTTGTTTAATCCTATTACTTAGCATTACTTGTTTAATCCTATTACTTAACATTACTTGTTTAATCCTATTACTTAACATTACTTGTTTAATCCTATTACTTAACATTACTTGTTTAATCCTATTACTTAACATTACTTGTTTAATTCCATTACTTAACATTGCTTGTTTAATTCCATTACTTAACATTGCTTGTTTAATCCTATTACTAAACATTACTTGTTTAATTCTATTACTTAACATTACTTGTTTAATCCTATTACTTAACATTGCTTGTTTAATCCTATTACTTAACATTACTTGTATAATTCAATTACTTAACATTGCTTGTTTAATCCTATTACTTAACATTGCTTGTTTAATTCCATTACTTAACATTGCTTATTTAATCCTATTACTAAACATTACTTGTTTAATTCTATTACTTAACATTACTTGTTTAATCCTATTACTTAACATTGCTTGTTTAATCCTATTACTTAACATTACTTGTATAATTCAATTACTTAACATTGCTTGTTTAATCCTATTACTTAACATTGCTTGTTTAATTCCATTACTTAACATTGCTTGTTTAATCCTATTACTAAACATTACTTGTTTAATTCTATTACTTAACATTACTTGTTTAATCCTATTACTTAACATTGCTTGTTTAATCCTATTACTAAACATTACTTGTTTAATTCTATTACTTAACATTACTTGTTTAATCCTATTACTTAACATTGCTTGTTTAATCCTATTACTTAACATTACTTGTATAATTCAATTACTTAACATTGCTTGTTTAATCCTATTACTTAATATTGCTTGTTTAATTCTATTACTTAACATTGGTTTTTTAATCCTATTACTTAACATTACTTGTTTAATCCTATTACTTAACATTACTTGTATAATCCTATTACTTAACATTGCTTGTTTAATTCTATTACTTAACATTGCTTGTTTAATCCTATTACTTAACATTACTTGTTTAATCCTATTACTTAACATTACTTGTTTAATCCTATTACTTAACATTGCTTGTTTAATCTTATTACTTAACATTACTTGTATAATTCAATTACTTAACATTGCTTGTTTAATCCTATTACTTAACATTGCTTGTTTAATCTTATTACTTAACATTGCTTGTTTAATTCTATTACTTAACATTGCTTGTTTAATTCTATTACTTAACATTGCTTGTTTAATCCTATTACTTAACATTGCTTGTTTAATCTTATTACTAAACATTACTTGTTTAATTCTATTACTTAACATTACTTGTTTAATTCTATTACTTAACATTACTTGTTTAATCCTATTACTTAACATTACTTGTTTAATCCTATTACTTAACATTACTTGTTTAATCCTATTACTTAACATTACTTGTTTAATCCTATTACTTAACATTACTTGTTTAATCTTATTACTTAACATCGCTTGTTTAATTCTATTACTTAACATCGCTTGTTTAATCCTATTACTTAACATTGCTTGTTTAATCCTATTACTTAACATTGCTTGTTTAATCTTATTACTTAACATTGCTTGTTTAATTCTATTACTTAACATTGCTTGTTTAATTCTATTACTTAACATTGCTTGTTTAATTCTATTACTTAACATTGCTTGTTTAATCCTATTACTTAACATTGCTTGTTTAATCTTATTACTTAACATTGCTTGTTTAATTCTATTACTTAACATTGCTTGTTTAATCCTATTACTTAACATTACTTGTTTAATCCTATTACTTAACAATACTTGTTTAATCCTATTACTTAATATTGCTTGTTTAGTCCTATTACTTAACATTACTTGTTTAATTCTATTACTTAACATCGCTTGTTCAATCCTATTACTTAACATTGCTTGTTTAATCTTATTACTTAACATTGCTTGTTTAATTCTATTACTTAACATTGCTTGTTTAATTCTATTACTTAACATTACTTGTATAATTCAATTACTTAACATTGCTTGTTTAATCTTATTACTTAACATTGCTTGTTTAATTCTATTACTTAACATTGCTTGTTTAATTCTATTACTTAACATTGCTTGTTTAATCCTATTACTTAACATTGCTTGTTTAATCCTATTACTTAACATTGCTTGTTTAATCTTATTACTTAACATCGCTTGTTTAATTCTATTACTTAACATTGCTTGTTTAATCCTATTACTTAACATTGCTTGTTTAATCTTATTACTTAACATTGCTTGTTTAATTCTATTACTTAACATTGCTTGTTTAATTCTATTACTTAACATTGCTTGTTTAATTCTATTACTTAACATTGCTTGTTTAATTCTATTACTTAACATCGCTTGTTTAATCCTATTACTTAACATTGCTTGTTTAATCCTATTACTTAACATTGCTTGTTTAATCTTATTACTTAACATTGCTTGGTTTATTCTATTACTTAACATTACTTGTTTAATCCTATTACTTAACATTACTTGTTTAATCCTATTACTTAACATTACTTGTTTAATCCTATTACTTAACATTACTTGTTTAATCCTATTACTTAACATTGCTTGTTTAATCCTATTGCTTAACATTACTTGTTTAATTCTATTACTTAACATTGCTTGTTTAATCCTATTACTTAACATTGCTTGTTTAATCCTATTACTTAACATTACTTGTTTAATCCTATTACTTAACATTGCTTGGTTTATTCTATTACTTAACATTACTTGTTTAATCCTATTACTTAACATTACTTGTTTAATCCTATTACTTAACATTGCTTGTTTAATCCTATTACTTAACATTACTTGTTTAATCCTATTACTTAACATTACTTGTTTAATCCTATTACTTAACATTACTTGTTTAATCTTATTACTTAACATTACTTGTTTAATTCCATTACTTAACATTGCTTGTTTAATTCTATTACTTAACATTGCTTGTTTAATCCTATTACTTAACATTGCTTGTTTAATCTTATTACTTAACATTGCTTGGTTTATTCTATTACTTAACATTACTTGTTTAATCCTATTACTTAACATTACTTGTTTAATCCTATTACTTAACATTACTTGTTTAATCTTATTACTTAACATTACTTGTTTAATTCCATTACTTAACCTTGCTTGTTTAATTCTATTACTTAACATTGCTTGTTTAATCCTATTACTTAACATTACTTGTTTAATCTTATTACTTAACATTGCTTGGTTTATTCTATTACTTAACATTACTTGTTTAATTCTATTACTTAACATTACTTGTTTAATCCTATTACTTAACATTGCTTGTTTAATCCTATTACTTAACATTACTTGTTTAATCCTATTACTTAACATTACTTGTTTAATCCTATTACTTAACATTGCTTGTTTAATCCTATTACTTAACATTACTTGTTTAATCCTATTACTTAACATTACTTGTTTAATTCTATTACTTAACATTGCTTGTTTAATCCTATTACTTAACATTGCTTGTTTAATCCTATTACTTAACATTGCTTGTTTAATCTTATTACTTAACATTGCTTGGTTTATTCTATTACTTAACATTACTTGTTTAATCCTATTACTTAACATTACTTGTTTAATCCTATTACTTAACATTACTTGTTTAATCCTATTACTTAACATTACTTGTTTAATCCTATTACTTAACATTACTTGTTTAATCTTATTACTTAACATTACTTGTTTAATTCCATTACTTAACATTGCTTGTTTAATTCCATTACTTAACATTGCTTGTTTAATCCTATTACTAAACATTACTTGTTTAATTCTATTACTTAACATTACTTGTTTAATCCTATTACTTAACATTGCTTGTTTAATCCTATTACTTAACATTACTTGTATAATTCAATTACTTAACATTGCTTGTTTTATCCTATTACTTAATATTGCTTGTTTAATTCTATTACTTAACATTACTTGTTTAATCCTAATACTTAATATTGCTTGTTTAGTCCTATTACTTAACATTACTTGTTTAATTCTATTACTTAACATTGCTTGTTTAATCCTATTACTTAACATTGCTTGTTTAATCTTATTACTTAACATTGCTTGTTTTATTCTATTACTTAACATTGCTTGTTTAATTCTATTACTTAACATTGCTTGTTTAATCCTATTACTTAACATTGCTTGTTTAATCCTATTACTTAATATTACTTGTTTAATCTTATTACTTAACATTGCTTGTTTAATCCTATTACTTAACATTGCTTGTTTAATCTTATTACTTAACATTGCTTGTTTAATTCCATTACTTAACATTGCTTGTTTAATCCTATTACTAAACATTACTTGTTTAATCCTATTACTTAACATTGCTTGTTTAATCCTATTACTAAACATTACTTGTTTAATCCTATTACTTAACATTGCTTGTTTAATTCTATTACTTAACATTGCTTGTTTAATCCTATTACTTAACATTGCTTGTTTAATCCTATTACTTAACATTGCTTGTTTAATTCTATTACTTAACATTGCTTGTTTAATTCTATTACTTAACATTGCTTGTTTAATTCTATTACTTAACATTGCTTGTTTAATTCTATTACTTAACATTGCTTGTTTAATTCTATTACTTAACATTGCTTGTTTAATTCTATTACTTAACATTGCTTGTTTAATTCTATTACTTAACATTGCTTGTTTAATCTTATTACTTAACATTGCTTGTTTAATCCTATTACTTAACATTGCTTGTTTAATCCTATTACTTAACATTGCTTGTTTAATCCTATTACTTAACATTGCTTGTTTAATTCTATTACTTAACATTGCTTGTTTAATTCTATTACTTAACATTGCTTGTTTAATCCTATTACTTAACATTGCTTGTTTAATCCTATTACTTAACATTGCTTGTTTAATCTTATTACTTAACATCGCTTGTTTAATTCTATTACTTAACATTGCTTGTTTAATCCTATTACTTAACATTGCTTGTTTAATCTTATTACTTAACATTGCTTGTTTAATTCTATTACTTAACATTGCTTGTTTAATTCTATTACTTAACATTGCTTGTTTAATTCTATTACTTAACATTGCTTGTTTAATTCTATTACTAAACATTGCTTGTTTAATCCTATTACTTAACATTGCTTGTTTAATCCTATTACTTAACATTACTTGTTTAATTCTATTACTTAACATTGCTTGTTTAATTCTATTACTAAACATTGCTTGTTTAATTCTATTACTTAACATTGCTTGTTTAATTCTATTACTTAACATTGCTTGTTTAATTCTATTACTAAACATTGCTTGTTTAATCATATTACTTAACATTGCTTGTTTAATCCTATTACTTAATATTGCTTGTTTAATCCTATTACTTAACATTGCTTGTTTAATCTTATTACTTAACATCGCTTGTTTAATACTATTACTTAACATTAAATGTTTAATCCTATTACTTAACATCGCTTGTTTAATCCTATTACTTAACATTACTTGTTTAATCCTATTACTTAACATCGCTTGTTTAATCCTATTACTTAACATTGCTTGTTTAATCCTATTACTTAATATTGCTTGTTTAATTCTATTACTTAACATTGCTTGTGTAATCTTATTACTTAACATCGCTTGTTTAATCCTATTACTTAACATTACTTGTTTAATCCTATTACTTAACATCGCTTGTTTAATCCTATTACTTAACATTACTTGTTAAATCCTATTACTTAACATTACTCGTTTAATCTTATTACTTAATATTGCTTGTTTAATCCTATTATGTAACATTACTTTTTTAATCTTATTACTTAACATCGCTTGTTTAATCCTATTACTTAACATTACTTGTTTAATCCTATTACTTAATATGGTCTTCAATGTATACGTTCTAATAATTAGTAGTCTTAACAAGAGGTATTCCCTCGATATAGTCCTTAAACAAAAATCAATCGAACCGGCAAAATCATTCAGCATTTTCAATAAGAAAAAATAGTTTGTTCTGTTTATTTTCTAAGGGAATGGCTTTCTAATACGACTGGGTGTAAAATTTTTAACAGCATAGATATTTTTTAAACCAATGACTAAGGGGAGACACAATCAATGTCAGGGATTATCCAAGGGAAATAACTCAGGCCAAAAGTCAATTTCTGCATTAAGGAAAATTAGATAAAGTAAAGGCCCTATGAAAGCATAATGAAAGGGATATATGAAAAAATATAAATAGCTAGTGAAACAATTTATTCAAAAAGAAATGGTATACGTCTGTGATACTATAGACCACGGGAGTCGAAGCCCCGATATTGGGGAGTAAATGATTCACTAACTCACAAAAAGACGGTCTGAAATAGTATGGACAATCAACAAGGAGTGGTCTGTTTTTATTGTTCAGAGACGTAGGTTTGTTGGAGACTAAGACAAAAAAGACCGGAGATAAGATATTTAGGAGTGATAGAGTTTTATGACATCTTTTACAACAATAAGTTCATTTTACGGCAGGCGACGGTTTACGGCAAAAGTTGACGAGTTGGGACTCAGAGAACAGATTTAATTTAATGTCAGCTTTGGGGGAGAGCAGATTTAGCCGAGAAAACGATGAGATGAACTGATCAACCTAGTGGCGGTGGTGCCATCGACAGACAAACTATCGCAGTTTGGGTTGAAGTAATAACGAAGGTCCAACAAAACACAAATCACTCTTGAGTAAAAAAGGAAGGTCCAAAGAAACGCAAATCCCTCTGTCCGTAGGTCACAAAGTCCTCTGTCAGCTTCCAAAGCAGATCTCTACGTTCGTCACACGTGCACTTACTTGGCACCGTTTCGTTGAAGACGGTAAGAGACCCGCTTTTATTAGGCTGAGGCACACCTAATTTGCATGCGTGCAACGTGACTTCGCGAGACTCCGCGTGAACCGTACGTAATAAAGGTTCACGGATGCCATGTTGAATTCTTTTCCTTCATCCGCAGCGCACAGGACAGACAAACACGAGAACGTTTCGCAGGTAAGCCCCCTTCACGTTCCCCACACTCCTCCCTGATCTCATGATCACAGAGATGGCAGGGAGGCATCGATCGCCTTCGCCGGTTGCTTCTTCGGAGGGGAACAACGCAAGCCTCATCTTCGCTTGTGCTCTCGTCCGTGGTCTGAGGGTCGAGAAACATCGTGTCCGCTGGGATACTGCTGATATCCGAGTCACTGTCCGATGGGGTTGCTGCAAGCCGGAGCGATGCCTCACTGCTCTCTGACTCAGACTCGCTCTTGTCGTTCAGTGATGGTTGCGTTGCTAACCGTAGGTCTCTAACGTGACGGGGCATACCGTCGACCCGCACCGTCTGTGGGCTGATTACCTCAGTGACCCGTTCAATTCCGTATTTCGTCGTACACTTGCCGCACGGGTTCTTAATCCAGACGACATCCCCTTTTTTCAGTTTCTCTCTGGTTACTTCCAGTTCGGGCAGCGGGTTAGTCTCTATGCCTTTCACCCTGACGTGATACCTGTGCAAGGTATCAGCCGGCGCTGTAGAGGGTGAAACATTATCCTTTGGGGTTACGTTATACAGGTAGACTGCCTCAAATACCGTGCAGCCCGTCCTGTCCGCGATGGTTTTGACGGTTCTGTGATTCCGCTCGATGACCCCATTTCCACTCGGTACGTGGGCGTATGGAAACCTCAGGTGTACTCCCCAGCCATCAGAAAACTTTCTGAACTGCTCACTGGTTAATGCAGCGCAATTGTCGGTTAATATCTCTGTTGGGGGGGGGGGGGCACGGTCAAGAAAAATACTGTTTAACTGACGGACGATGATGGCTGCATCTTGCCGGCGCAGCATGCGCCATATCGCAAACCTGGATGGACCGCAATCAATGAGAGTTAGGAAATCGTCGCCGTTGTGGTGAGTAATATCCATCGCCAGCCGGTTCCAATGGCTTTTTCACTCCCAGCTCTCCTTTCTCCCAGCGAACGGGTGCTGGATCAATGGATTGGCATGCTACACAGTCTTTGACCACTTTCCTGACGTCTGCCTTCTGTACTCCTGGTTCAACCAACTTAGCGAAATATAGGGTGCGCTTGACCCCAGGGTGCCCGGTTTGTTGGTGGACTTCTTTGATGTGATTAGATCGAACGGGGCTCACGGAAGCGACGCAAGCGGACTGCATGGGTTCAACAGTCTTTCTTATGGCATCAAGCCATCTTTGAGGTATTGTCGTCAAACAATCTGCTTTGTTCAGGCTGGATTTTACCAGGGACACCTCTATTGACAGCGCGTATTCGTTCACCAGCTTCATGATCGTGTCGAGCCGCCGTCGGATGAGCATCTCGCTCGTGGCTTTGGTTCGTACTCTAGCCCTCCCGATGAGAGTATCTGAAATCCACTTATGGACGCAATCAGAATCTGTGAATAGTCGCAGGGTGGTCGTCTTCCAAAGGATTGCCAAGTTTATTCCCTTGATAACTGCATCAAGTTCTGCCAGGTTTATGTGCTGGGAGTCCTTTTCTGGGCGTAACCAGCAAGCGTCTTCCACCACCGTTCGATCATGGACCACCGATACGCCAATGGCGAGAGAGCTTGCATCAACCCACACACTAAGGTTCTGGTTGTTGACGCACCATCTGCCCCGCGCTGGGTCTTCCTTGTGCACTCTGGTGAGGACCTCTTTGAGCATTGTATGGAGAGGGACGTCATGAGTTTTGTCATCCCATCCAGTGGTGACGTCGGAGGCTCTCCGCTTGATAAACGCCACCGCAACACGAAGCCAGCCGCCCACAGGAATGGGGCCAACTAACTTTCCGCACAAGGAAAATACGTTTCGTCGTGTGACAACACAAGGCATGTCCGGGGTTTCATTTCCTCGTTTCCAATACAGAACGTCATCTTCCTCCCAGACCTGCAAACCAAGTACCTATGCGCCATCCCGTAGCCTTTCCGGTTCCTTGCTGAGAAGGCCAAAGTTGTAGAGATGCTCCCTCACGCGTGCTGCAGATACAATTTCCTCGTCCACGTACACGTCATCAATATATGCAGATGTTGCCCGCTGAATGCGCTCATCTTTAGTCAGAATAGCGTCAACAATCATTTGCATAATTGATGGCGCCACATTAAGTCCAAATCCCATGCGGGTTAGGCAATACCTTTTCCCCTTGATGAGCACCGTTTGATAGGGCCATAGTGATCTGTGTACACGCACTTGAAGGTATGCTTTGTGAAGATCCAGTACAGATACATTAGATCCCGCTTGCCGCCATTCCCTCAACTTTTCAGTGCATACGTCCGCGCGATCTGTAAAAGGGTCCACGTGCTCATTCAATTCTCGATAGTCGAGCACCGGCCTCACTTTCTGCTTATTCTGTTGGATAACCGTCATTAACGGGATCAGGCACTTTGGGGGACCCAATTCCTTCTCTAAATAAGGAACTAGCCATCCATTACTAATCCAAGTGTGTTGTTCCTTGTCGTATTCTGCACGAGCTCCGGATGGAATTTTGTATTCTGGCACCTTATTGCATAATTTCTCGTGTGGCTGCTCCTGCGACCACTTCCAGGAGGCTGTCCAGGACTTCGTGCGCTGGTCGAATTCGACACAAAAATCAGGCTGTTCCAGCTTCATGGCTGCACTCAGAGCAAGGCCCGCTTTTGCGAAATGTGCCCTACCCTCACCATCAATGCGTACACCACCCAATTCCTTGATGACGTCCATTCCCAGGAGCAGGTCATAACCGAGCAGGTCACTGTTTACAACCAAGGCTCGTACGGTTACTGTGGGCCCATCGCCGACACCTGCGAGAATGATGCTAACGCCACAAGAGGCAATCGAGCCACCACTAACCGTCAATACCGGGACCCTTTCCTCATCCCATGCGTCACAGCATGCCTTGCGCACGAATGTCTGCGTGCACCCGGTGTCTACGAGCACGAAGCGCTCACGCCCGTTTACGCGCACGCTCACTGCGGGTAGCGCCTTATTTGGCGACGATCTGGGGAGAAGACTGGCGCTATAGCTTACTCCCTTTGCCCGTTTCCCGGACAACTTCTTGCCACGTGACCCAGCTTGTTGCACCGGTAGCAACGCACACGTTTTAACGTTCCTCGATCGGGCGCGTCCTTTGCACCGCTTCGGCTTCGGCAGTCTTTTGAAAAATGGTTCGGCCCGCCACCTTTGTAGCATCTCACGTCTTCTGTTGGTGGTGAAGACGCTTCCGCAGCTGCCGAAACCGGCTCTGTGTTCTCTTTCAAAATGTTTCGGGCTCTGGCCAACAACTCGTCAAGCCCAATCTCACTGAGTCTGGGCGATGCTCGCAGCAGTCTGCTGGCGCTGTCTTGAAGTCCAGTCAAAAAAGCGCATCCCAATATTCGCTCGCTTGTTCCACCGAACGGCGCGGCTCGCCTCCTCAAATCGGCCATGTAGACGTCCACAGTCTCATCTAGCCCAAGCCGCCGTTCGGTGAACTGCCTCCAGGCGACGAAAGGGTCCACAGCAAAGGCTGCGTATAGCGCCTGCCTAACTTCCTCCAGGTCTGGTTCGTCTCCGAGCTGCTGATACACCGAATATGCTCCTTTGGTCAGTCTCAGTGGGATGACCAGTGCAGGATCCTTTATCTTGCAAAGTCTGCAGACGCGCTCGGCTTTCTCCCACCACTCGACTACAGAGGGTCCGGAGGGGGAGCCGTCGAACTCGGGTATTAATCTCAAGTCGAATTTGTCCATGGCCGAAATAGCTTGAAGTTATAACGAAGGTCCAACAAAACGCAAATCACTCTTGAGTAAAAAACGAAGGTCCAAAGAAACGCAAATCACTGTCTGTAGATCACAAAGTCCTCTGTCAGCTTCCAAAGCAGATCTCTACGTTCGTCACACGTGCACTTACTTGGCACCGTTTCGTTGAAGACGGTAAGAGACCCGCTTTTATTAGGCTGAGGCACACCTAATTTGTATGCGTGCAATGTGACTTCGCGAGACTCCGCGTGAACCGTACGTAATAAAGGTTCACGGACGCCATGTTGAATTCTTTTCCTTCATCCGCAGCGCACAGGACAGACAAACACGAGGACGTTTCGCAGGTAAGCCCCCTTCACGTTCCCCACATGGGTCAGCGTTGGATGAGAGCAGATCGCAGGCGGATCTCGGCAAAGATTTAGCAAGTAATGAGATGAGCTTACGACTTGAGTAATGACAATGTGGGTCTCGACAGTCCGCGACGGTGTAACACACACTCATGGTTTCAACTAACTTATACACAATGTATATGAGTTTGTGTTCTTTCTTGTGAGTTACGTTGCTTTTATTCGTTTTGTAAACTTGTAATCCATCGACGATTCGTCAGTGGATAGACGAATCGGCTAGAACGACGATCAAGACAAGAAGACGGACACACAACGTTGGAGTTGACGGTCGTCGAGAGGGGAAGCATGGTTCTACACATCTATAAAATATTATTAAATATTATTTAGGAGTAAAATTTATAAATTATTTTTTTAAGAAAAAAGGAACGATTTTTAGAATTAAGAGTTAAGATTTCATGCATGTGAAGATAAAGAAATTGTGTTTGAATGTTAGGGTTATAAGTGTGTAAAAAGGTGTGGTTTTGGCTTATTGTATGACTCGCACGTGTTGGCCGATAGATTAAGTGTTAAGCCTAGGAAATTAACTGCTTTTTTATTAATGCCAATTGTTATTTGTAAACCAAAGTTTTTAAATAATTCATATAGTCTATTTCTAATTTTTTTTTTGTATATTCCATTAGTTGATCTAATCGCAAATAGAGAATTACAAGGCTTGTCTAAAAAGTATACGACCATAGGCCGGAAACAATATTACAAATACGTGACAGAGTTAGGATCCTAATGCCCTTCAAAGTAGGATCCTTGTGCTTGCACAGACTGAGCCCACCGATCCATCCACTGCCGAAAACACCTCTAGAAGTTTTCTTTTGGAATGGTGTTCATCTCCGCCGTCGCCTAAGATTCAGCAGGTGTTTGGAGAAGATGCGATGCGTTACACAAACTGAGGAGCGGTTCAACCGATTATAAAATGGCCGCACATCAGCAGAGAGTGATCAGCGTTCTGGCAGGCCCTAAACTGCTCGGGGTGCAACTGTAATTGAGAGGGGGCGAAAAAAGAGATAATGCAGACCGCAACGACAGAAATGGACACCATTCCCAAAGAAGATTTCCAGAGGTGTTTCCGGCGCTGGATGGATCGGTGGGCTAAGTGTTTGCAAGCACAAGGGGCCTACTTTGAAGGGGATTGGGGTCCCAACCTCGTCATGTATTTTAAATATTTTTCTGGTCTAAGGTCGGATACGTTTTAGACAGACCTTGTATGTCTATATAGTCTACCCTCAAACTCAATGTCACCCTTAAAGTGCTTATAAATCTCATTGAGTAAATATGAGCATTCCAGTTCCTTAACTATACCATTAAAATATTAAAATAGTTGGGGATATCTTTCTTATTCATTATTTACTGTCAAAATGTACTATCGAGTTTCTGGCTAATATGATTAAATCTAACGCAGTTATATCCGAGGAACTTTTAGCCATGACGAGGGCCTCATTCAATAGGATCGATGTAATGGACTGGTAATAAGAGTCAATATCAAACGTAATTGATATGATGTTTAAATTTTAAATTCTTAAACCACTCAGTAACTTGATTTGCGGAAACCCAAAGAGTGTATTTAATTTTCTCTCTAATGGTGAGGATAAACCTATCTAATATACTTTACTAAAAAAACCTATGTAAGACCTCAAAGGTCAAATTATTCTAATGGAGGAGTTATTGTTAATATGAACTTATGGTCCTCAGCGTAAACCTTGGGGTGCCAGGAACAAAAATTTCTGTAAACAAAAAGAAAAATATTGTCTGTATTAATAATACATAATAATGAATAGAGTTTTATAAAACCGAAAATTTGGATGAAAAAAAAATAATAATTTAATAAATATTTCATATATTTGACAAAATCTCGCGTCATGTTGTCTGGTTCAAAATTGTCAAAGTTATCATTTCAACGACGTTTCAAACTTTAGTAACAATTATCTCATTATTGTACACACGCGCTCCAGCGCGCTTCACTACATTTTTAAAAAAGTCTCTTCGATGACACCAGAAGATCGTCGATCTTCGGCTACGCCGTAAGACTTCGATCATGAAAAAAAAAAAGAAAAACAGGAAAATAGTGTCTGTATTACCATGAATAGGGTTTTATAAAACCGAAAATTTGGATTTTAAAAAAATGATTTAATAATGAGTTCATTTATTTGACAAAATCTCGCGTCAGGTTGTCTAGTTCTAAAATTTCAAAAGTTTATAATTTCTGTGTATTTATTTATTTTAAGTTTCAATAATAAATTCTTACTTTCTATATTAATGCTATGAATGGTTTCAACTTGGGTTGTTTTTGTAATTCTTGTGGAGTTCTTTAAACATCGGGTTAGGGTTAGTTTTATATTGCTCATAGCTCATGCTATAGAACTTTTCCGTTTTATCGGCTGGAATTTTATTCTTGAAAAATTATTTATACATCTTAAAGACTTAGTGTCATACCTTTTATGCTTTTTAAACTTTATCTTTCAGTGAGATAGATCAGGTCCCTTTCAAAGATATCTAATGCTGGGTTCGTATTAAGGGTCTTATAAGACTCCACTCCATAATGTTTTGCTACAATTCTTTGAGTGTCCTCCTCATATTTAATAGAGTTATCTGAAAGTTGTGTATTTCTGGTTGTCTATGTGTTCCTCAACTAAGTGTCGTGGGCATAGTGGTATGCTCTCCATCTAATGCTCCCCACAAGAGTGTAGATGTCTCCCATAAAATGTCTTATATAAGTGTCCTCAGTTGATAAAAGAAGGATATATTTATAGAACAGTATTTTTTTAAGCTGAACATGGAGTAGCTTAAATACGAGAAGTGAAGTCAAATGCTTAGACGTTGGCTGTGTTCAAATGGACAAATAATTAACTACAATTCAAAGATATAAAGAAAAAATGAAGTCAGATTAAAGCTGTAATATTCTCAGAAATACTGCAGGGATTACATCTGCTGAATGATTGGCCGTATGGGTCAACCAGAACTATTATATTCCGATTTAGGAATAAACAAAATTATGACATATTTTTCCTAGAATTCTTATCAGTTCTCAGAATTCAACATCAACAACAGTTTATGTGTACGATCGTTTCCGAGACGATAGAATTTTATTGATAACAAGTTTGTCTCTTAATACCCTTATATACTCAGAACTACTGCAAGTATTAAATCAGCAAACTGCAAAATTCCGAATACGTTCGTCGACCACTCTCGACTAGTCTTCTATCTGTGTCCACTTCTAGGTACATATGGATCTTAATTTCCCTTAATTACGTGACAGTTTCCGTTGGCGACTGCTTGCAGATTCTAGGCTGACTCTGTGAACCGGGTTCGCGCCTCCCGATTGTCTGAAATTGTTACTTTCCTGCACTGATGGGAGCAATAAGCTTGAAACGCTAACATCTGTAGGTATTAATAATCTTATATATATATATATATATATATATATATATATATATATATATATATATATATATATATATATATATATATATATATATATATATATATTACACATTATTCGTAATTTGTTTTCAAGTTTAAAAATGGTGACGCTAAACTAATTAATTTGGTCCCACGAAATGTGCCAGCTGCTACTGAAATCAAAATCTACGAATGATATCGTTTGTCATAACTAAAAAAGAAGCGAAGCTGATGGTCTGGAGACAGGACTAAATATTGGAATTAAATCAAAAGGACCACTAGGGAATAATTGAGAGACGTGAAACCTCCAGGATATCTTCGAATACGAGACCGAGAACGACATCCATTCTTTGATTCATCCATTCTTCCATTTCTACACGATATCTTAAATACAAGTAAGTCCTTTTCGATACGGTTAAAATTTGCAAACCTAACGTAGGCTAGGCCTTTGCTCTTTTGTGCATACGCGTTAAGATTTCACGTTGGCACTGACTGTGTACCCATTGACAGTTATTTTTCACCCAAAGTGTCTTAACATTTTACTTGGTCTCGGCCTTTTGGCTAAGATCAAAGTGTAGTATCTGTTCCGATGGATAATGCACGCCTGTCCTGTGCAGTTCTAGGAGGTCCACCCTCCCAGGCTTCGCCTCCTCTCTTTGGGGAGGAGTAAGTTTATTGCTTACTGTCTGAGGCGCCCCTACCGGGGAATGCCGACGGGGCTGCCCAGGCAATTTTTAAATGGTCAGAGTGCTCACCTCTCGAGCGCTGGCTTTTAACCCCACTTGCTCGACCCGATCTTGGGTCACATCTTACTTCTGGGAGTAAGATAAAACTGGCCTTGTGCCTAACTCCGCGAGGAGTAAATAAATATCACGTCCCTGTGGAAATTCCACCGTGCTATCTGCATCAATCTGTGTAATCTACTGTTGTTTCTTGGACTTTTGGCTAAGATCAAAGTGTAGTATCTGTTCCGATGGATACTGCACCCCATACTGGTGTTGTCTTGGCCTTCGGGTCTTGATTTACGCCGGTCAATGGGTCTGTCCTGTGCAGTTCTGGGCGATCCACCTTCCCAGGCTTTGCTTCCCCTCTTTGGGGAGGAGTAAGTTTATTGCTTACTGCCTGAGGCGCCCCTACCGGGGAATGCCGACGGGGCTGCCCAGGCAATTTTTAAACCCCACTTTCCCGACCCGACCTTGGGTCACATCTTACTTGTGGGAGTAAGATAAAAACTGGCCTTGTGCCTAACTCCTGGAGAGGAGTAAATCAATATTGCTGATAACAATATCCCTTTAGAAATAATATATGTCAGCGTCAATATTACTTTTTTTAAATTACTCTTTCTTCTCCCGTAAAACTTGTCAATTAACTATTCTTTAAATAGATAAAACAAATATGTCTCTTTTATATTTATTGATTTGTTTATTTAAAATTGCATCAATTTAATTCTATTCAAAACAATAAATATTATCTGTCTCATTACCGTAAAAATAATTGTCAGTTAAACATTTTTTTTTCAAATCAATAAAACGAATGTTTGTTTCTTATGTATTTATTTAAAATCGTACTGTTTTAGTCGACGGTACGACATAATTGGATTTTGGAACAATTAATTTTCAAATGAGTGAATTCGGAATGTTTTGTCTTAGCGACATTAGATTTATCATCGATACATTTATTTGCTGATCAGACGATCTCATTTTTGTATGTGTGTGAAAGGTGATAACGTACGTACAAACATACAATGCCTCAGCGTATTATTATATAGATTAATATTTTTCCGATTCTAAAAGAATATTTGAGCTTATGAATTTATTTTAAAAGATAATCACTAAAATAATAGTCGCGGGGAATTTGTTCGGTTTTCATCTTTAGTCATTTATATTCTTCGATTCTGACAAATTATTAATTTGTTCTGTTTTCTGTTTTTGTATTCGGATAGTCACGGATCATGTTGGCATTCTTATATTCATGTTACGTACAGGACCCACAGTCCAAACTTATAGTAATCGATATTCTTTGATTTTGACAAATTATTAATTTGTTCTGTTTTCTGTTTTTGTATTCGGATAGTCACGGATCATGTTGGCATTCTTATATTCATGTTACATACAGGACCCACAGTCCAAACTTATAGTAATCGATATTCTTCGATTTTGACAAATTATTAATTTGTTCTGTTTTCTGTTTTTGTATTCAGATAGTCACGGATCATGTTGGCATTCTTATATTCATGTTACGTACAGGACCCACAGTCCAAACTTATAGTAATCGATATTCTTCGATTTTGACAAATTATTAATTTGTTCTGTTTTCTGTTTTTGTATTCGGATAGTCACGGATCATGTTGGCATTCTTATATTCATGTTACGTACAGGACCCACAGTCCAAACTTATAGTAATCGATATTCTTCGATTCTGACAAATTATAAATGTTAACAAAAATTAAAACATAGAAAACGTACACGGTTTAACTTACGTTTACAACTGGTAATAAAGGGTGGGCCAAAATAAGGGTCCTATCTTTAAATTTGAATAACTTGAATTTGAATAACTTCCACAAAATAAAAGTTAAACTCACCAAACTTTATGTGTGTGTAGACTGACCCTTCCGAGATTTTTTGAAATAAACAAAACAAATTTTAGCCGAAAAACACTTCTTAAAACTTACAAAAACTAAAGTATTGTTTTTTACACTGTTTTGAGTTTTTTAAGCAAAAATAATGTTTTCTAAATGAGGGTACGTTCCTTAGGGCTAATACGGCTCATGCTTGCTTCGGAAGGGGTCCTTTACTTATTCTAAAAAAAATTTAAAAAATCAATAAATAAAAAAGTTATGAATTTTTAAAAATAGGACCCTTATTTTTGCCCACCCTGTATAATTCTTTTTTTCATGGAAGTAGCTCTAGACAAGGCATGAAGCCACTTGATGTAATGAGCTAAAAAAGAAAAATACTACTTCAAGGTCAAAAACTAGCCAACGATAAGTGTTAGATGGATAGATTCCGACCCAGAAAACAGCAATTCTTCCCCCTTTGTCAGAAACATCGCTCATGAAATGTGAGGACTAAAGGACAAAATAATAGAAGCGAGAGTCACGAGGCTGCCGAAAGTAAACCCACCAGCAACTTTCTACTCTCTCAATTAAGCTACACAAACTGGGGACGAGGGACCGGTAATTTACAATAAACTGTTCTCGCGAAAAACGCACAACTTGTTGTGGGAAAGAAAACAGCTGAAGCTAAAAATGTTTAAATGACTTTATAATATGAACCAACACAAAAGAAACACAAAGAAAGTAAGAAACGTAATTTTTAAAAAATGCCATGAACTTTAAGTTTAAAATCATTACACCCGGGCAACGCCTGGTTTTTCTGCTAGTGTTTAATAAAAAGAAAATCTTTTGATCAAATTATTATTTCCTTAATGTTTTGGTTGCAAGGTTGAACAATAATTAGTGAGGAATACAATGAAGACGCAAACAACAAGGAGAATGCAATAATAAGTGTATTAAAGAAAAGGTATAGTTACAGTATGTACAAATGAAGGTGTCGAGTCAGAGAGTCTTGGTGGGAGGACATGTACGCTCTTCGGCGTCACTTCCGGTGGCATTTAGGTAACACACACTAAGGCCAACCTAGGCTTGCCATTTATAGTGTAACGTTATTCGTATATGCAAATGAGTGGTTGCCACCACAACACTTAACAAATAAGATAACACATTCATTAAAAAATAAGAAAATATATGTAGCAGAAGTGTGCTTGAAGTCTGTTCGCTATAAAACTAACCAGACCCGTGGCAAGTTCACTGTTAATTAAAGAAAATACGTGTTAGTCTTATTATTTTTATGTACTTGCTTGAGAATAAATAAAAGCTTCTTTGTATTCCTGCTCCCAGCCCTGAGCACCATATTAACATTTTTTTTATTTATATAATGTTTAATGTTCCAAGTTATAAATATAAGAAAATCGTCTTTCTGTTTATGGATGTCCCGTGCAAACGAAGACCCTACGATAATATTATAAATAAAATTATTATACAGATATTAATACCATAATTGGATTTCTCGTAAAATTGTACTCGAGAAAAATGTTTATTCTTGGTATAGGGTTTTGTTTTCAATGTTAAAGACTGGACAGACAGATGCACGACTTTTATTATAGATTGTACAAGTTGTGGTACTGATATCGATCCTGAACCAGTTTTCGTGAGGTTCGACTCGGAAGCGTTCGGCTGTCCTACGCAAACGCCCGACAGTTGACGAGCCGATTTGTACCAGACGACAATTTTGATACGGTGCTGCGTCCTATGATAATAATGTTTTGCTTGTTTTTTTTGTTTTTTTGTTGTTGTTAGGGTTAGGGTTAAAATATTTATTTGATAACAGTAATTTCGCTCTGTTTTGCTTGTTTTATTTGTTTTGTTGTTTAAAAAATTTCTTGCAACTATAACTAAAAATTATAGGACGCAGCAACGTATCAAAATAAAAAAAATATATTTATTTGATAACAGTAACTTCGCTATGTTTTGCTTGTTCTGTTTTTTTTTGTTGTTTCATTTAGAAAATTTCTTGAAAATATAATTACAATCACAGGACGCAGCACCGTATCAAAATTGTCGTCTGGTACCATTCGGCTCGTCAACACTCGGGCGTTTGCGTAGGACAGCCGAACGCTTCCGAGTCGAACCTCACGAAAACTGGGTCAGGATCGATATCAGTACCCAAGTTGTATTTAATTAAATGTAAACCAGATTGAGAAATGTACGTTTCTAAATATAAAGAGCGTAAATATATGTGTTCATGGCGGATTATTGGACGAATTTAAAGGATGTATACGCTTAAAATAATTTAAGAAAAGTAAACATTACTCTTTGTTTACTTAATAAGCCAATTATTAAAATAATTTAAGAAAAGTAAACATTACTCTGTGTTTACTTAATAAGCAGATTATTAAAATAATTTCAGAAAAGTAAACATCACTCTTTGTTTACTTAATACACAGATTGTTAAAAATATTTAAGACAAGTAAACATTACTCTTTGTTTACTTAATAAGCAGATTATTAAAATAATTTCAGAAAAGTAAACATTACGCTTTGTTTACTTAATAAGCAGATTATTAAAATAATTTCAGAAAAGTAAACATTACTCTTTGTTTACTTAATAAACAGATTATTAAAATAATGTAAGAAAAGTAAACATTACTCTTTGTTTACTTAATAAGCAGATTATTAAAATAATTTAAGAAAAGTAAACATTACTCTTTGTTTACTTAATAAGCAGATTATTAAAATAATTTAAGAAATGTAAACATTACTCTTTGTTTACTTAATAAGCAGATTATTAAAATAATTTAAGAAAAATAAACATTACTCTTTGTTTACTCAATAAGCAGATTATTAAAATAATTTAAGAAAAGTAAGCATTACTCTTTGTTTACTTAATAAGCAGATTATTTAAATAATTTAAGAAAAGTAAACATTACTCTTTGTTTATTTAATAAGCAGATTATTAAAATAATTTAAGAAAAGTAAACATTACTCTTTGTTTACTTAATAAGCAGATTATTAAAATAATTTCAGAAAAGTAAACATTACTATTTGTTTACTTAATAAGCAGATTATTAAAATAATTTCAGAAAAGTAAACATTACTCTTTGTTTACTTAATAAGCAGATTATTAAAATAATTCAAGAAAGGTAAACATTACTATTTGTTTACTTAATAAGCAGATTATTAAAATAATTTAAGAAAAGTAAACATTACTCTTTGTTTACTCAATAAGCAGATTATTAAAATAATTTAAGAAAAGTAAACATTACTCTTTGTTTACTTAATAAGCAGATTATTAAAATAATTTAAGAAAAGTAAACATTACTCTTTGTTTACTTAATAAGCACATTATTAAAATAATTTAAGAAAAGTAAACATTACTATTTGTTTACTTAATAAGCAGATTATTAAAATAATTTCAGAAAAGTAAACATTACTCTTTGTTTACTTAATAAGCAGATTATTAAAATAATTTAAGAAAAGTAAACATTACTCTTTGTTTACTTAATAAGCAGATTATTAAAATAATTTAAGAAAAGTAAACATTACTCTTTGTTTACTTACTAAGCAGATTATTCATTACTCTTTGTTTACTCAATAAGCAGATTATTAAAATAATTTAAGAAAAGTAAACATTACTCTTTGTTTACTTAATAAGCAGATTATTAAAATAATTTAAGAAAAGTAAACATTACTCTTTGTTTACTTAATAAGCAGATTATTAAAATAATTTAAGAAAAGTAAACATCACTCTTTGTTTACTTAATAAGCAGATTATTAAAATAATTTCAGAAAAGTAAACATTACTCTTTGTTTACTTAATAAGCAGATTATTAAAATAATTTCAGAAAAGTAAACATTACTCTTTGTTTACTTAATAAGCAGATTATTAAAATAATTTCAGAAAAGTAAACATTACTCTTTGTTTACTTAATAAGCAGATTATTAAAATAATTTAAGAAAAGTAAACATTACTCTTTGTTTACTTAATAAGCAGATTATTAAAATAATTTAAGAAAAGTAAACATTACTCTTTGTTTACTTAATAAGCAGATTATTAAAATAATTTAAGAAAAGTAAACATTACTCTTTGTTTACTTAATAAGCAGATTATTAAAATAATTTAAGAAAAGTAAACATTACTCTTTGTTTACTTAATAAGCAGATTATTAAAATAATTTAAGAAATGTAAACATTACTCTTTGTTTATTTAATAAGCAGATTATTAAAATAATTTAAGAAAAGTAAACATTACTCTTTGTTTACTCAATAAGCAGATTATTAAAATAATTTAAGAAAAGTAAGCATTACTCTTTGTTTACTTAATAAGCAGATTATTTAAATAATTTAAGAAAAGTAAACATTACTCTTTGTTTATTTAATAAGCAGATTATTAAAATAATTTAAGAAAAGTAAACATTACTCTTTGTTTACTTAATAAGCAGATTATTAAAATAATTTCAGAAAAGTAAACATTACTCTTTGTTTACTTAATAAGCAGATTATTAAAATAATTTCAGAAAAGTAAACATTACTCTTTGTTTACTTAATAAGCAGATTATTAAAATAATTTCAGAAAAGTAAACATTACTATTTGTTTACTTAATAAGCAGATTATTAAAATAATTTCAGAAAAGTAAACATTACTCTTTGTTTACTTAATAAGCAGATTATTAAAATAATTTAAGAAAAGTAAACATTACTATTTGTTTACTTAATAAGCAGATTATTAAAATAATTTAAGAAAAGTAAACATTACTCTTTGTTTACTCAATAAGCAGATTATTAAAATAATTTAAGAAAAGTAAACATTACTCTTTGTTTACTTAATAAGCAGATTATTAAAATAATTTAAGAAAAGTAAACATTACTCTTTGTTTACTTAATAAGCACATTATTAAAATAATTTAAGAAAAGTAAACATTACTATTTGTTTACTTAATAAGCAGATTATTAAAATAATTTCAGAAAAGTAAACATTACTCTTTGTTTACTTAATAAGCAGATTATTAAAATAATTTAAGAAAAGTAAACATTACTCTTTGTTTACTTAATAAGCACATTATTAAAATAATTTAAGAAAAGTAAACATTACTATTTGTTTACTTAATAAGCAGATTATTAAAATAATTTCAGAAAAGTAAACATTACTCTTTGTTTACTTAATAAGCAGATTATTAAAATAATTTAAGAAAAGTAAACATTACTCTTTGTTTACTTAATAAGCAGATTATTAAAATAATTTAAGAAAAGTAAACATTACTCTTTGTTTACTTACTAAGCAGATTATTCATTACTCTTTGTTTACTCAATAAGCAAATTATTAAAATAATTTCAGAAAAGTAAACATTACTCTTTGTTTACTTAATAAGCAGATTATTAAAATAATTTAAGAAAAGTAAACATTACTCTTTGTTTACTTAATAAGCAGATTATTAAAATAATTTAAGAAAAGTAAACATTACTCTTTGTTTACTTAATAAGCAGATTATTAAAATAATTTAAGAAAAGTAAACATTACTCTTTGTTTACTTAATAAGCAGATTATTAAAATAATTTAAGAAAAGTAAACATTACTCTTTGTTTACTTAATAAGCAGATTATTAAAATAATTTAAGAAAAGTAAACATTACTCTTTGTTTACTCAATAAGCAGATTATTAAAATAATTTAAGAAAAGTAAGCATTACTCTTTGTTTACTTAATAAGCAGATTATTTAAATAATTTAAGAAAAGTAAACATTACTCTTTGTTTATTTAATAAGCAGATTATTAAAATAATTTAAGAAAAGTAAACATTACTCTTTGTTTACTTAATAAGCAGAGTATTAAAATAATTTCAGAAAAGTAAACATTACTCTTTGTTTACTTAATAAGCAGATTATTGAAATAATTTCAGAAAAGTAAACATTACTCTTTGTTTACTTAATAAGCAGATTATTAAAAATAATTTAAGAAAAGTAAACATTACTCTTTGTTTATTTAATAAGCAGATTATTAAAATAATTTCAGAAAAGTAAACATTACTCTTTGTTTACTTAATAAGCAGATTATTAAAATAATTTCAGAAAAGTAAACATTACCCTTTGTTTATTTAATAAGCAGATTATTAAAATAATTTAAGAAAAGTAAACATTACTCTTTGTTTACTCAATAAGCAGATTATTAAAATAATTTAAGAAAAGTAAACATTACTCTTTGTTTACTTAATAAGCAGATTATTAAAATAATTTCAGAAAAGTAAACATTACTCTTTGTTTACTTAATAAGCAGATTATTAAAATAATTTCAGAAAAGTAAACATTACTCTTTGTTTACTTAATAAGCAGATTATTAAAATAATTTAAGAAAAGTAAACATTACTCTTTGTTTACTTAATAAGCAGATTATTAAAATAATTTAAGAAAAGTAAACATTACTCTTTGTTTACTTAATAAGCAGATTATTAAAATAATTCAAGAAAGGTAAACATTACTATTTGTTTACTTAATAAGCAGATTATTAAAATAATTTCAGAAAAGTAAACATTACTATTTGTTTACTTAATAAGCAGATTATTAAAATAATTTCAGAAAAGTAAACATTACTCTTTGTTTACTTAATAAGCAGATTATTAAAATAATTTCAGAAAAGTAAACATTACTCTTTGTTTACTTAATAAGCAGATTATTAAAATAATTTAAGAAAAGTAAACATTACTCTTTGTTTACTTAATAAGCAGATTATTTAATACAGTTAAAAGAATTTAATTTTAGCTATATGTATTTAGAAACCTGTGGATATTCCCGAATTTAAGTCCGTTGTAACCAAACCATTTCTCCATAGTCTTTAAGCGTTTCACGCCACAAAGTAAAACTTGAAGTAATCATATAAGTGTATCATGAGAAGTTCAAAACTTCTTCTTAAATAAAATTTAAAATATAATAAACACATTTGTCTGCGAAAACTAATATGCGAATTAAATTTATGAAAATTTCTTGATTTTTTTTCCAGATAATATTTTATTTTAAAAATCCACAAATTCTTATATGAGAAAAACATGGCAGTTATGATTTTATTTTTTGTAATATTAGTCGACGACAAGAAAGAAATAATGTTTGAAACAATTCAAATTGTGTATTGATGATATTTATAATATATTTACTTTCGGAATAGAGGCTAACTTCGGCCTTCTAATGTTTATTAAGCTATGTAATAATCATAATAATGATAATAATGATAATAATAATCATAGTAATCATAATAATCATAATAATCATAGTGTATCTTTAGCTCAGGTGTTTTGTTGTTGCTAATCATAACGGACAAACGCTTTTGGCGTAATTAGTAAGCGACAGCTGGTTTTAATAATTAGTAATGACTATAAGCATGGGCGATTGTTTTGCTATTTCTTAGGCATGTCGTGTACTGGGTTTGGAGACATTAGGTTTAAACAATTTGAAATAACTACAAGCTCAACAGCCGAATAAAAGTCAGAGTTTTGTAACCTCCTTTCGAAGATCTCTGAAGAGAGATTAAAGCCCCAAACCAATGTACTCTTATCACACCCTCAAACTTATTTTATCAAACGCTTGCTCTATCCCTTCCGAATTTGGTGAACTTCAATCCATTATCGTAGATGAAAAAGTAGACCTGATAGTAATAACTGAAATTTGGTTACCCTCAGATATCGAAGAAGCAGAGATTCACTTAAAAGGTTTTATTTAATTTGGCTGTGACATATCTTAAAGAAAAGACGGTGGAGTTATGGTGTGCGTAAGATCCAAACTACTTCTGCCTTCAAATGTACAGCTGTTAGATAGATTTGATGCTATTCTTCGCAATATAAACGTGAGCAGAGAAAACATTGCTCGCACACCTCGTTTGCATCGATCCTTCCACATATCAACAAAGAAGAACGTTTACTTAAGCAGCCTCCAATAAGTTAGATTGGAATAGCCTCAGCGAATATCATTCTCTTGAAAATAAAGAAAGTTATCTTCTGCTTAACGAATATGTCCGTGCCGCTGAAGACGCCAAAACAGAATAAACACAAACCATCGATTACTAAGAAAGGTTCTTCGTGAACGACAGCTGCGAAAGGCTGCATGAGAAGCCCTACCAAGAGACGATGAATGAGGCGGCTTTGGGGGTCTACCTGGAAATAAAGAAATCATATAAAACACATTTTCAGCATCAGTAGGCAAAAATTTGAAATGCAGTTTGCTCTTCATGCTGTTCGTAACCCAAAACGAGTGTACGTTCACATGCAAAGGAATAGAAAGTTACATAAAAAAATAGTAGCGCAACACTAAAACCTACGATCTTCTCTCTTTGCAAATATTGTCAAAGACGACGATAGCAGAGAACCTTCAACGCTGCGCATGATAGCACCATAATGTGGCTGATCACCATCACTCCAGTCGAAGTCGAGAAGCAGCTTTTTTTTCTTGGGTGTGTTATTCACATCCAAGAATGAGGCAAGGTCCAAATGAACTACATACAGCAATTTTACGAGCTATTGCACCCAAACTAGCTGAACCTCTACCACCCTTTTTTAAACATTTACCTGGCTACGGAAGTTGTCCTGTTGATCAGATGGTGGCTACAATCTGTCCCATCTTTAAAGAATGGTGGTCTAATGACGTACAGACAAGTGAGCCGTCATCTCTATTGTCGCCAAAATCATAGAAGTTTTAACTCAAGCAGGCAGTTATGGCTCATCTTACGTCTGTTGCTACCATACCATGGCACCATGGTTTCATTCCAATACGTTCGTGTCTCACAAATTTACGTGTGATGGAAGAATGGGTCACGAACATAATCGATGATTGAGATAATTCTGATATTGTCTTTATCGACTTTGCCAAGGCCTTCGATTTAGTCAATCACTGCTTACTTCTATATAAAGGTCAACACTATGGCATCCATTAATCTGTTATAAATTGGATAAGATCCTTTCTTGGTGATCATACATACAGGTTGCAGATAAATGGTATCATCTGAGATGGGTACATGCTCTGGTGCACTATCTTATTCTGTTTCTACTCTATATCAACGTGATTGCCGGAAATGTGCTTCTATTTGTAAATGACGTCAAATTAGTAGCCCGTGAGAGAGAGATTGACAATCTCAAGTCTAGCCTTCAACGTGCCTGGAAATGGTCCATTAAATGGGACTTATACCTCAATGTCGATAAATGCTGCCATATTGCAGTAGGTTCTTCTTTCGGCTCGACTTTTACTTTCGGCGGTGACACATCTCTGCTCAAGGCGATTAACAAAGCAAAAGATGTTGGCCTTCTGCTCGACTAGTTCTCCAAGCCATGGAAACATTGCATTCAGGCTGCAAAGCAAGGAGCAGTCTATTTCTCATTCGACGTTCTTTCTGCAAACTCACTCCTGAAATATTTCTACCACTTTATGTCTCCCTCGTCAGACCACTGTTAGAGTATGATGTGCGGGCCTCTGCTCCATATCTAATACGTTATATCCAGCAACTGCAGAGGGTTAATCGACTAGATACTCGACTGGTGCAGGGACTACGGGTTCTGCCCTACGAAAGCCGGCTCGAGAGGCTTAACCGTTTCTCACTTGAGCGCCGAAGTTCGCGCAGTTATCTCCTCAATTGTCATTATGATCACCTCCATGACTTACTATTCACTTCTGCACCAGAAATGCGCGGGCATTACAGGAAACTGTTTCACCGCTGATTTCGATTGAACCGGACCAGGACGACTTTCTCCATCAGGATCCCTGTGCCAGCGACTCTGCAATTCAAATTGAATATTGATTTTTTCAAAAAGACATAGTTTGTTATATGATAGAAGAGACAAGGTATACTGACAAGAAGGCGACAATTACAAGATATAATTATAATCTGCTCGTTATAGGAGTATGGCCCTGTCTGAAAACAAAGCCAACGTTTATTCGATATGACAGCGACAGCATCTCCACATTATATTGTGAATACCAGCGAAGTCATAGGCAGCTTGCACAACTCCGCAATCACATCAATTAGTCAAGAGACGAGTAGATGTAAGATGCTTGAATTAGTGAAAGCGAGTGTTCCGTCAGTTTTTCTTCAGTAGACTTAGAGGTATATCTTTCCTAGTGAAAACCGTTGCATTTGTACGTATCAACGCATATACATTATATATATATATATATATATATATATATATATATATATATATATATATATATATATATATATATATATATATATATATATATATATATATATAGGTACTTTGTTACATTAGGACCCGCGCTTACTTTGACCATGACCCTAACACTTAGCATAACTCTATTGTTAACTCTAACCCTAAACCCCACGTCACCCTGACCCTAACCCTAACCCTAACGATGTGATCAAAGTTTACGCGGGTCCTCATGTAACAAAGCACCTATATATATATATATATATATATATATATATATATATATATATATATAAATATATATATATTATTTCATGTATCAACATAAAATTTTATAAGGAGATATAATTTTTTTATGTATCAATTTTCAGTATTTACTTCAACAGTGCACAATACGTGAGTAGAGCAAGGTAGTTTAGCCTGACGATTCCCTATGAGGGATGAAACACGGAAGCCTCTTGGTAGCTTAATTGCCATAAATATATTTTCATAACTGACTACTATACTACTTATTACTATAGATAGATAGATAGATAGATAGATAGATAGATAGATAGATAGATAGATAGACAAGAGGAATGCTCGTTCCGAGACGAGTAATATTAATTCCCTGAGCAGAACAGTTTTGCATCACTTTTATGTCCCATTTCGATGATTAAAATCAACATATAATGATATTAAACCATATGTCTAGAATACTCATTCCGATTTTGATCAAAATATATGATTTTGATTCTAGAAAATGTCTAAAATGTAAGCTTAAGATGCCTTATGAAGAAATTAAAATTCAGGATATCTTGCTTAATTGGTGTCTAGTGACAATGGCTCAAATTCAATGCAAATCGGAAATATTCCAATTTTTTAAGGGGGAGTTATGTCCATATAATTACCCTTAAAACCCTTTAAAATATTCAAAATAACTGAAATTTAGGGAATATTTATTAATTGATGTCTAATACTTATCGTTAAAATTTCACAAAAAATGCTATCATTTTTCAAATACTCAAAAAGAAACGGGGACAGCCATTCTACAAGAGAATAAGACCTTTGATCTCATCAACTAAAAAGGGTAAGGGATGTTCGCTTTTATTTATTTCAAATGAACTCAACCATGGGGAAAAAGTAGAAGAGTAGAGGAAGAGAGACGCTTACCTGAAGACGTGACTTTCATGGGATTGACTTTTTTTTTGTCGTGTCTTCCTTTATTTTGTTTTGTTTCAGATGCGCTGTCTGGATCTCTCAGGGCCGTTCTTTTCCATGATGCGGATGATCGAAGAGATTTTTCAGGGCCGCACCTTTCTTTGTTGCAAATGCGCTGGGTGAATCATTCATGGTAGCTACTTTTGGGGTACAGACAGCCATGGAGATTCTCAGGATCGCTCTTTTCTTTTGTGTGGATGGTCGGGAACATAACTGAGGGTCGAATCCTGGTCACGGCATCAAATGTGGTCCGATGCTACGTGGACCACGTGAAACACGACTGGTTGCTCTGTAAATAGATCTGCGCCTATGCTGTGTTTGAAATATCCGCATAAATTTAGTACTGGCGAAAACTAGTCGGAGACTTTGGTAAGTGGTCGGTTCTGCCGGCAACACTAAAACAAGAATAATTCGTTGTGAACAATAAAAACATATTTATTGGAACAATAATCAAAACAAAAACTTATGTTACTTTGCTGGAGAGAAAAGATAAGTTAAGTAACTGGTTCTAAGTTTTGGTTGGGGAACTGAGATTTGCTTCATGCTTTAGTCCTTTAAACGAAGTCGAATATAATATAATTCTTAGTCGTTTTTATTCCTGTTTTCTGATTAGTTGTCAATATGTCTGTCTCATGCCTTGTCTGTCTGTCTGTTTGTCTGTCTGTCTGTCTGTCTGTTTCTGGGACTAACTGAATGACTGACTGGCTGTCTAAGGAGCTCTCCAAGGGTCACTTATTTTATTGAGATACTTCAATTGAGGCGAATATCGTGATTAACTAACCAATTACAGATCGTTTCACATTTTCTAATATTCTACGATTGGTCAGTCAATGAAAGCCTTCATTTCACACATTTAGGTGAATCCTTTCAAGAATAACACACTTTACTAATTGTTTACAGGTAATTATATTATCAGATGTCGCTGGTTAACTTCGTAACGATTTAGTCATCGGCTAAATATTTTGACTTATTTAACTCATGATTGAAATATGTTTAGAAATTATTATTAAATATTCAAGCCTTCAAATACAGTATGACATATGCACCTCCGATACATTTTTAAATTGAAAGCACGAATTAGATCGAACACTTTTTTTTTAATTATTCGTCAAATTAATCAAATTATAAATGAAAATTATTCTTGTGGTCTTGATATTTTGTTTGGTTCAAAACAGATGCTTTTCTCTCGCTGGCATTCTTACTCCAGAAAAATAACTTTTAAAAATCATATTTGAAACATGATAATTCAACCTGAGTCATTCATAGTCAAAACGGATTATTTTATGGTTGTCACTCAAACACGGTAAATATGACCTTTTTAATCTTAATTGTCTTTTCTAGCTAAAGTAATGAATGACGATATTTAGTCGCTAAACAGTGTGTTAAACTCTATTTCTATTTGTAAATATTCCACCAGTAAAAGACCCAAATTTTCCATGAAAACGACTAGGTACAAAGATTTTAAAAGCACAATCTATATTTTTCTGTGAAAAAGCATGGGTTAAAGCCACGAAATTTAGAATATCATGAAAATTATTTTTCGGTGAAAAAAGACGAGGTTAAGCTTTTGAAACTGTTGAATGGTTTTAATTTCCGATGAAAAAGTCTGCGTTAAAAACAAGAAATTTACAATTTAAAACTAAAAGAAAGGTTGGGTTTTTTTACGAAAAGAACATTTCTTATCTAAGAATAAAAGAAGACTTCTTGTTCCACTAAAAAGAACAATTTTCCGCGCAGACATGTAAAATACAGAAACAACAGTTTAATTCATTTCTATGCATATACTGGGCGCAGATTATACACTTCGCTAATTTGTCTTCATTGTAAAATGAGCACTTACTTAATGGTCAGTGTAATTATAATCTCTGATATCTATGGAAATACATTCTACATTCTAAAGGAGATATTTCAGTTACACTGGCTATAAAGTAAGTACTCACGTTACAGTGAAAATATAATAGATTTTTCAGTCACCGATTGCCATAGATAATAACACTGAGAGTTCATCATTCAAACTCCTCGGCCTAACATTCAAAAGTAACATGAATTGCAGCAAATACATAGAAGACATTGCCAAAGCTGCAGCAAAGAACGTGGGTTCTCTCTACCGCGCTAGAAAAATACTCACACCTAACAGTATCCTATATCTCTACAATGCCACCATTCGCCCATGCATAGAATAATGTTGCCACATATGGGCAGGTGCGTCGACAATTAGTCTCACTCTATTGAACAGGGTCCCCAAAAAAAGTATCCAATCTAATAGGTTCCGAACTGTCAACCAAGCTCCAACCCCTGTCCCATCGATGCAATGTTGCATCCCTGTGCTTGTTTTACAAGTATTTTAATGGAATGTGATCTGACGAACTCGTAGCACTTGTGCTCCCTTGACAGAAATACGTCCGACTAACTCGACAAGCAGCAAAATCCCACCCCTTCACTGTAAAGGTCCACAGATGGTGGAGAGCCTTCTACTCTGATAGTTTCTTTCCTCGAATTGCTTGACTTGGGAATTCCTCCCTGTTTCCTGCTTCACCGACTGTACTAACATGCAAAAATGTAAATGTAATGTGAACAGACATCTCGCTGTTCAACTCCCTACCTAGGATGTCAGTGTAGGCATTGTTCCTTTCACAGTAGACCCTTACGTCAAAGTGGAAATGTGCCTTGTTTGGGGTGAATATGGGTGACAAAAAAGAGGTTAACCGGCAGTCGCGATTCCACGGGGTGGAATGCCCAGGATGGCTATTTCTAAATATACAAAAAGGAAAACATATTCAACTTTTGAAAAAGAAGGAAGTCATGGCTTTGCGCGGTTAACAACTCGGTGCAGTTAAAACGCTGTGGCAGACGTGATGAGGCAAAACCTGAATTGAGTGGTGCAAATAGCCTTCACTTACCTTATCGACGCCATAAAATAGTTCATCTCTGCCTGACACGCAGAACCATGTAAATAATAAATTTAAAAAACAAGAAAGCAGTAACTGTACATTTTATTAATCTATAAAATTATATCGTGGAAAGTACCCCGGTGAAGAAATCAAAAATAATTATTTAATTTTCATTTTTTTTATTTTAAAAATTTTGGCTATTCCATCGATCGCTCACACCCAAAATGTCGGCTCACACCCAAAATGTCAGCGAATAGACGTTGTACATCGAAATGGAAAAATCGTTCTAATTAAAGTTCTACTTGATATTTTTAAATTCTTTTTCGTACCGTGAGTGAAAAACTATGACTGAGTAAGTACAAAATACTCATTTTACATGAAAATAATTTTCTACAGGGACCCTGTTCTAAATAAGCACCGAAAAGTCTACTGTGGGATAAAGATTAAGTGACAAACACGTTGTTGCATTAAATACGGTGTCACCTAAGAAAAATATACCACATAAAAAAGTTCCAGTGGCGGCCACATTGTTTCCATCGATATTTCCCTCCTTTTATTTCCTTATTTTTAATCTTTCAAACGCCTATGTTTATAACTGAACATAAGTGTCTGGATGATTGGGTAACAATAATGGAGCACAATCTAAAGCAAGAAACACATTTCTATCGAGAAATCAAAATATCAAAATGTATTCATTTGACAATAGATATAGATATTAAACAACTTAACAAAAAAAGAAAAGCATTCTCCATCTCTCCTGAATATTGGCACAGTTTAATACTACTAAACCAGCAACGACAATGGGGGTATATGCGTAGAATATAAATATAGATTTAATTAAATAGCGCTATGACATGCACCTGTAAACTCCTTAGATAGACAAACAGGAGAAAAACGTGAAAAATACAGAATAGTTAACATTCGAGAACTCGTAAATAAATAATTTTAAAAAAAAACTTTTTTATATACAAAACACATTAGAAGAAAATTCTCTACCAAACTATCATAGTTTTAACGAGTTGTAAGAGTTTTTATATCGTTCAAAAAATTCTTACAAATCGTTTACACACATTAGAATAACGCGGGTCCCGCCATTTTCTTTGGTTTGCGAGTACTCGAATGTTAACTATTCTGTACTTTTAACGTTTAAAGAATATTATAAATCTTTTCCGCACGTTAAAACCATTCGAATTCGATAGAGAACCTCATTCAAATACGTTTTATGTAAATTGCGTGTGGTCATTTTTTTTTTTTACAAGTTATCGAGTGTTAATCATTACGTTTACCTGTTATTTATAGCCTAAGCGTGACCGATCGACCGACCGACCGATCGACCGACCGATCAACGGAATAGAGATGATTAGGCGCATCTTAAAATTAAACAACGCTTGAATGGTCGATTTGAATGTTTTAAATTTGATTTAATACCCTAGAACTTCTTTGAATACATTTTTTCCAAAAATTCTAAAAATAACTTCCATAGGTCAGATAAATAATAATGATCTAAGGGTAATGTTGTTGTTTCCAACTTTTATTATTGTTCCTTGATCCAACGAGCTTTCGACTAACATGAATCATCTTCTAGACGAATTGTAATCATGTTCGATAAGATACGTTAAACCAGAAATAAAATGAAATCCGTTTTCTGTAGTTAATTGACCTAAGACTTAACATGATTGTCACAGCATGGTTGTCTATTTAAGTCTAAACTCTTTGATTACATTAAGCGTACTGCCATTGCACAGACGCATATATACACTTATATGAGATTGGAGAGAGTTTGAATTACCTACTGGGGAGTTTGAGTTGCCCACTAGACACCATCCTCGAGTGTCTTCCGTCTCTCTGTACAAGGGTTTACAGGACAACCAGGCATGAGGGTACTTCACCCTACAAGTAAACCCTGACCAAATATTCAAAATAACATAGTATTCAAAGCCCAAGTAAGATCCAATCGACACGGGTATACACTGGCTCATACGAGAAATGGTGCACCTACTTCAAGTAATGTTACCTCAAATAACAGCACTTAGCTGGATACCTGGCTGGATACTCCACCAGACTAGATGAATTATTTCCTGAACTCCAGTAAGACTAACAGACCTCAAGACAGATATACTATAACATAGTAAACTGGTCAATTGGGGAGAGGAAGGTGACCCTTGATTTTTGAGAACTTCGACTGAAGTAAAATGAAACAAAATAGTATATGTATTTTATACAAAAAGAAAGTGTTAGCCCCAGGAAAAGGGCCCCTTGATTTTTGAGAAATTACATCGAAGTATGTTTTAATATGCCGTTTCGCTTATGTTTTCTCTTTCCAGGTTTACTGTCCGTTCGTAAACGTGTTTAAAAGTGCAACAACCTTCAGGATAATTAATCTGCGGTGGTGGCCGACAATGAATGCCGAAGAGTTCGAAGCTGCCGGTCAGCAAATGCTCAAGTATGTGATCGATTACCACAAGACGATCCGAGAACGACGCGTCATGTCCGATGTGAAGCCGGGTTTCATGCGGAAACTCCTTCCCGATCGTGCCCCTCAAACACCAGAAAAATGGGACCAGGTGTACAAAGATATCGAACGGGTCATTATGCCGGGGGTAAGTAGAAAATATGTCAACGGGTGAATGGGAGAAATTGCGACGAGAGAACTAATGGATAGGGAAGCAGACCAAGGAATCGGTAAGCCGTCAAATCTCATCAGATATAAATTGTATAACAAAAAGCATGAATCTTCACTCACTCCAAAAATAATTAAAATAATAATCAATTGTCAACTAATTATTTAAAATGAATCATTTCAAATAGGTATTGCGTTTTGCCTTAAAAGCAAAAAGGCTGATATACATAAACACGAACACGTTTGACATAAGGACACGATATGGAACGCTGAGAATCCAATTTATTTTGCACAGGAACTCTATTTCCTAAGCACATTCATTTTTAAGGTTTGATATTTAAGAAAACAAATCTCTGACCCAACTCGATATGCCGGCACCTCTTAGACAGCACTACCTCATTACACCAGAAGGGGAGTGGTCAGCCATACTTCATGTAGCACTCCATCTCACCCCGCAGTTGCGGAAGTGCCGAGGAAGTTTACCTTATCTTTTGTACTTCATCTGAACATACTAGAAACAATTTACATTAAGTCTTTGAGACCTTATCTTTGTAAACAAAAAGAACATCTTCTCGGACTTAATGTAGTTTCAATTTGATTCAATTTTGTTCACCCTTTCCCTCGCTATGATACCAATAGCATTTTTTTTCTCTTAGTCTTAAGCTCGGTCTAGCTCTGTTGGTTAGGGTTAAGATTAGGGTTAAGTAATGTGTGTCGGTTATTGTTGTGGTTAGGGTTAAGATTAGGGTTAAGTAATGTGTGTCGGTTATTGTTGTGGTTAGGGTTAAGATTAGGGTTAAGTAATGTGTGTCGGTTATTGTTGTGGTTAGGGTTAAGATTAGGGTTAAGTAATGTGTGTCGGTTATTGTCGTGGTTAGGGTTACGATTAAGGTTAGCTATGTGTGTCGATTATTCAACCCAAACACAACAGAAACAGAAATTAAAAAAGAACAAAACAAAAACTTTGTTTTCAATTCCTCAATGTCGAACATCGACCACCGCAAAGTCGCAACAACAGACGCTTTAGACCTTCCAGACAGATTTTTATAGAAAACTACAAAATTCTGCTTCCTCGATTCACAAAACCTTCTAAACACAAAACAATCGTTTCTGTTTATTCCGGTTTGATTCGCATGTTAACCGCCATTCTTATCCAGTCTTTTGGTTGGTACAGCGAGTCTCCTGTTCTCTCGCAATTTCTCGCTTTTTCTCGTTCGTTCTCGTTTGAAACCGGTCAGCTTGCCCTTTCATTCTCTTATCTTTTTATTTCATTATGTTAATAAATAAATATTGTATGTATATAGAAATAATTAAGTTTTGTACCACAAAGAAAATATATATATATATATATATATATATATATATATATATATATATATATATATATATATATATATATTGATTTTATTCCATTAGTTGCGACAAAACAGGTTTTGTTTCATTGGTGCGGATAGCTACCAATTCATCAGGCCGGCGAAAGGAATTCAAATGGCATAACATTTTAAGTTCACTTTAACGGGAGATTGAAAATTGAAAATACATTGGAGGGGGAGGGGGATAGAGTTGGGGCTTTGTCTATAACGGCGACATGGGACATGAGAGGGGAGGGGGAGGACCTCAACAAGTCGTGTTTCAAATTATTACGTGGGAGGTTTTGCACGTGTCAGTGCTGCGACAATCTCAATCTCGGCCGGGGCGGGAGGAGGGAGATGGGGCGACGGCCAGAGTGAGTCAAATTCAAAATGAGAATAAAACCATGATTACAACCGTCATTCTTATTTTATTTTAATTCTAATAAGTAATTATCATGTGGATAAAAATGTTTGATAATTTTAATTTAGGGTATTAATTGCTACTTTTGCATTTTATTTATTTTATTTTAATGTTTTGTTTATTATTTGTAGTGAATTTTGTTGTGATTATATTTTTTTAAATTGTGATTATATTATACCGAGATCAATACTAGTGGAATCTTTTATAAAAGAAGTTTTCTGGTGTTACCAGTCATATCACCAACAAAACCGATTATGACAATGGCAATGCCCGCCAACCATACCCACGACAGTCGCAGCGACAACAGCCTTATGTAAAAGCCTTAATAACAATAAAAATAAAAATAAAAATAAAATAGAAATAAAGATAAATATAAATAAAATTAGAATAAAAATAGAAATAGAAATAACAAGTTTGTAAGAATATTAATGATAACTAGCGGGACCCGTGTAAATTACACGAAATGATGCTTTCAATACTAATTATCTTGTTCCTAACCTATACATGTTTGAATAAAATATCATAAGATTTGGTTTTAAAAATAAACAATACATGAAACAATTTACAAAACTTCTTTATATACAATATTTCTATTGAAGGTAGTTCCTCTTCTCTGGCCATGAGTAGAATTATTCTGAGGACAAATTTTCACTCTTACACTGTTCACAGACCTTGCTCTTGAGAAGGCTACATAAAGTTGTCGATGAGTAAAGCAAAGTGATGGTAGGTAGATCCCAACCTTATCGAAAGTTTGTCCTTGAGCTTTATTAATGGTCATTGAATATGATAGGCGGATGGGAAATTGAGTCCTGTGCAAAACAAATGGAATATTTGCGTCACTGGGATTAAGTTTAATTCTTGGAATTAAAACTCGCTCCTGAGCATGAGATCCACTTATGATTGAAGCTAGAATACTGTGGTTATGAAGCTCCAATACTTCTAAACGCGTTCCATTGCATAGTCCTTGCGTTATTGACAGGTTTCGAAGCAGCATAATAATAGATCCTTTAAGATTGAGACGATGAGGAGGCATTCCCGAAGGCGTAAGTGAATTTATGAATTCCATTGGATAATTATTGGCTTCCATTTCATTGTCTGATGATACTGAATCTATACTTAGATATGTTTTGCTCTCAGTTGGTAGTATACTTAGAATATCTTCATTAATATCCAAGCAATCTGCATTTTTTGGTGACAAAATAACTCTACTTTTCATTTCGTCTTGGGTGCAATTATCGAATATGTCTGATACTAAAGAGTCATTGCATACACATTGTTCTGGGATATCGATAGTATCATCAGAAACGTTATCAAGTGAACTCTGCACTCGACTATTTCCGATTTGTAAGAGCCACTGTGAGAAAACTTGTTCGTTGTCATTAGTCCTCATATTCTGAGAGAGTTTAAGTTGATGAAAACTGTGCCACATTGGAGACTTCTTTAGACATACATCCAATACTGCAGCAGGTGGAGCTCTAGGAACCACAGGCAGAACTTGCCTGAAGTCTCCTCCTAATATGAAGACTTTACCACCAAATATGCTATTATTATTCATAATATCTTGTAAACAATTATCAATGGCATTTAATGCATATCGAGGGATCATCGACGCCTCATCAATAATGAAGAGCTTCACCTGCCTGAGAATATTTGCTTGGTCAGAATTAGGCGGAATATTGCAGGTAATTGTCTCAGTGAAAGGAACAGGAAGTTTTAAGATACTGTGAAGTGTTTTTCCATTTTTCAATAGTGTTGCTGCAATACCTGTCCAAGCAGAAGTACTAACAGCCACATTTTGAGCCACCAGGTAATCATGAATCATGTTGAATAGAAAAGTTTTGCCAGAACCGCCAGGTGCATCCAAGTAAAACAGTCGATGGTTAGTCTCCAATCCTCTATCTAGTTCACTAACAGCGTTAATGACACTATTAAATACACCTCTTTGCTCAGTATTTAGTATTTCAGGATTAACTTCTTGAATTTCTTCCATATGTTGAATGGCAAGAGGCTCACTGATTGGTTCTGGTAGACCAAGCATCGCACAATTCATGCCGGTTTCATTCAAAATCATGTTTATGTGATGCAGAGCGATATTCTCTGCAACATTATCATCAACATTATCATCATATTGGCGTAAAAGGTCCTCTATCATAAGGTGTTTGTTATCATTCCATAATTGTAAGGCATCTTGTGGTGTATTGTATAAACAAATCATTGCAAACATGTTAAGAAGCTGTCGTGGCATTTGATATATAGCTGCCTCACTTAAAGCCATTTCTAGTTCGTTGTCATCTTCAAGCAGTTGCAATCGAATACAGGCACCCTTAAAGGTCGGCAATTGTTCACCTCCTACAGTTTTCAGGTTATTAAAAGAAGTTGCACCTGGTATATGAAGAAGAAGCATCCTTAAATGAAATTTCTCAGCATTTCTAGGACTGGCAGAGTACATTCTCGTTACAATCTGGCGGTGACGTTGTCTTCTGGTCCAAGTTTTGCTTTGCTTATTAAATACATAATATTCAGGAATATCAATATAAAGGTGGGCTCTTGCATCCACGTCTCTTTGGTTAAGTTTGAACCATGCAGTTAATTGCGTGTCTCGTCCTTCTGCGCGGGCAGCAGCTTGTCCTTGTTCACCCGGCCTATAATAAACTTGTTGCTGGTCAGGTAAATGGAGGGCGAGTCGGTAAACTATGTGTGACTGTCCATGCATTTTGTATTCTGACAAACGCCAAAATGCTTCAGGCGGAGATACGTATCTACACGAAATATATTGCTTAATTTCATTATATTCATTTGCATTAGTTTCATTGTTATTCATATTCATTTCCATCATTGCGCAATCATGTCTTTTATAGACATATTTGAAAAGATATTTCACACTTTTTACTGAGATACACACCTCTACATTAATGTGAGCACCATATTTTTTGAGTAAATACTTATTATATGGTACTACAAACCTGCAGTCAATCTCATGGACACCCACTCTAACAGAATCTCCATTATTTCTGCGTCTGTAAAGAGGATATCCAGAAACATTTGTAATAGTCTCCTCCTGATATGGCATTGGAAATTTCTTCTGACACTCTCCCCCTACCATACAGATTGAATTGGGATTAAATGTACCACAGGGTCCATGAATCATGAGTGTTTTCACTAATTCTCTCAATTCTGGATCATGTTCTGATGGTAATTCAGCTGAAACAATATTATCAATTTGTTCCCTAGTTCTGATTTTATATTCTTCTTGCAGCATGATTAGCATGTGACAATGCGGGAGACCTCTTTTCTGAAATTCAATTACATGTATCGCAGCAATAGGTACCCCAATTACATGTCTGTCCTTTATGTCAATCATTAAATCATTAAGATGTTGTTTGAAAACTCGTGCCAATAAATCTGGTCTGTTCTGTGCAGTTTCATGAGGCTGTAAGTTTTCAGTTACTTCTCGACATTTTGGATTGCAAGTATATGTTATAAATAAATCAGGCCTTCCATACTTGCAAACTATTGCCATTGCATCTTGGTAGCATTGTTGCATATTTCGTGGGCTCCCTGTGAAGGATGATGGCAAAATGACAGGTACTCCAGGATCTTCATTTTCATTATTTCTTGCAAGGTGATCCATCAAACCTGAATACATTGCAACTCTTAGTTGTGCTTGATTTTCTCTATGAATTTCAAACGACAACCTTCTACTTTAACGTAACCATCGACTATATATTGTTGAAATAGTTTTCCACCACTGTGTATTGGACTGAAGTCACGTCTTATAGATAGACGATATGCATAAAATTCCTGCATAGTCACCTTGTTACGAACTCTAGTTTGCCTATTTGCTACATGAGGAATGTTTATATGCCATCCGAATTCACCATGAGGAAAGAGAAAAACGCCAAAATGAAAAACAAAAAATAGTTTTAAGTTTTAAGCAACACAAAAAGTAGTTTTTAAAAAAAAATAAATGCAAAAAATAAATAATAAAATTGTATTTATTGCCAATTGTTGGTAAATGTTTGATAAAAATAAATTTAAAAATTAAAAAAAAAATTTATTTACACTGTATTGTGTTCGTTTTTTTGTTATTTGCAATGTTTCTTGAAAATAAAACTGAAAAAGTTTACGAAGTTATCGTCTGCCACACTGACCCTAACTCTAACGACGGCGTCAAAGTTAGCGCGGGTCCTAATGTAACAAAGTACCCTCTATTTGTTAGTAAGTTGCTTTATTATGACCCCCCCCCTCCTTCTGGATAAGAGTGAAATAATTTGTTGTTCGTGTACGATGGACATTGCGCATATCTACTAGAAAAGGTTGATATGCCATCCGTTCAAAAAAAAAAATAATAATAATACTGGCCCTCTCTACAACCAAAATAAAGGAAGTAAATTGTTTTCACTTTTTTAAGAAATACTAATGATATACTAATTTTTAAGCAGTTAACGTAATTTAATAGGCAATGCCCTTAAAAACGCCAAAGTAAAAAACAAAAAATAGTTTTAAGTTTTAAAGCATCAGAAAAAAGTACTTTTTAACCAAGTGATAAAAAAAATAAATGCAAAAAATAAATAATAAAATTGTATTCATTGCCGCTTGTTGGGAATTGTTTGCTAAAAATAAATAAATAATTTTTTTACTTTTACTTATACTGTGTCGTGTTCGTTTTTTTGTTAGTTGCAATGTTTCTTGAAAATAAAACTGAAATGTAGAAAAAAATCTTGGAGGTTGGTTGGGATCGAACTATAAACCAGTCGGACCGAAGTAAAAAATACTACGTCGCTAACCGTTACGCTAAAGGGAAATACTTGAAAATTTAGTTGAAATTAGGCGTATAAAAATGTTTGTCAAAATTTCGGTGCGGTACGCATGCGCAGAGGTTTTGCCGGAAGCGTGACACACGAACACACACGCTATCGTATTAATATATAGATAACAATAATAATAATAATAATAATAATAGTATTAAAAAAAAAAAAAAAATAATAATAATAATAATAATAATAATAATAATAATAATAATAATAATAATAATAATACTGATAAATATCACCATCATTACCATTTTGCTACTTGTGAAGTCAGTGGGCGAAATAAGTCGACAAGTGATGGTAGGCTTTTTTAATTCCACTGCCAATGACAAGGACTAAGTACCAGTTAATAATTAAGTGTTCAAGGTAGTGATCGAGGGGTTAAGTAATTGAGATTAGTCTAAGTGATATCAGTGTTGATAGCTGTCCCAGTTATGGGTTTATGTTAGAATTGGTAGTATGGCTGAGAGGTTATTGAGGCTGTGCATTATAGGTAGTACGTAGAGATTTGATATTATTGGTAGTTTAGAGGGGTGGTTATATATTTATAGATTCATCATGACTTGTTGGGGTGGGATTGGGTTGTAAATTTGGGTGGGTGGGTAGGGGGTTATAGTGTGTTTTGGGGTAGTGTATAGTGGGGGTTAAATGTTATCATTCATTTTTGTAAAAAACAAAAACAAAAAACTGTTAATTTTATGTTGAAGTTAAGTAGGGTTGGTGTGGGGTTAAGGTGGGGTATGTGGGTTGCTAAGGAGGTAGAGTCTACTATGTTTACAGTTGATAGATGTCTCTTGTTTTCTATTTAAGAGTTTGTTTTTGTCCTTAAAGCGGATAATTTCCAGTTTTTCATTTAAGCATAATCTACATGGAGAGTTTATTGATTTGCAGGTGCTGGATTTTTTAAAGATTTTCCACTTTATTATGGGAGTTTCTTTTTTGGTTTTTAGTTTGTGGTAGTGTAGTGAAAGTCCGGTTTGCCCAGGATGGTCTGGGTTGTTGAAGGAGAGTTTATGGTTGTAGAATCTTTCCTTGAAGTTGTTGCCTGCCAGACCAATATAATAGTTAGTCTGGGATGGGTTTTCAGTTGAGGAGATAGATGCCTCATATACCACTTGGGTTGATAGGCACTTTTGATTTAGGGGGCAGTTTGATTTGTTATTACAGTTGCATGTTCTTTTAGAATTTGAGGTTACTGGGGTGTTTAGTATTTTCATGTTGTGCTTTTTTATGATTTTTTCTAAATTGTCACCACAACAATAGCTGAGTTTTAGTGTATTCTTATTGAAAATTTTATGGAGTATGCTGTTATTGGGGAAATGAGTGTTTATTAAGTTCAGGAATTTATTTCCTATTTTGGTTTTAGTTGAGTTGTTAAATGGAGGTGTATACCAGATAATTTTCCTATTTCTATTTTTGTTCCTATTAGGGTTATTTTGTGTAGTTGGAATATACTCTATTTTGGTATTTTTGTATCCACTCTCCTTTAGTGCTTTATTATAAAAGTTCTTATGTTTATTGAAGATATCTATATTGGAGGAGTTGTTGCTAATCCTTCTACTAATTGATTCTGGGATGTGTTTACTTACAGATCTAGGGTGGTTAGATAGTGGGTTGACATAAAGGGGGTAGGAATTATCTTTAGCATAGGGCTCATAAGTATCTCTATTGAGGTTGAAGGTAATATCGAGGAAATTGACCTGTTTAACATTTGATGTTATTTCAGCCTTTAGGCCTATTCGTTTCATTTCTTTGGATATTATTTTTTTGGTTTGTTCACGTTTTTGTCCGTTTGTGTTTTTAACGTACATTAGGCCATCATCTCTGTAGAGGCCGATTGAATCGACTTCAAGATCTTTTGTTAGGTTGTATAGTAAGTACAGGCCAACCAAGTCTGTTACCTCGGCAGAGTCAAGAGAGCCCATAGATACATCGAATGAAGAGAAATGGTCTTTCTTTGTCCATTGTTCTTTGTTATTTATTAGTACTGTGGTTCGACATTTTTTGATTATGTTTATTTCGTCTTCCGAGATATTAGAGAGGAGAGTGGCGAATTCTATGACATTTTCGAAGAGTGCTTTGGTTATTGAGGGGTAGTAATTAACTATATCGAATTGTATGAAAGAGCATTTATCTTTATTTCTAATTCTATTGAACCAGCTTATGGTTTCTGCGGTATTGATCCACTGGTTTAAGTTGTAGGTGTTTTTAATTTGCTTATTTATTTTTTCTAAGATGTTTTTACTGATTTTGCCTATCTCTTGTCGGGTATGATTAATAAGCTTTTGCTTAATAAATTTTGCTCTGAATTTCCATTGAGCACTCTCATAAACCCGGTTTCAACTTCCTTCGGATTCATACCCCCTGGATATTTGTAACAAGTTAATTATATATATATATATATATATATATATATATATATATATATATATATATATATATATATATATATATATATATAGGCATTTTAGCCTGAAGATTCCTCCCGGGGATGAAACGCGGGAGCCTCTGTGTAGCTTGATTGCCATAAATATATTTTCATAGCTTACTACCTAGCTCTACTTACGTATCGAGCACTGTTTGAAGTAAATACTGAAAATTGATACATAAAAAATTATATCTCCTTATAAAATGTTATGTGGATACATGAAATACTAATATATATATATATATATATATATATATATATATATATATATGTGTGTGTGTGTGTGTGTGTGTGTGTGTGTGCGTGTGTGTGCGTGTGTGTTCGTGATATGGGGGTGGAATTTGATGACTAGACAGCAAAACAAATGGCGACAGGTGTTAAAACATTAAATACGTTTACCGAATATAATAAACAAAGTATAAAAATGAATAAAAGAAAAGAAAAAAACGTATAAATCAGTATAGAAAGCAAAAAGTAAAAATAGAAATAAAGAAAACGTCTCATTGAAATAGAGTGAAGGTGGCGAAGTGTCTGACTTCTCTTCCCTTATTCGTCGAGCAGTTTTGTACTCGCTAACTTTTGTGTGACGGAACGGATATATATATATATATATATATATATATATATATATATATATATATATAATAATGGTAATAATCCAGGTTAAAAATATCCACAGGGTGGTAATCCAGAGAATTTTAACCGGGTTTATAAAAAGTGCTCAATATCAAAATAGAGCTTTATATATGATAATTTTATTTACACAGACATGTACAAAATCTGCGACACTGGCATGTCGATGTTATCGATCAACAGTTACTATAAACTGAGATCTCATCAGGCAGAGTTAGAATCCGATCTTAACCTCAGATCATATTTGGAGAGAAATATGATCTGAGGTTAAGATTGGATTCTAACTCTGCCTGATGAGATCTCAGTTTATAGTAACTGTTGATCGATAACATCGGCATGCCAGTGTCGCAGATTTTGTACATGTCTGTGTAAATAAAATTATCATATATATATATATATATATATATATATATATATATATATATATATATATATATATATATATATATATAAAATATTTAATATTTAATATTTATTTATTAAAATATTATTGTTTATCAGCCCCCCTCAAGGGCTGGGCACTTTCGAGTAGCTTTAATAACAAGCAGTACAAATAGCTATATGCGCGATCCGAACACCGTTTCGTAAGATCACTCTAGCTGCCTGATAAATGGCGACACGTGGCCGCCATTTACAGTTAAAGTTACTCTATATTTACTAACTAATTGACGATGGCCCTTTGGTTAAGATCACCGACTACGAATCAGTGGCGATTTGTGTTCGGGGTTCGCGCCCACCGACCGTCGGGAATTAGTTCCTAGACTGAAGATTGCGTTAGCATCAAACATCGATGTCTCTAGGTATTTAAATATTTAATATTTATTTATTAAAATATTATTGTGTATATATATATATATATATATATATATATATATATGTACAACTGAATACATATTTCTTCTACTGCTCGTCGTAGTAAGGGGAGTGACTCTCTTAACATTACGAGTGATGTTAGGTTGCCCTACTTTAAACGATCACTACTTATGCTATTACCACGTGATATTAATTAGAATTACAACTAGTTCAGAATGATCAAAATTGTTCAGCGTCGGTTCAAAGTAGATCGTAAAAGTTCGTTTTTATTTTATTATCGCTTCTTTTTTCACTTGTTCTTTATCGCATTCTTATTTTCTCTTCATACCCTTTTTTGCTGCCGGCTTCTTCTCGACATCTTTTAGATGAAAAGTTTTATTTGTTTAATTTTTTTATGCTATATTTTAGCTGACCCACTGGAAGCATCCAAATTACTACGCCAATTTCCCCGTAGCAACTTCGTATCCTGCCATTCTTGCTGATATTTTCAGCAATGCAGTTGCCTGTCTTGGATTCACATGGGTATGATTTTAAATGCACTTTATTATCATTGTTGTTAACAAAATATGGTCTCGGGATAATGGTTGGTCTTGAAGATAACACAACAGTCATTTCCTTTTATCTAACCCCAAACGTTAAACAAGGGTTTCTTCGGGTCTCAACATTAGGAACTACTGTTGCGTTTCAACCCTGTGTCATACACGCAGCAACCAAATTGCCGGAATTATTACGAAAAACATTCAAGTCAACAAATTGTATTCCGACTTTAGTCGCTGCATGTTTTCCTTGCACACCCAATGTGATCCTTCCCGACAGAGGGAACGCTGCCTGCAAAAAATTCTTCCATATCTCGAAAAGGACTAACTCAAGACACGGTCTGATGGAAGGCAGTGAACATTTATTCAACTAGATCTTTGTTCGAAATAACTCACTATGTGACACAAGGTCGGAAGGTGGAGATTTTAAACCCAACACACAAGGAAATGCGCACTTTGGTCTATAAAACATGCCTGAACAACCCCGTCAGCATTTCCCGATAGCAGGGCGTCAGACGATTAGCAACAAACTAACCCTTTATCAAAGAGAGAAGGTAAAAGTCTGTGAGAGTGGACAACGTACCCGTGACAAGAACTGTACTTTATCCCCGCCATCATCATAATCTTCATCATCATCTTCATCATATTCATCTTCATCATCTATCTTAACTATCTTCATCATCTTAACTATCATCATCATCATCATCTTAACTATCATTATCATCATTATCATCATCATCATCATCATCATCATCTTAACTATCATAATCTTAACTATCATCATCATCATCATCTTAACTATCATCATCATCATCTTAACTATCATCATCATCTTAACTATCATCATCTTAACTATCATCATCATCATCATCTTAACTATCATCATCTTAACTATCATCATCATCATCATCATCATCATCTTAACTATCATCATCATCTTAATTACCATCTTAACTATCATTATCATCATCATCATCATCTTAACTATCATCATCTTAACTATCATCATCATCATCATCATCATCTTAACTATCATCATCATCTTAATTACCATCTTAACTATCATTATCATCATCATCATCATCTTAACTATCATAATCTTAACTATCATCATCATCATCATCATCTTAACTATCATCATCATCATCTTAGCTATCATCATCTTAACTATCATCATCATCATCTTAACTATCATCATCATCTTAATTACAATCTTAACTATCATTATCATCATCATCATCATCTTAACTATCATAATCTTAACTATCATCATCATCATCATCTTAACTATCATCATCATCATCTTAGCTATCATCATCATCATCTTAACTATCATCATCATCATCTTAGCTATCATCATCTTAACTATCATCATCATCATCTTAACTATCATCATCATCATCTTAACTATTATCATCATCTTAATTATCATCATCATCATCATCATTATTTTAACTATTATCATATGTCTAACGTCTGTTTTACATGCTGGCATGCGCTGGATAGCTTTAAAAAATTGACTTCCAACTTAACCTCTCTCTGGCCAAGACCTTACGAGGCGTGTCAAAAAAGAACCGACCTTAGGCTAAAAAAATATTTAAAATGCGTGACGGGGTTGGGACCCTAATCCCCTTCAAAGTAGGCCCCTTGTGCTTGCACACACTTTGCCCACCGATCCATCCACTGCCGGAAACACATCTGGAAATCTTATTTTGAAATATTGTTGTGGTTAGGGTTAGGATTAGGGTTAAGTAATGTGTGTCGGTTATTGTCGTGGTTAGGGTTTAGATTAGGGTTAAGTAATGTGTGTCGCTTATTGTTGTGGTTAGGGTTAAGATTAGGGTTAAGTAATGTGTGTCGGTTATTGTCGTGGTTAGGGTTAAGATTAGGGTTAAGTAATGTGTGTCGGTTATTGTTGTGGTTAGGGTTTAGATTAGGGTTAAGTAATGTGTGTCGCTTATTGTTGTGGTTAGGGTTAAGATTAGGGTTAAGTAATGTGTGTCGGTTATTGTCGTAGTTAGGGTTTAGATTAGGGTTAAGTAATGTGTGTCGGTTATTGTTGTGGTTAGGGTTAAGATTAGGGTTAAGTAATGTGTGTCGGTTATTGTCGTGGTTAGGGTTACGATTAGGGTTAGCTATGTGTGTCGCTTGTTGTCGTTAAGATTAGGGTTAGCTATGTGTATTGCTTATTGTTGTGGTTAGGGTTAAGATTAGGGTTACGCTATGTGTGTCGCTTATTGTTGGGGTAAGGGTTAAGATTAGGGTTAAATAATGTGTGTCGCTTATTGCTGTGGTTAGGGTTAGGATTAGGGTTAAGCTATGTGCATTGCTTATTGTCGTTGTTAGGGTTAGGATTAGGGTAAAGCTATGTGTATCGCTTATTGTTGTAGTTAGGGAAGGGATAAGGGTTAAGCTATGTGTATCGCTTATTGTTGTGGTTAAGGTTAGGAATAGGGTTTAGCTATGTGTATCGCTTATTGTCGTTGTAAGGGTTAGGATTAGGGTTAAGCTATGTGTATTGCTTATTGTCGTGGTTAGGGTTAGGATTAGGGTTAAGCTATGTGTATTGCTTATTGTCGTTGTTAGGGTTAGGATTACGGTTAAGCTATGTGTATTGCTTATTGTTGTTGTTAGGGTTAGGATTACGGTTAAGCTATGTGTATTGCTTATTGTTGTTGTTAGGGTTAGGATTAGGGTTAAGCTATGTGTATCGCTTATTGTTGTTGTAAGGGTTAGGATTAGGGTTAAGCTATGTGTATCGCTTATTGTCGTTGTTAGGGTTAGGATTAGGGTTAAGCTATGTGTATTGCTTATTGTTGTTGTTAGGGTTAGGATTAGGGTTAAGCTATGTGTATCGCTTATTGTCGTTGTTAGGGTTAGGATTAGGGTTAAGCTATGTGTATTGCTTATTGTTGTTGTAAGGGTTAGGATTAGGGTTAAGCTATGTGTATCGCTTATTGTCGTTGTTAGGGTTAGGATTAGGGTTAAGCTATGTGTATCGCTTATTGTTGTTGTAAGGGTTAGGATTAGGGTTAAGCTATGTGTATCGCTTATTGTCGTTGTTAGGGTTAGGATTAGGGTTAAGCTATGTGTATCGCTTATTGTTGTTGTAAGGGTTAGGATTAGGGTTAAGCTATGTGTATCGCTTATTGTCGTTGTTAGGGTTAGGATTAGGGTTAAGCTATGTGTATCGCTTATTGTTGTTGTAAGGGTTAGGATTAGGGTTAAGCTATGTGTATCGCTTATTGTCGTTGTTAGGGTTAGGATTAGGGTTAAGCTATGTGTATCGCTTATTGTTGTTGTAAGGGTTAGGATTAGGGTTAAGCTATGTGTATCGCTTATTGTTGTTGTAAGGGTTAGGATTAGGGTTAAGCTATGTGTATCGCTTATTGTTGTTGTAAGGGTTAGGATTAGGGTTAAGCTATGTGTATCGCTTATTGTCGTTGTTAGGGTTAGGATTAGGGTTAAGCTATGTGTATCGCTTATTGTTGTTGTAAGGGTTAGGATTAGGGTTAAGCTATGTGTATCGCTTATTGTCGTTGTTAGGGTTAGGATTAGGGTTAAGCTATGTGTATCGCTTATTGTTGTTGTAAGGGTTAGGATTAGGGTAAAGCTATGTGTATTGCTTATTGTTGTTGTTAGGGTTAGGATTAGGGTTAAGCTATGTGTATCGCTTATTGTTGTTGTAAGGGTTAGGATTAGGGTTAAGCTATGTGTATCGCTTATTGTCGTTGTTAGGGTTAGGATTAGGGTTAAGCTATGTGTATCGCTTATTGTTGTTGTAAGGGTTAGGATTAGGGTTAAGCTATGTGTATCGCTTATTGTCGTTGTTAGGGTTAGGATTAGGGTTAAGCTATGTGTATCGCTTATTGTTGTTGTAAGGGTTAGGATTAGGGTTAAGCTATGTGTATCGCTTATTGTCGTTGTTAGGGTTAGGATTAGGGTTAAGCTATGTGTATCGCTTATTGTTGTTGTAAGGGTTAGGATTAGGGTTAAGCTATGTGTATCGCTTATTGTCGTTGTTAGGGTTAGGATTAGGGTTAAGTTATGTGTATCGCTTATTGTTGTTGTAAGGGTTAGGATTAGGGTTAAGCTATGTGTATCGCTTATTGTTGTTGTTAGGGTTAGGATTAGGGTTAAGCTATGTGTATCGCTTATTGTTGTTGTAAGGGTTAGGATTAGGGTTAAGCTATGTGTATCGCTTATTGTCGTTGTTAGGGTTAGGATTAGGGTTAAGCTATGTGTATCGCTTATTGTTGTTGTGAGGGTTAGGATTAGGGTTAAGCTATGTGTATCGCTTATTGTCGTTGTTAGGGTTAGGATTAGGGTTAAGCTATGTGTATCGCTTATTGTTGTTGTAAGGGTTAGGATTAGGGTTAAGCTATGTGTATTGCTTATTGTTGTTGTTAGGGTTAGGATTAGGGTTAAGCTATGTGTATCGCTTATTGTTGTTGTAAGGGTTAGGATTAGGGTTAAGCTATGTGTATCGCTTATTGTCGTTGTTAGGGTTAGGATTAGGGTTAAGCTATGTGTATCGCTTATTGTTGTTGTAAGGGTTAGGATTAGGGTTAAGCTATGTGTATCGCTTATTGTCGTTGTTAGGGTTAGGATTAGGGTTAAGCTATGTGTATCGCTTATTGTTGTTGTAAGGGTTAGGATTAGGGTTAAGCTATGTGTATCGCTTATTGTCGTTGTTAGGGTTAGGATTAGGGTTAAGCTATGTGTATCGCTTATTGTTGTTGTAAGGGTTAGGATTAGGGTTAAGCTATGTGTATCGCTTATTGTTGTTGTTAGGGTTAGGATTAGGGTTAAGCTATGTGTATCTCTTATTGTTGTTGTAAGGGTTAGGATTAGGGTTAAGCTATGTGTATCGCTTATTGTCGTTGTTAGGGTTAGGATTAGGGTTAAGCTATGTGTATCGCTTATTGTTGTTGTAAGGGTTAGGATTAGGGTTAAGCTATGTGTATCGCTTATTGTCGTTGTTAGGGTTAGGATTAGGGTTAAGCTATGTGTATCGCTTATTGTTGTTGTAAGGGTTAGGATAAGGGTTATGCTATGTGTATTGCTTATTGTTGTTGTTAGGGTTAGGATTAGGGTTAAGCTATGTGTATCGCTTATTGTTGTTGTAAGGGTTAGGATTAGGGTTAAGCTATGTGTATCGCTTATTGTCGTTGTTAGGGTTAGGATTAGGGTTAAGCTATGTGTATCGCTTATTGTTGTTGTAAGGGTTAGGATTAGGGTTAAGCTATGTGTATCGCTTATTGTCGTTGTTAGGGTTAGGATTAGGGTTAAGCTATGTGTATCGCTTATTGTTGTTGTAAGGGTTAGGATTAGGGTTAAGCTATGTGTATCGCTTATTGTCGTTGTTAGGGTTAGGATTAGGGTTAAGCTATGTGTATCGCTTATTGTTGTTGTAAGGGTTAGGATTAGGGTTAAGCTATGTGTATCGCTTATTGTCGTTGTAAGGGTTAGGATTACGGTTAAGCTATGTGTATTGCTTATTGTTGTTGTTAGGGTTAGGATTAGAGTTAAGCTATGTGTATCGCTTATTGTTGTTGTAAGGGTTAGGATTAGGGTTAAGCTATGTGTATTGCTTATTGTTGTTGTTAGGGTTAGGATTAGGGTTAAGCTATGTGTATTGCTTATTGTTGTTGTTAGGGTTAGGATTAGGGTTAAGCTATGTGTATCGCTTATTGTCGTTGTTAGGGTTAGGATTAGGGTTAAGCTATGTGTATCGCTTATTGTCGTTGTAAGGGTTAGGATTACGGTTAAGCTATGTGTATTGCTTATTGTTGTTGTTAGGGTTAGGATTAGGGTTAAGCTATGTGTATTGCTTATTGTTGTTGTTAGGGTTAGGATTAGGGTTAAGCTATGTGTATCGCTTATTGTTGTTGTTAGGGTTAGGATTAGGGTTAAGCTATGTGTATCGCTTATTGTCGTTGTAAGGGTTAGGATTACGGTTAAGCTATGTGTATTGCTTATTGTTGTTGTTAGGGTTAGGATTACGGTTAAGCTATGTGCATTGCTTATTGTTGTTGTTAGGGTTAGGATTAGGGTTAAGCTATGTGTATCGCTTATTGTCGTTGTTAGGGTTAGGATTAGGGTTAAGCTATGTGTATCGCTTATTGTCGTTGTTAGGGTTAGGATTAGGGTTAAGCTATGTGTATCGCTTATTGTCGTTGTAAGGGTTAGGATTACGGTTAAGCTATGTGTATTGCTTATTGTTGTTGTTAGGGTTAGGATTACGGTTAAGCTATGTGTATTGCTTATTGTTGTTGTTAGGGTTAGGATTAGGGTTAAGCTATGTGTATCGCTTATTGTTGTTGTTAGGGTTAGGATTAGGGTTAAGCTATGTGTATTGCTTATTGTTGTTGTTAGGGTTAGGATTAGGGTTAAGCTATGTGTATCGCTTATTGTTGTTGTAAGGGTTAGGATTAGGGTTAAGCTATGTGTATTGCTTATTGTTGTTGTTAGGGTTAGGATTAGGGTTAAGCTATGTGTATCGCTTATTGTCGTTGAGGATAAGGGTTAAGCTATGTGTATCGCTTATTGTCGTGGTTAGGGTTAGGATTAGGGTTAAGCTATGTGTATTGCTTATTGTTGTGGTTAGGGTTAGGATTAGGGTTAAGCTATGTGTATTGCTTATTGTTGTGGTTAGGGTTAGGATTAGGGTTAAGCTATGTGTATCGTTTATTGTTGTCGTTAGGGTTAGGATTAGGGTTAAGCTATGTGTATTGCTTATTGTTGTGGTTAGGGTTAGGATTAGGGTTAATCTATGTGTATCGTTTATTGTTGTCGTTAGGGTTTGGATTAGGGTTAAGCTATGTGTATTGCTTATTGACGTGGTTAGGGTTTTGATTAGGGTTAATCTATGTGTATTGCTTATTGTTATGGTTAGGGGTTGGATTAGGGTTAATCTATGTGTATCGCTTATTGTCGTCTACTGGCATACTTCAACGAATATCTCTGACTTCGTGATGCTTGTATTTTTATAAAGATGGGGGCCTTTGTTCCATCAATCTGAACGTCTACGGATGGTTTCAGTTAAATCATTGATCTTAGCCCTTCGTGTGCTAAAACGCGAGTGACAACTTTTATTAGGTTCGCTTTTATAGATGGTAAAGCACGCGGGTCACATGTGTTGTCGATACTCATAAATACTCTTGTTCCGGTGTGCACTTGTTCTTTCTCACATCCACGTTCTGAGCGCCAGGCAGAGACAAGCTATTTTATTGCGGGGGTAAGGTCAAGACTATTTCAACAACTTGATTAAGGTTCTGCCTTTATCACGTCCACCATTAGTAGCTTATGCCAATATTAATGTGTTAAGAAGATGACAACGTCATTTATTAAATAAAGGAGATAACTGAAAATAGAAACCGATGAAAACAAAAGGACAACCGGGCATTAATAGATGAGTCAAACTAACCCTACTACTAACCATAACCCTAACCCTATCCCTACCCCTAACCCTAACCTACCCGTACCCCTACCCCTAACTTTAGCCCTAACTCTACCCCAACCCTAACCCGACCCTTACCCCTACTCTAACCCTAATCCTAACTCCAACCCTAACCCTACCCATAACCCGAACCCGAACCCTACTCCAACCTTTACCTTACCCTTACCCCTACTCTAACATACTCCTAACCCTAACCCTAACCCTAACCCTATCCCTAACCCTAACCCTAGCACTAACCTACCCCTATCCTTAAACCTAACCCTACCCCAACCCTAACCCTACCCTTATTCTTACTCTAACCATACGCCTAACCCTAACCCTAACCCTAACCCTATCCACAAGACAAAGCAGAATAAATAAGAAAATACTTAATTTCTCCACAGGGTAATTTGATATCAGTTGGATCTCAAATTCTTTTGAATGCTCCAGAAAAAAACAAACTCAGCTAAACAAATCTCAACAACTTCATATTATTCAACCTTTTCCATTTCAACTCGTAATTAAAAATCAAATTAAAATACTGCATTTCTCATTTACAATAATTACTATAAAAAGAGAAGCATCATTATTTCCAACAAAAATTACATGCATGTACATTTTTTTAAGAAACTATTAACAAATATCAGGAACTGAATGAATATTTTCACCCACCTAACCCTAACCCTAACAACCATTCTATGAGTGTAATATTTGGTTATATACAATCTCCTAATTTTAATAGCTTGTTATACTTGAAAGTTTATGCACACTAAAAAGACTCATCATTATTGATCATAGGGTTTAATTTTAAAATGGGAACAAATCATTTCAGAAAAGGATTAAATCAATAACGAATTCGACTAAAAATGTACCGATAATTTCAGTATGTCTTTTTGTATACTTTTATTCCAGGCGACATCACCTTCCTGTACAGAACTAGAAGTTATCGTTATGGATTGGTTGGCCAAAGCGATAGGTCTACCCGAAGCGTTTCTATCGACAGCCGAAGGACATGGCGGAGGAGTCATTCAGGTGGGACTTGCGACTACACACACACACACACACACACACACACACACACATATATATATATATATATATATATATATATATATATATAAAGTCGTGTACTAAAAGCGAACTTTTAGGAAAAGTGAAACCTATTGTGAAGAGTATATAGCTCAATATCTATCCCAGCGACTTCCTCTGATGATAAGATTTTGATCTTTGAAAAGCCTGGCTTAAGGAAAATTTAACTTGAATAAATTGCCTTTTTTGCGGAATATACCTTGCTCTGAGCAATTGAATTGAATTATGATTTGACTTTTGCTTCTCTAATTCCTTTCCATTCTTCTTCATTATATATATATATATATATATATATATATATATATATATATATATATATATATATATATATATATATATATATATATATATTATAGATGATTGGTGGTGTATGAAGCATTAAAAACGATGTTGTTGTTTTTTTAATTGCTTCTATTTTGATATTTCGACCAGTCCTCTCTGGTCTTTGTCAAGAAATGAAGAAAACTGAGGATTATTGGGCAAACTGTAATCTCAAACTGTGCGGCGTAATAATCCTCAGTTTTCTTCATTTTTTTGACAAAGACCAGACAGGACTGGTCGAAATATCAAAATAGAAACAATTAAAAAAAACAACAACATCGTTTTTAATGCTTCATACACCACCAATCATCTATAAAATATTTCTCTATGAGCATACGTGGAATAACAATCAAATTCATATATATATATACAGGGCTTTACGGAGTCCTCCAAAAAGGAGCGCGCTCCAGGAGCACGCTCCTTTTTGCTGGAGCGAAGGAGAGGAGGGATCATTTTATATTCAGCGGGAGTGGAGCGGGAGCAACTCCATTTGGCCCTAAAGAGCGGTGATTTTATCGCTCCCGCTCCTCGCTGCAAAATTATTTGATTTTTTTTTAAACATTAGTTTTTTTATTCAGCAATCAAAAGGAAAAGAAAAGATAGTCTCAGCTAACATCTTTGAGTCTTTTTTATCTATATTGTAAATGTATATGAGAGAGGGAGAGAGGGGGAGAGGAAGGGAGAGAGAGAGGGGGAGAGAGGAGAAAGAACGAGAGAGTTACACATGAAAAGAGAACATTTTAAGTTCTCTGTAAATTTTCACATGGACATGTTACATTTTTGATAGGGCAGTATTCTTAAGGAGACAATTTGGCGACACGTAGTCTATAGATGTCTTTGAAGTTATTTTCTTAAAGATTTGAACTTTTTTTGTATTTAGGATTGCTGATTGAATAAATAAGCCAATTTTTCTTTTAATTTACAGACAATTTATTTTTGTGCTAAATCTTACTGCTCTTCTTCTTCTTCTTCTTCTTCTTCAAATAAAGGTATTAAAAATAAATCTTTAAGGGTAATAATAACTAAAGAATTTTTTGTTTTCATATTAATTAATTAAATACATCTGTTTTTAAACCATTTGACTCCTACCCATTATATATTATTCCCTACCTCAACGAAATAATACAACATATCGCCATAACTCTTGAAAATAGAACTGCGTTTTTGTCTGCTGTTCAAAGTGTAGTATCTTCGCAAGTGTCTCCTCTCCTGCTACATCGACGAAAATATTTTTTCGCCCCGAAACTGTAAGTTAACTAAAGTTTTACAATACATCTATTAACATCTTTTAAATGCCTATCCGTATATTGGTAAAGTTTATACTTTCGACGCCGTAAAATATTTTCAACTGATTTTTTATAAATTCATTATTTTGTGATGTGTTCTTCTTTACGATAAAACCGAGACTTTCTAAAAAATGTATTTCTTTTATTTGTTCTAACATTGTTTTTCATAAGAAAACTTGGTATTACTGGATCATTTAGTTTAATCCATCGTATTTTAATTTTAGCGAAAAATAAAAATGAGATTCTACTTTTTTTTAGGCGATTACATGTAAACAGCCTGGGAAAATATCCGCAAAAAAGGAATTTAAAAAAACCAATATTTTCGACTTTAGTGTGGAGGATCACTTTCCTATATAAATTTAACATAAAATGATCAACCACTTCCGGACCAGATTGCGTAGGAAATAACGTGTAACCAATTTTTAATAATGAGAGTGCATTAAGATTAAAGTTTTATATTATAAATCTTATCTTCTTTAAATATAAACTTTTCGGGAATCTTTTACTATAATCAACAGAACGAAAAAAGGATTAAAAAACAAATGTGCAACAAATAAATGTTAGCAAAGGCAAGTTAAGTTACTCATCTACCTGCCTGGATAATTTTATTTGTGTTTTAACTTATTTTAAAGGGTGATTTTCTTGTTCAAAACAGTCGGTGTTGACTGCTCGAAAAGAAATTCAAAATAGAGGCTAGTCCAGGGCCAGGACGTGAAAATCGATAAAAAATCGAAAACTAAACAATATACTGATAGAAACTGATAGGGCATTACATTTTCGCATGATTGTTGACATTCATTGTATAATGCATTTGTTTTTTATCCTTTTTTCGTTCTGTTGATTATAGTAAAACTTTCCAAATAGTATTCTTTAAAGTCCTCATTCATGTAAATAAAAAAAATAACATTCATTTTTCTAGTTATATGAAAATGATATTCTACATTCATTACAAGATTAACTTAACATTTTTAAATATTCTTCTTCTTTAAAGTCCTCCGGAATAATTTTAAATATTTAATTTTAATAAATGTATTTATCATTTTGTCTTACTTCATAAATAAAAAAAAAGCATATAAAAAGAGCGCTCGGTTAAAGTCCGCCGAAACGATTTAAAAATTAAATGTAAATTTTGAATTTAGGAAAATTCGGTAAATTTTACAAGGTAGGAAAATTCGGTAACTATTAAATAAATATCGATCGAAAATAGATTTTAGGACCATTTTGGAAGGGTGATTTGGGGCTAGGCCCACTCCCCTATATTTTTAATATGTTTGCTCCAAAACAATAGAGTAAATACTTATTTATTTAAAAAATTTTAAATAAATATTTTTTAAATAAGTATTTACTCTATTGTTTTGGAGCAAACAAAATCGATTTTTCTAAGTTAATTGTTCTTGTATCTTCTTTTTAAATTATTATTTTAATTTCAAAAAGTAGTAAATAAATTAAGTTTTAGTTATAAATAAGCAAAAACTAGGTTCAATTGTAGATGAGGGACCGTTGGAGTTTCTCACTTATTTCGCTTGATGGTGGTATTTATCTACCCCCACAGCGGTAAGATGTGACACAAGCTCGGAAAGTGGGATTTGATAAGTCAGCACCCTAGAGGAAGAGCACCCTCAAAAAATGCCTGGGCAGCCCCGTCGGCATTCCCCGGTAGGGGCGCCTCAGACGATTAGCAATAAACTAACCCCTTCTCAAAGGGTGAGAAGGCAAAGCCCGGGAGGGTGGACCTCCTAGAACTGCACAGGACAAACCCACAGACCGGCGGAATCAAGGCCCGAAGGCCAAGACGATACCGGTCTATAGGGTGTAGTATCCATCGGAACAGATACTACACTTTGATATTAGCCAAAAGGCCAAGAATTCGCCCAAATATTGGATAAAATCGATCCTCGGTGTGAAATTGTACTGTTTGTCCTGACATAACATTCGAATTTAAAATAAATTTTAACGTATATAAAATTAAACTTTTATGTCAAATTCTTACCCGACCCACCATCACGATTCCGACATTTTTTTTTTATTGACTGGTATGTTTTAGTTTTAACTTCTTAATTTTTGCCTTAAAATTGGTTATATTTTAGGTCCAAGAATAAAAAGGGTAGAAAAAAGCACATTTGTATTTTGTTCTAAGAGCCGCACTTTAGGTATGCCCAATAAACGGCGAAAAAAAACATGAGCGGACAATGTTTGTTTTTTTAAAACGTAAATTAAAAATGCTAAAATATCTTTTTCATTTTTCTTTTTAACTTTTATTAAAGAACAGCTCCCGGTACTTGTTCGTCTTTTACCATAGACCGTTTTTCACAACTTTTTACTCACCATTTTTTTGTTCTTTTTTCGGTATACACTTCCCTATCAGGCTGCCAGAGAATTCCGGGGGTTTTGTAAAATAATTTTAAATATTTTACATTTTAGGATGGGAGATTAGTTTTCAATGTAAATTCAACGTAGACTGATCCCCTCTTTTTGACCATCTCAATTTTTTTTTAAAATCTTTTTCAGTGTACAAAAACCTATCATGTCGATAGAGAATTCGGGACTTTTGGAAAAAAATTTCAAAAATTCAGATTTTACGACGGGGGATCAGTTTTCAATGTAAATTCAACGTAGACTGATCCCCCTCTTTTTGACCATCTCAATTTTTTTTTAATTCTTCTTCTGTTTACAATTACCTATCATAGGTAAGTGTACACCGAAAAAAGAACAACAAAATGGTCAGTAAAAACTTGTGAAAAACCGACTATGGTAAAAGACGAACAAGACTGATCCCCCTCCTAAAATCTCAAATATTTGAAAAATATTCCCCAAAACCCGGAATTCTCTCGCGACATGATAGGTAATTGTAAGCAGAAGAATTTAAAAAATTTGAGACGGTCAAAAAGAGGGGGATCAGTCTACGTTGAATTTACATTGAAAACTGATCCCCGTCTTAAAATCTAAATATTTTGAATTTTTTTCCCCCAAAACCCCGGAATTCTCTATCGACATGATAGGTAATTGTAAGCAGAAAAAGAATTTTTTAAATTTGAGATGGTCAAAATGAGGGGGATCAGTCTACGTTGAATTTACATTGGAGACTGATCCCCCCTCCTAAAATATAAAATATTTGAAAAACTTTTCCAAAAACGTCGGAATTCTCTAGCAGCCTGTACACTGAAAAAAGAACAAAATAATGGTGAGTAAAAAGTTGTGAAAAACGGACTATGGTAAAAGACGAACAAGTACCAAAATCTGTTATCGAATATTAAAATTGTAAACAGTTTGTTTTTGTTAGAGATTTAAAATATAGACGTTTTCACCTTTGCTTTTCGAATTTTTAATTTTAATAAATGTTTTTGCCCGACCTAGGAAAACTTGCTCCAGTTAATTTTTCGGGGGAGGAAAATTTGACTCGATATTTTTTCAACTCCCAAGGTCTAGGCCAGATATTTTGTATGAAATTGTAAGACATTAAATTATGAATTATTTATTGACAATTTATTGATTTTTTTTTTGGTGGGGGGGGGGGGGGCAACTCATGAAAAATACTTTTTTATTCAATCTTTAAAAAATAAACTTCATTGGGTTTTTTTCGCCCCAAATTGTACTAAAAAAATGGATAAATCGATGTTTGAAAGTACTTGCGCGTTTCTCTGTGGTAAATAATAATATAAATTATACAATATAGTTACGTTCGTAAAGCAAACAAATATTAAACAACAGCACGACGAGTAATATTGTCCTGGCTGTCTTTTCTCTCCCAGAGAAATGTTTTCTTTAAAAAGAAAATAATCACTAATAATAATAATTTTCTTTTTAAAGAAAACCTTTCTCTGGGAGAGGAAAGAGAGCTAGGACAACATTACTCGTCGAGCTGTTGTTTAATATTTGTTTGTTTTAAACTTTATTTACTTAAAACAAATCAAAATTCTCTTCCAAAAAAAAATAGAAAAAATATCGAGTCAAATTGTCCTCCCTTAAAAAAATAGGTTGTTAATGTAATGAAAATTAAAATTGTTTTAAAATACTTCAGGGATTTATCTATTTCTATTTTATAGATCAGGAAACGAAAATTTACGTATAATCCTATACTTCGTCCGACATGTTCTTCTATAACCCTTAGCACATCTCAAAATATTAGCGAGATTTTGTCAAATATTATCTTACGGTCTTACGCTTAAATTGACATCCCCACCCATATTGATGAGATCCTTTGACGCCCACCCCTATCCTTCGACCACTCATTGGCAGAATAGAACGTTTATGAAATAAGGTACATTTTCATTATGGAGCGCTGAAAAAGAGCCGCTCCTTTTTTATAGAGGTTTGAGCTGGAGCGGCTCCTTTTTGAAAATGGGGAGCGTGAGAGGAGCCAGCTCCAATTTTTGGCGTTGGAGCAGGAGCGGGAGCAGCTCCAAAGGTAGTGGAGCGCGTAAAGCCCTATATATATATATATATATATATATATATATATATATTTGTATACTTATTTATTTGTATCAATATGAATATGCATTCGTGCTCGCACGTATGTATATAGTTGTCAAGTATGGATAATCTCGCACGTCCTGGCTCAGAGTTCCCCCCTCAACCATCGGCCCCTATGATTCGCCTAACACGGTGACCCAGACAACCCTAATCAAGGCGTTCTTCTTTCAAGGCTAAACTGGAAACTCTATAAACTGCTACTGCTCCCGCGCATCCTTTTTTTTCCTTCTCACTTTTTTTTTCTTTACTCACAAACCGGTCGAAGCTCGTACCTTGCAGGCAAATCAAATTCATGCTTGTATAATTTTTTCCTTCATCTTTCTTTATCCTGAGGAAGTCTTACAATAAAGACGAAACGTTGATGAATACATAAATAATATATTTTTTGGCTTTTCTTTTTTATTTTTATTATTATATATATATATATATATATATATATATATATATATATATATATATATATATATATCTATATATATATATATATATATATATAGGAAATGCAAAAGGAAAACCCAAGAGATATTTTTTTTTATATTCATTAACGTTTCGTCTTTATTGTAAGTCTTCCTCAGGATGATAATTTGAAGAAAAATGTCATGCAAGTACATCGAAATATTGGGTTGACATGATGGGTTGATAAGGAAAAGTAATAGCCGTGGCTACTATGAGCGCTGGACGAGGGTCCACGCTGCGAGAAGTCAGTAGTGTCAAAGAGTGAAGTACATAGAAAAGCGTTCCATATTCATTTCACTCTTCGTCGTTTTTATTTTACGCTGGTCAGTATAGAATTACGTAATCGAATCGCCGTACGACCAATTCGAACTCCAGATGCACGTATTATGAACCCCGGTCACGTGACCATTCTTTTAAATGTAACTTATAATAATTTGTCCAAAATAAACCTTTTAATTTTAATTAGAAAAAGATGTAGATTTTTAAATAAATTTCCCAAAACTGTGTTTCGACGATCAGAATTTTTTTTCACAAACCACGTCTTAGTGGCACCTTTTATTGGTTCCCTGACCGAGGTATTTAAAGATTACCTCATTCGTACCGGTTGCAGTAGAGAGTCGAGATTACAAACATGTTTTAATGTATTTTGTTCACGGAACCTGTTTTTTTATTTATTTTTGTAGGGCACCGCAAGCGAAGCGACTCTTGTGGTTGTTTTGTCTGCGAGAACCAAATTTTTACAGCGGATCAAAGAGAATAATCCCCATATGGAAGATGGCGTGGCACTTACTAAATTGGTAGCATACATATCAAGAGAGGTAGGAGAAATATTATTACTTCATCAAAATACCACAGTATACAACCTTGGCATATTATCATAAAATTATCATAAAATTATCATAAAAATTGTTCCGACCACGAGACTCTTTTATTTTATTATTTGTTTCCGCTGTGTTTAGTTGGCCTAATGGACATCATCGTTGACTACGGAATCGGCTAATGTTAAGTTTGAATGCTATCCGATGTATTAGGATCAATTACCCACACATAACCATGAATAAGTCTTGTGTTACTTTTCCGTTCTTTTTATAGACAACTTGTCTAAACCCAATCCAGCACACAGCCTAGATATGGTCAATGACACACAGTCAAATATACAATGAATCAGTTAAAATAGGTATTGTGTTTTAGCATCCTCCACTTGATAATAAAGAAGAATGCGCACTTAGTTATATATATATATATATATATATATATATATATATATATATATATATATATATATATATTCGTCCCGTCACACAAAAATCTGCCTGACGAATAAAGGAAGGGAAACGCAAATTTATTTTCCATAATGAGACGTTTTCTTTGTTTATTTTTTATTTTCTGCTTTCTCTACCGAATTGTACGTTTTTTATTCTTTTTTTTTCTTGTTTAACTTTCCAGATTAAGACGTGTTCTTTATGTCTTTCACTTTCGCTAACGTCTTAGTTGTCAAAAAGTCCGGCTTCATTTTGCAATGCATCACGTCTCGTATCTACCAATAATCACAGGAAGAAAGTATTTAAAAAAAAAAGAAAAAAAAGGAAAATCAACGGTTGGTGTTTTCCTTTAGGTCATCAGAAATGATTCGCGTTTTTTTTCTTCAACTCGCATATATCAGCACTAATTACCCTATTGAATTTTTTTAATGCATTAGAAAGTAAATTACAAGTAAGACAATCCACGCTGTCTGAAATAAATTCGGTAAGGAAATCTCAACTCTAAATAAAAATTCAACGGTAGTGGTGTTTTTTTAAGTCATATGAAATGATAATTATAATTTATATACAAAATTCTATGATTTATATGAATATTATTGCAAACACTGGCGAAGCAGAATTTTTCCGGGTTTTTTTTTTACGGAGGGTGTACACTAGTTACATAAATGAAACCACCGATTGTCATGGCAAATAACACCCTACCTGAGAGTTCATCATTCAAACTCCTCAGCCTAACCTTCACAGGTAACATGAATTGGAACAAATACATTGAAGACATTGCCAAGGCTGCAGCAAAGAAGGTTGGCTTCCTCTACCGTGCTAGTAAACTCCTCACACCTGACATTATCCTGTATCTCTACAAAGCCACCATCCGCCCATGCATGGAGTATTGTTGCCACATCTGGGCTGGTGCATCATCTACTAGTCTCTCCTTCCTTGACAAGGTCCAAAAAAGAGTCGCCAACCTAATAGGTCCCTCACTGTCCATCAAGCTCCAGCCCCTGTCTCATCGCCGCAATGTAGCATCCTTGTGCTTATACTACAAATACTTCAATGGATTGTGCTCCAATGAACTGGCTACTCTGGTGCCCCCTCGACGTAAATTCACTAGACCAACTCGACAATCAACTAAATCTCATTCATTCACTGTGGAGGTCCCCAGATGCCGGAGAGCCTTCTACTCAAATAGCTTATTTCCTCGTGCTGCTTGCCTCTGGAACTCCCTCCCTACCCCCTGTTTCCCCGACAGTACTGACATGCCGAAATTGAAAAATTAATGTAAACAGACATCTCGCCGCGCAGATCCCAATTTAGGTAGACACCCCCAAGCTTCTACCCTTTTATTTCTTCTCAGTAGCCCCTTACGTCTACAGTGGCGGCCTGCCCTGTTTGGGGTGAAATATGTTACATAAAAAAAATTAATGAAACATAGTGAATAACCATAAAAGAGACAAGCAAAATAACCCAAGTCGCAATATTTTGACTAGGTCGTAATTTTTATTCTCACTGTCTTTCTCTTCCACTCATTCTCTCTTCCTCTCTCTCTCTCTCTCTCCTTCTTTATCCCTCTCTCTCTCTCCAATCAATCGAAATATCTTTTCAAAAACTGCCCATAAAAACCACATCAAATGAATAAAACTGTCAATAAAATATTATTTTCTTCTATTACCTTTCTAGTCCCATTCTTCAGTGGAACGGGCGTATATGATGGCGTTGGTGAAATATCGAATTTTGGACACCGACAAAAATCAATCACTACGCGGAGACACACTAAAGAAAGCGATCGATGAAGACAGGGCCAAAGGATTGACGCCATTTTTTGTAAGTGTTATAAAAACAAGAGGGTACGGTGTAGCTTATGAAGGTACCAACACCAATCACGATTTATAGTTTTCTATAGACAACAGAGTTCTTATTCAAGGGAAATAATCTGCAACAGGTGAGGTAACTTATGACATTACTCCTTATTACATAAAGTATTAGTTCCTGTGTCACTATTTATTTGAAATCCTACGTCTACGTATGACTAAAAAATCAAATCACAAAACACATTTTCGTTAAATCTCGCGTGAAAAACATAATTAAGGAAATATATCTACAAGCATTTATTTATGAAAATTAAACTTTTTTTGCGATTAGTAATGAACCCTAATAACCTACAATTTAGTATGTTTCTCTAACTCTCCTTAACACTGACCCATTTCAATAAAGAGTTGGGCAGCAAGATTTATAGGGGAAACCTCTGTGGGGAGTTGGGCAGCAACGTTTATAGGGGCAACCTCTGTTGGGAGTTGGGCAGCAAGAATTATAGGGGCAACCTCTGTGGGGAGTTGGGCAGCAAGATTTATAGGGGCAATCTCTGTGGGGAGTTGGGCAACAAGATTTATAGGGGCAACCTCTGTTGGGAGTTGGGCAGCAAGAATTATAGGGGCAACCTCTGTGGGGAGTTGGGCAGCAAGATTTATAGGGGCAACCTCTGTGGGGAGCTGGGCAACAAGATTTATAGGGGCAACCTCTGTGGGGAGTTGGGCAGCAAGATTTATAGGGGCAACCTCTGTGGGGAGTTGGGCAGCAAGATTTATAGGGGCAACCTCTGTGGGGAGTTGGTCGGCAACGTTTATAGGGGCAACCTCTGTTGGGAGTTGGGCAGCAAGAATTATAGGGCCAACCTCTGTAGGGAGTTGGGCAGCAATATTCATAAGGGCAACCTCTGTGGGGAGTTGGGCAGCAAGATTCATAAGGACAACCTCTGTGGGGAGTTGGGCAGCAAGATTTATAGGGGCAACCTCTGTGAGGAGTTGGCCAGCAAGATGTTTGTTCACATTACATTTAAATTTCTGCATGTTAATCTTATCGGGGAAACAGGGAGCAAAAAGGGATTTCTAAAGGCAAGCAGTCCGAGGGAAGACGCTATTAAAGGAGTAAATCTTCCGGCATCTAGGGACCTCTACAGTGAAGGGGTGTGATTTTGCTGCTAGACGGGTGGCTCGAGGAAATTTGTGTTGAGGGGTAAGGTACAAGGGCAGTTAGTTCGTTGGAGCACATTCCGTGGAAGTACTTGTAAAACAATCACAGGGATACAACACTGCGGTGATGCGACAGCGGCTGGAGATTGGCAGCCTGTGCGGGACCTATTAGGTTAGAAAGTCTTTTTTGCACACTGTTCTGCCAATAAAAAAAAAAAGATTGGTGTTTTACTTTAATATGTATAAGTTAGGACAATTTTCCGATGTGAATTCAGTTTATACTAAATACATAAATGTAGTAAAATTAAAGTCTATTTTGGTAAGGTTAAACCCTTGAACGGTGTTCATCAGGCAATGAAAAAAATGCTTATATATACAAAACGGATGAACTTTTTTTTTTATTATTATTTTTTTATGAAAATCGCTCCAGACAAGGCATGAAGCCACTTGATGTAAAGAGCTAAAAAAAAAATATTACTTCAAGGTTAAAAGCTAGCCAACCATAAGTGTTAGATGGATAGATTCCGACCCAGTAAACAGCAATTCTTTCCCCTTTGTCAGAAACATCGCCCATGGAATATGAGGACTAAAGGACAAAATAATAATTTATTATCGTTGTGCCGATTTAACATGCTCTAATTTTATTTTTGCAGATATCATTTCAGATATTTGAAGTCCTGATAAAACCATCTTCATTTCAGTTAGAAACTGTTTGTCGCCAACCAATATTTCTTGACTTTAGCTGTTCTCTTTGTTTCGTCTTATTTCTCAGATCTGTGCAACTTTGGGGACGACATCTTCATGCGCGTTTGACAATTGTAAAGAATTAGGACTTGTCGGTAAGTATTAGTCGAATTTATCGGCTCACAAAGACACGCAGATCTATATTTACCCACTTTACTATTTCACCCATAGCTAGAGAGCGGAGAAATAGTCTTCTTCTTAGGTGATGCACTGATTCCAACTTCTGGGCAAAATTCGACTTTATTCATCAACATAGTCTTCTTCTAGGATGATGTACTGATTCCAACGTTTCTCTAGAAATCCGATGCTTTTTTTGTAGAACGATTTGTCTTTAACCTAAAAATACATCTCAGTTTACGATATCACTTCTTCGTTGGTTTCACATCTCTTTCCCCGAAGCATTATCCACCCTACTTTTTACCCATAGTTAGAGGGGGGGGAAAGGTACAGTTACTTATATAAGTAGTGACCAGACCCAAAGCGTTTTACTTTCGGAGAAGCGGTATTTCAATGGGATGTTCAACAGATCCGTTGGCGCTATAGCAAAACAATCATCATTCGAGCATTTTAACAGATCTGATTTTGACGTGGCAACATTGAACATCGTGCATTCGTATACAATTTTTTCTAGACTTCTTTCATCAAATCGCTGCATTTTATCGTTTGCTGAAAGATGAGAGAGGTGCTATAATACCTATCAACGTCTCTTCTTTTAAAACAAATAAACTATTCGATTTAATTTACTTATTCAAAAAGCGCGAATCTGCGCATAACATCGACCGGACTCTACTTATCATAACGTCTTTTACAACTTGACGTGTTTTTTTGCCTCTACCGTGATTCGACCCATCGGGGTTAATACCATCAAAATGAGGAAAAAGAAAAGAAAAAAGACTGTAAGACAGTCTCGCCTAACAAAGTTGTTTTATGACGAAAGCTTGCAAAAAAAATTAAATAATTTTTTTTTCATTTAAATTGCACCATGTGTTGATTTTCAAAAATATTCCACTTAAATAATCGATTTTATGATTAAAGCATGAATTATTTTATGTTCTACACTTTAAATGCTTCCAAATTATTTAAGAAAGACAACAATCCTCTGTACAAAACGGTTGAACTCATAAATAGACGTGATAATGATCAACAAGAATTCGACTTTATTCATCAACATAGTCTCCTTGCAGATGATGTACTGATTCTAACGCTTATCTAGCAATTTGATGCTTTTTTGTAGAATAATTTGTTTTTGTCCTAAAACACATCTCAGTTTCCGATATCAAATTTCTTTCCCTTGGGCATTCTTTTGGGGTTTGCAAACAGTCAGTAATTGATGGCAGCCAGATTTGGAAAATAGGATTGGCGCGGAAGCAATTCGAAGTGCAATTAATGTAGTTGTTCCATCGTTGCAATCGACTTGTGACACGGAGTAGTTTTGGCGAAAGAGAACTTTTTTCTTCATTTGTCACCGTTTTTTTTTTTTGCGATGTCCTCCTTCAAACGCACCACTAATGGCTTTAAAATATACGATATTTATTATTCTAACCTTTTCAAGATCATCGGTGAACCAAATAACTTGCGCATCTCAAAATATGGAGGCCAAAATCTTGCCTTCTGCTGTTTGCGGCTTTCACTTTCTAAAGCGACAAATAATAAACCCATCCCACTCCGAAAAGAGGTGGTAATGCTTGAGAGGATGTTCTCCCGTTACGTTTAGAGCTATGATGAATTCTAAATGACACAAACCCGCTGTATTTCTTTATATCTTAACACTAACTCTAAGTCTGAGTGTCAATACGAAAAAAGACAGAAACGGAGCTAGTAACGAAATCGTTAAAAGTCAATCTCACCTCCAAATATCCTGGTCTGTCTCGTCAGCATTTCCCACTGATAGGAGCGACTCAAGCAACAAGAAAATGGACCCATCCTCCTGCCTAAAAGAGGAGACAATGCATTGGAAGATGACCTCTTGCGACCATTGCAACTGTAATAAGATTATAAGTGAAATAAATTCATGACAGAATTTATTTTCAAGTAGAAAGTGTATTTCAATGGATAATTAATTTAATAGTCCGCGGTGTATGTGAACATCTATTTGGAAAAATAGGTAAACGTAATAGCAAGTTGCATTTTTGTTAATCTTCATAAGCGTAGTTCAAAATAAACAGCTGCAACATTTATCGTACCCATAGCGACCAGTTTTATTGGTATTGTGTTCTGCGAGTGTTGTCAAGTAGGTCAAGCGCAGTAACACGTGGAAACGGAATGAGAGAATGTAAACTTTTATGCTGAGAATGTAAAAGGCTAGCGTCTATACCGATAGGAAGTGCTATGATGTTTTAACCCTTATAAAATGTATAGTTTATGAAGCTAGAAAAATGTAAGTAAATGTAGTCGATGTTTGACAAGTTTTGTGTCAGAATGTATATTGTTCACAAAAATTGTTTTAGAATGTAATAAAACCTTTAAATACTAGAAATTATGAATGTTTATGTTTTAATAATGTAAGAGAACATTGTTGAACAATTGTCACTGGCTCTAAAATCCGCATAGTGCTCGAAAAATATTAATATACGCGGCGTGACACAGGAATATTTTTTACATAAATCATACGGTTGGAAACTGTAATATGAAATGTACTAAAATGTATATAAAGATCAAATACTAAGAATAATGGAAGCGACTGTTAACGAACAATTGAGAAAATCTACTAATCTGTTATTCTGGCAATCGAGAAGTAACAGACAATCTTTTTGAATAGCGAATAAAAACACCAAATAATAAATTGTATGTAAAGGAGGCGTTCCGTTATTTTTGGGAGGAGGGATGTAGAGTAGCTAACATATAATGGCAAGAGAGAAATAATAATTACCGTGTTACGAACATATTTGTCATATGAAGAAAACTTATTGGTGAACGTGGGTGGCAGTAGAAGTAGATATGAACGTTTAAGTGAAAATTCCTCTGACTTCCTGTGTGGATGACTATTGTTTTTTTTGTGTTTTTTTTAACCAAAATTATTTCTTTGGTTGGGGAAGGGTCAAAAAAATGGGGGGAGGAGGATTTTTTGTTTTAATTAAAAATATTTCTTTGGGTGGGGGAAGGTAAAAAACTTTTTGTGGGGGATGGGGGAATTTTTTTTTTAACTAAAAATATTTATTTGGATGGGGGAGGGTAAAATATTTTGGGGGGATGGGGGAATTTTTTTTTAACTAAAAATATTTCTATATTGAGAAGATCCCGAGTTAGATAAAATGTAAAAAATAATGAAAGCAAACGAAACAAACGTATATTTTCGGAAAGCATGCATCAAGAATTGGCCTAATTCGATGCCGAAGCAGATTTGCAATTTAAATTCTGGGACGCGATTAAATCCATAGATACAATGGTGCGTGAAAAAAATAAAAAAATACTAGGTGTGCGTTGAGGTAAAAATGTTTAAGACCTACTCGGTCAAAAGTTTCTTTTTAATGTTAGCCTTTCAGGTTTAAAAAAAAATAGTTTTAAATATATTTTTTTTATTTTTTAAGTGACTTTATATCCATTACTTGACAATCTTTTTTATTATCCCATGATTCAAACAGTTTCGTAGTCGGTAACATTCTTGGAATTTCGAAGTGAACAATTTATTTAGATAGTACAGACATCTTCTTGAAGTTATGAAACGCGGGTCGAGAACAGTCTACCTCGGTGGATAAAATAAAAGGTTCAGTTTGAAATTCCAGGAAGGTTATTAGGTACAGCAACAAAATGGCGGAGGACTTCAACGGTCGAAACGTATATATAACAACTACGATTGGGATAAGTATTTGAATCATGTAAATAATGTGAACTTCTGTCATTGGTTAAACCTTATTTCCACATTTCAGTTCAATAAAAAACAATAAATAAAACAACAAAGACAGATAACAATACAAAGGATAAACGACACGATGAAACAATATGTCGATAAATTATAAGCACTCTCTGGTATATAGATAACAACGGAATTCTGTAGCTCCTCTTTTCTTTATAGAACAATGAGAGAAAATGATGTGTGTTGGGGCAAATTATATTCTAGCACCTGTGGAGGGCTGTTGTAGATGTATTTAATCATCATGATTAAAATTCTTAATTTGATTACAGCCGGAATCACAACGGCATTTTATGCTAACTTTTGTGACATTCTATTAAATAGTTTTGGAGCCTATAATATTATCTAAAAAAAACTTTTTATTTTAATTCACCACCAAACAAGAAACATTGCTACTGAGATGTAAGGGGGTACTGTAAATTTGAAGCCATAGGGCCATCCTAAATGGGGACTTCTGAAGTGAAATGTTTCTGCATTTTAGTAAAGTCAGAAAACACGGAGCAGGGGGGGAATTCCAAAGGCTAGCAGTTAGAGGACAGAAACTATTTGAGTAGAAACCCTTCCGGCATTTGGGGATCTAAACACTGAAGAGGGAATATTTAGCTGATTGTCGGGTTGTTTGGTGTGGTTAACGACGAGGGGGCACATTTTTGTCATTCTTTTAAGGGACCAGCTATTGCCGTAGATATGTGCGCCTTCGTTTTACTAACATGTCGAGAATAGAGCGTGATGTTATCGACAAATATATTCATCTCGGACACAATTGCATCAGGTAAATCGTTTATGAAGATCAGGAATAATAATGATCCAAAGATCGACCCCTGCGGTACACCCGTATTTATGTCATATTGTTTGGATGTACGGTCATCCAGGAAAACGTGGATTATTTCTTTTGGTTAAGAAGCATCTGATTATATTAAATACTAGCAAACACTATCCGCCCTCCGGTAGCAATTAATCAGGATGGGTGGGGGTGTATAGTTAATCAGGATGGGTGGGGGTGTATAGTTAATCAGGATAGGTGGGGGTGTATAGTTAATCAGGATAGGTGGGGGTTTATAGTTAATCAGGATGGGTGGGGTGTATAGTTAATCAGAATAGGTGGGGGTGTATAGTTAATCAGGATGGGTGGGGTGTATAGTTAATCAGGATAGGTGGGGGTGTATAGTTAATCAGGATGGGTGGGGGTGTATAGTTAATCAGGATAGGTGGGGTGTATAGTTAATCAGGATAGGTGGGGGTGTATAGTTAATCAGGATGGGTGGGGTGTATAGTTAATCAGAATAGGTAGGGTGTATAGATAATCAGAATAGGTAGGGTGTATAGATAATCAGGATAGGTGGGGGTGTATAGTTAATCAGGATGGGTGGGGGTGTATAGTTAATCAGGATAGGTGGGGGTCTATAGTTAATCAGGATGGGTGGGGGTGTATAGTTAATCAGGATGGGTGGGGGTGTATAGTTAATCAGGATGGGTGGGGGTGTATAGTTAATCAGGATAGGTGGGGATGTATAGTTAATCAGGATGGGTTGGGGTGTATAGTTAATCAGGATGGGTGGGAGTGTATAGTTAATCAGGATGGGTGGGAGTGTATAGTTAATCAGGATAGGTGGGGATGTATAGTTAATCAGGATGGGTTGGGGTGTATAGTTAATCAGGATGGGTGGGAGTGTATAGTTAAAAAAATATGTTTTTCCTCGGAGAATTCCATAATTTAAACAAACAACTTTGGTAAATTTGTAGATTAACACTCTCTGATAAAAAAAATGAGATTCTACATTTTTGGGGCGATGGCAACCGAATACCCTAAAAGAAACCTTGGCGGAAAGAAAAAACAGAAAACAAAGAAAAAATTATTTTTAAATTTAGAGTGGATGGTCAGATTCGTATATACATTTAACGTTAAATGTTTTCCCATTTCCTGGATAGTATAACTTATTAGGACATTAGCTATTTTTTATACAACTAACCCTAAATCCAACTGGCAAGGTCGTAAAACCACACGTAATAGCCTAAAAAAGGTGCTCTCCCTCCTTAAAAAAGAAATAATGCACAGAATTTATCTCCAATAGAAAATAAATAGTTTTTCTGCCATATAACGCTAGAATGTCGCGAAAATAGAGAATAATTTTACGTATGCGAAACTGATCCCCCTCTCTAAATTATAAAATAATCTTATTTTGTATTTTCTTTCCGCCGCCATTTCCATCTCAGCTTAGATAGTATCGAAAAGTGCGTTGCTCTACGTTAGACAAGCTGTGACTAAGCTGTTATAATTAATTGCATACAAAAATGACAAAGACATTTTCATCTTTAAAAATAGTTATACTTTATTATATTAAGTTAATACTGTGGGTCCATGTATTTTATAGTTTGTGTTTGTCTAGGATTGCGCTATTCCAACTTAAAATCGTTCTTGAATATGAATATACCAACAAAATCAACGGAAGACAACAATTGCTCAATTGTAATATAAATTGTTTATTTTCTAGCGGAACAAGAAGACATTTGGATGCATATTGATGCGGCTTATGCTGGCAGTTCCTTCATCTGTCCAGAGTATCGACCTCTCTTAGATGGCGTGGAAGTAAGTCAACAGTCTATACTTATCTATAATATAAGCCTGGAGAGTGGAACTGTGTCTTTAATGACCTCATTAGATGGCGTGGAAGTAAGTCAATTTTATATATTTTTCTATTATCCGGAGCCGATGAGAGGGGACGAGTGTCCTTAAGGTTGTATGCAGGTTTCTATGACCATTACGTGCCACCTTTTGAATGGATCCACTTATTTTCGAAACAATTACGATTTATTTTTATTTTTTTTACCTTTATTCACCCAAAACAAGGGGGCACATTACCTCTGAGACGTAAGGGGCTACTGTGAATTAGGGGCCATATTTATAGGGGGCATCGTAAGTGGGAAGGTGTGCAGTAAGATGTTTGTTTGTATTACATTTAAATTTCTACTTGTTGGTAAAGTTAGGGAAACGAGGGGCGGGGAAGGAATTCCAAAAACTAGCAATTCGAAACGAGAAGCTATTAAAATAGAAAGCTTTTAAAATAGAAAGCTATTAAAATAGAAAGCTTTTAAAATATAAAGCTATTAAAATAGAAAGCTATTAATATAGAAAGCTTTTAAAATCGAAAGCTTTTAAAATAGAAAGCTATTAAAATAGAAAGCTATAAAAATAGAAAGCTATTAAAATAGAAAGCTTTTAAAATAGAAAGCTATTAAAATAGAAAGCTTTTAAAATATAAAGCTATTAAAATAGAAAGCTATTAAAATAGAAATCTTTTAAAATCGAAAGCTTTTAAAATAGAAAGCTATTAAAATAGAAAGCTATTAAAATCGAAAGCTATTAAAATAGAAAGCTATTAAAATAGAAAGCTTTTAAAATAGAAAGCTATTAAAATAAAAAGCTTTTAAAATAGAAAGCTATTAAAATAGAAAGCTTTTAAAATAGAAAGCTATTAAAATAGAAAGCTTTTAAAATAGAAAACTATTAAAATATAAAGCTTTTAAAATCGAAAACTATTAAAATAGAAAGCTATTAAAATAGAAAGCTATTAAAATAGAAAGCTATTAAAATAGAAAGCTTTTAAAATAGAAAGCTATTAAAATAGAAAGCTATAAAAATAGAAAGCTATTAAAATAGAAAGCTTTTAAAATAGAAAGCTATTAAAATAGAAAGCTTTTAAAATAGAAAGCTATTAAAATCGAAAGCTATTAAAATAGAAAGCTATTAAAATAGAAAGCTATTAAAATAGAAAGCTTTTAAAATAGAAAGCTATTAAAATAGAAAGCTTTTAAAATAGAAAGCTATTAAAATCGAAAGCTATTAAAATAGAAAGCTATTAAAATCGAAAGCTATTAAAATAGAAAGCTATTAAAATAGAAAGCTTTTAAAATAGAAAGCTATTAAAATAGAAACCTATTAAAATAGAAAGCTTTTAAAATAGAAAGCTATTAAAATAGAAAGCATTTAAAATAGAAAGCTATTAAAATAGAAAGCTATTAAAATAGAAAGCTATTAAAATAGAAAGCTTTTAAAATAGAAAGCTATTAAAATAGAAAGCTATTAAAATAGAAAGCTATTAAAATAGAAAGTTATTAAAATAGAAAGCTTTTAAAATAGAAACCTATTAAAATAGAAACCTATTAAAATAGAAAGCTTTTAAAATAGAAAGCTTTTAAAATAGAAAGCTTTTAAAATAGAAAGCTATAAAAATCGAAAGCTTTTAAAATAGAAAGCTATTAAAATAGAAAGCTTTTAAAATAGAAAGCTATTAAAATAGAAAGCTTTTAAAATAGAAAGCTATTAAAATAGAAAGCTATTAAAATCGAAAGCTATTAAAATAGAAAGCTATTAAAATCGAAAGCTTTTAAAATAGAAAGCTTTTAAAATAGAAACCTATTAAAATAGAAAGCTTTTAAAATAGAAAGCTTTTAAAATAGAAAGCTTTTAAAATAGAAAGCTATTAAAATAGAAAACTTTTAAAATAGAAAGCTATTAAAATAGAAAGCTATTAAAATAGAAAGCTTTTAAAATAGAAAGCTATTAAAATAGAAAGCTATTAAAATAGAAAGCTTTTAAAATAGAAAGCTATTAAAATAGAAAGCTTTTAAAATAGAAAGCTATTAAAATCGAAAGCTATTAAAATAGAAAGCTATTAAAATAGAAAGCTATTAAAATGGAAAGCTATTAAAATAGAAAGCTTTTAAAATAGAAAGCTATTAAAATCGAAAGCTATTAAAATAGAAAGCTTTTAAAATAGAAAGCTTTTAAAATAGAAAGCTTTTAAAATAGAAAGCTATTAAAATAGAAAGCTTTTAAAATAGAAAGCTATTAAAATAGAAAGCTATTAAAATCGAAAGCTTTTAAAATAGAAAGCTTTTAAAATAGAAAGCTATTAAAATAGAAACCTATTAAAATAGAAAGCTTTTAAAATAGAAACCTATTAAAATAGAAAGCTTTTAAAATAGAAAGCTATTAAAATAGAAAGCTTTTAAAATAGAAAGCTATTAAAATAGAAAGCTTTTAAAATAGAAAGCTATTAAAATAGAAAGCTATTAAAATAGAAAGCTTTTAAAATAGAAAGCTATTAAAATAGAAAGCTATTAAAATAGAAAGCTTTTAAAATAGAAAGCTATTAAAATAGAAAGCTATTAAAATAGAAAGCTATTAAAATAGAAAGCTTTCCGGCACCTGGGAACATCGACAGTGAAGGGATTGAATTTTGCTGATTGTTGGGTTGTTCGGGGTATTTACGTCGAGGGGGGGGGGGCACAAGTGTAGTAATTTCGTATTCAATTCAAATACTTGTAAAAACAAGCATAGGGACGCAACATTGAGCCGATGGGACAGGGGGTAGAGCTCGGTAGACAGTGTGGGACCTATTAGATTAGAGGCTCTTTTGGGAACCTGTCTAAGAGGAAGAACCTAGTGGTTGGTGTACCAGCCCACATGTGACAACAATTATATTGATTCGCTTTTAACAGAAACAATATATTAAAAAGAAAAGAGAAAACGTCACTGTGTATTTCCGTTAATCTGACCCAAAATGAAAGTCAATCAAACTTTTATGATTATGTTCATTTTGAAAACGTACATCACTTATAAAATATGTAATTCATTAAATAAATGATGGAAATGTTGTTAACATTATGTGATTATCTTATTTTTCTTGATTAAAAACACAAACATACTTTTGCACCCAGTATTATCGATTAGGGCAATAGACCCTTAGCGCTGACACTAATAACACGGTTTAACAGATGCATGATACTCGCTATGTCTTGGCCTTTTGGCTAAGATCAAAGTGTAGTATCTGTTCCGATGGATACTGCACCCCATAGACTGGTATCGTCTTGGCCTTCGGGGCTTGATTTACGCCGGTCTATGGGTCTGTCCTGTGCAGTTCTAGGAGGTCCACCCTCCCAGGGTTCGCCTCCCCTCTTTGGGGAGGAGTAAGTTTATTGCTTACTGCCTGAGGCGCCCCTACCGAGGAATGCTGACGGGGCTGCCCAGGCAATTTTTAAACCCCACTTTCCCGACCCGACCTTGGGTCACATCTTACTTGTGGGAGTAAGATAAAAACTGGCCTTGTGCCTAACTCCTGGAGAGGAGTAAATCAATACTCGCTATGTGTTTATTGTGTGCTGATTAACACCGCCATCCTCCTTCTAACATCGTTTGATTTCATTATCAAACAAACATGTACAAATAATATACGCTTCACTTAAAATAGAAACATATATATATATATATATATATATATATATATATATATATATATAACTGATAAATAGGTTGACTCTGTGAACCGGGTTCGCGCCTCCCGACCGGCTGAAATTGTTACTCTCATGTCCTGATGAGAGCAATAAGCTTGAAACACTAGCGTCTGTAGGTATTAATAATTTAATATTTATTTATAAATATTACATATATATATATATATATATATATATACATATATATATATGCGGCATAATTATTCATATATATATATATATATATGCGGCATAATTATTCATATATATATATATGCATATGTATATATATATATATATAAGTATGCCGCATATATATATATATATATATATATATATATATATATATATGCGGCATACTTATATATATATATATATATATATATAAGTATGCCGCATATATATATATATATATATAGATATATATATAGATATATATATATAGATATATATAGATATATATATAGATATATATATATATATATCTATATATATAAGCGTTTTGTTGTCATGTTTTTAAGTGACTTGGTTGAGTTTTTTTTTAAAGAAAGCATATATTTTCTTTTTTTTGTTTTGTTTTTTGTTTTATATAGCCTGTTGTTGTCATTTTTTATATGATGTGGTTGTTGTTGTTCTTTAAGAAAGTATATATTTTCTATTTTCTTTTGTTTTTAAAGACGGAGGCCCATGGTATATAAGTGGGGTTTTTTTTTCATTTTTTATGTGGTTTTTATTTTTTAGAAAAAATATAAATTTTCTATTTTCTTTTGTTTTCAAAGATGGTGGCGCATGATATACTGACTAAAATTTTAAATGATTTTAATTTATTTTCCTTCGTCTTTTCAGCTCGCCGATTCTTTTAACTTTAATCCCCACAAATGGCTGCAGGTGACTTATCCTTGTTCAGCCATGTGGTGAGTATGGTTTCTTTATTGAGTTGAGTAGTATTTATTCTTCATATTTCATCATTTCATGGGAAAACCCCCGTTCTTTCCTACAACATGGGCGCGTTAGTAACTTTATGTGTCCCTTTGGTTTAGGAGCAAAAAAAAAAAAAAAAAAAAAAACACCACCACCACCACCACCACCACCACAACAACAACAACAACAACATCAACAACAAAAACAACAACCACCACCACCACCACCACTACCACAACAACAACAACAACAACAACAACAACAATAACAATAATAATAATAATAATAATAATAATAATAATAATAATAATAATAATAATAATAATAATAATAATAATAATAATAATACGTTTGCCTGTAAACTTTTATCTAAGTCCGTAACTACTTTCTATTGATCACTTTAAAAAACGCAAAACTTATTTTCCAACTTGAAAGAGTTACTACAATTAACACTAGTCAGCCATTGTTGACTCTATTAATAACATATTAAAATAACTGATTTGTAATTACTATCAGAAATTTAAACGTAATTTTCAAGCTTTTAAATTAGAAGATAGTAAGTAATGTGTAGCTTGAATAAAATTTTAAATCCTAAAGTCAAGTATTATGTTTCAGTTGTCAAGTATTATGGTTCAGTTGTACTCGCAGACTAATAGAAAAGAACTAAATTCTCGATTGACACTGATAATGTGAAAGTGATAGAAAAACATGTAAAATAGAAAAATATTTGGTCAAATTATGTATGAGTAGATTCATTCCTAAAAGCACGTATATACTACGATATCTCAGATTGTATTGTTTGGCTGTTTGGTGGGGGCAATACAAACGAGACGATAAGGGTTTGAGAAAGAGAATATATATATATATAATCTGAAGGTTGTAAGTTCAATCCCTGTACAGGCAGTAGATTTTCATTTTTTTTTTCAATTATATCCGAAAACATTTTAGTGTTATATCGATTGCTGAAAGAAGGAAAATATTAATGTTTTTGTTAATAATAGTAAAGATGTGAAAATATTGTACACAATAATGTTCAGTAAATAGTTACAACCTTTCTTCTAATAAATGTTTTATAAACTACAAATTAATTAATTCAATCCATGTCAGCCGAGCCGATGGATATATTAAAGTGCCTACGATGGTAGACAAACGAGGGGCAAAGTAGGATTAGTTTAGACATTGTTTTTTTACTTTTAATTCACTCCAAGCAAGGCAAACTGACCACTGACACGTAAGGGGCTACTGAGAATAGGGGACAGATTTTCAGTGAAGAGTTGTTTAGTTGGTGCATATTGGTACAGTCAGAAAAACAGGGAGCAGATAGGAATTCCAACGGCTAGCAGTTCGTGGAAAGAAGCTATTAGAGTAAGATGCCTTACGGCATGTGGGTACCTCCACAATGAAGCGAGTGGATTTACCTGATTGTCAGGTTGGTCGGGTCTATTAACATCGAGTGGGGCACAACAGCAGCAAGTTCGTTGGAGCACACTCAATCGAAGTACTTGTAAAACAAGCACAGTGATGAAACATTTTGACGATGGGAAAGAGGCTGGAGCTATCTTGACAGTGTGTGACTTATTAGATTAGAGACGGTTTTGCACTTTGTCTAAGAGGAAGAGAGAAGTGGTTGGTGCACCAGCCCAAATGTTGCAACAATAACCGATGCATGGGCGGATGGGGGCTTTGTAGAGAAATATGATACTGGCAGTTGTGAGTAGTTTTCTAGTACTATAGAGGGAGCCCACTTTCCTTGCAGCAGCCTTGGCAGTATCTTCTATGAATGTGTTCTATTTCATGTTATCTGTGAATGTTAGGCCGAAAAGTTTGAATGTTTGACTCTCGGGTAGGCTGCTATTAGCCATGACAATCGGGGGTTGAAAAGTTTTTTTTTATAATTGTAAAAGGTCAAGAGCTTTTTCTTGGTAGCATTAACGGTTACCATCCATTGATGACCCCATTCAACTACAGACTGGAGGTCATTTTTAAGGATTCATCCATTGTGTTGGATGTGTGCGCGTTCACTTTACCCACTGTCGAAAATAGAGCGTGGTATCATCAGCAAATATACCCATCTCTGACATAATTTCATCAGAGAAGTCCTTAAAATAAAATTCAGGAACAATAAACGTCCAATGATCGACCCCTGCAGTTCACCCGCATTAATGTCATGTTGTTTGGATGTACGATCACCGAGGACAACCTAGATCTTTTTTTTTGGGGGGGGGTCTAAAGAATCTCATTATATTAAATATTCGTCCAGTAATACCATACGAAATAATTTTCATGAGAAACCCTTCATTGTCAAAGGCTTTAAATACATCAAGCGCTAATGTCCTTGCTTCACCTGCCTTGTGGAGTTTATGGTATATGCGTTCAGAGATGACCGTTAGGATACCCGCAGTAGACCATGCTTGCCTAAACCCATACTGATGATCAAAAAGAAGTTAAGCATCATTATTAATCTTTTATATGATAAAATAATGTCGATTTTCCGTGCAACTTCAGGCATTATCGGAAAATAACCGACCACTCAATTAGCCTAGGTCCTCATGGGTGTTTCCAGAATGTATTCGATTGTTTTCCATCCTTTCGATATTTGTTTATTTTATCCGGAAAACCTGACTCTTACAAATACATCTCCCACAAAGAAGGTAGGAAACCTTTTTAATCATCTATATTTATCTCCTCCAACGCAACTCAAATACACCGGGTCCCTTCTTAATACAAGAGAAATAATTTTAAGACACCGAAATTATTTCATTTCAAACATCTTAATATATTCTACATAATATACAGGCTTCAGAAACAAAATAATAATCGCTCCCTGTCTAAGAATTACTTTTTCTTATAGTTTCTAAACCTATTACAGTTTCAAATAACAACATCTACGTTATTATTTACTTGATTTTGCACAGAAAGAAAAACAAATATTTAACTCGTGTAAACATTATCTCTTATTTGCATTATCGCCATTTCAAATTCGAGCGATTTTGACTCATAGCTTATTAACAGAAAATATTTCAAACGAATTCCATTTATGCTCAACGATACCCATTCGCATTCCTTCGGTAAACTTTTACGCCTCTTTCTTCATTACATTTACTTACTGAATTTATTTTAACTTTTGATGTATTGGCCTATTTATTCATTTCATAAGTGTTTTTTTTTCTGATTTCATACATAATACTTATTTTAATTTAACCGACATCACTGTCCATGCTCGCCACTGCGAGTTTATTTGTTTACTAGCAGGACTTGTGTCCCGGCGTTTCCCGGAGAATATAAAAGAATGATTTAACTTAAATAAACGACTATTGAGTATCAGTTTTGAAAGAAATGATAAAAAAAAATGAATCCACTGTCAGTAATTTACGTGATTCAAATAGGATTTAAATTGTTGTAAAGAAATTTAGCCCCCCCCCCCCGAAAATAAGGATCATAAATTCTATTAAATACAAGTTCAAATGTATATGTTTAGAAAAAAATGTTTTTGACGAATATCCCAAGTTTAATTGCTTTAAAACAATTTTTGTCCGAAATACAAATTATTTACACATAAGTTGTTTGTTGATGTTTAAGAATTATTTCTGGCAAGGGGAGGAGGACTAATTTTGTTGATAAAAATTTAAATCCTATTTTAATTACCTATATAATTATAATGGGTTCTTTCCGATTTCTTTTCAGAAGTGATAATCTCATATCTATTTTTTTATAGTTAAATCGTTCTTTTATATTCCCTCCGGGCAACGCTGGGGCACGAGTACTGCTAGTAGGTAATAAATTTAGCATATATACGTTCCGGTAGTGCTCGATATTAAAGTATTGATTAGTCATTGTTTCGGTCTTTGTATCTACCATCAGAGGCAATTCGCTATTAAACTGAGTTAATTCGCTATTAAACTGAGGCAATTCGCTATTAAACTGAGCTAATTCGCTATTAAACTGAGGCAATTCGCTATTAAACTGAGCTAATTCGCTATTAAACTGAGGCAATTCGCTATTAAACTGAGCTAATTCGCTATTAAACTGAGCTAATTCGCTATTAAACTGAGTTAATTCGCTATTAAACTGAGGCAATTCGCTATTAAACTGAGCTAATTCGCTATTAAACTGAGGCAATTCGCTATTAAACTGAGCTAATTCGCTATTAAACTGAGGCAATTCGCTATTAAACTGAGCTAATTCGCTATTAAACTGAGCTAATTCGCTATTAAACTGAGTTAATTCGCTATTAAACTGAGGCAATTCGCTATTAAACTGAGCTAATTCGCTATTAAACTGAGGCAATTCGCTATTAAACTGAGGCAATTCGCTATTAAACTAAGCTAATTCGCTATTAAACTGAGCCAATTCGCTATTAAACTGAGGCAATTCGCTATTAAACTGGGGCAATTCGCTATTAAACTGAGGCAATTCGCTATTAAACTGATGCAATTCGCTATTAAACTGAGCTAATTCGCTATTAAACTGAGGCAATTCGCTATTAAACTGAGCCAATTCGCTATTAAACTGAGCTAATTCGCTATTAAACTGAGCAAATTCGCTATTAAACTGAGGCAATTCGCTATTAAACTGAGCTAATTCGCTATTAAACTGAGCCAATTCGCTATTAAACTGAGGCAATTCGCTATTAAACTGAGCTAATTAACTATTAAACTGAGCCAATTCGCTATTAAACTGGGGCAATTCGCTATTAAACTGAGCCAATTCGCTATTAAACTGAGGCAATTCGCTATTAAACTGAGCTAATTCGCTATTAAACTGAGGCAATTCGCTATTAAACTGAGGCAATTCGCTATTAAACTGAGGCAATTCGCTATTAAACTGAGCTAATTCGCTATTAAACTGAGGCAATTCGCTATTAAACTGAGGCAATTCGCTATTAAACTGAGCTAATTCGCTATTAAACTGAGGCAATTTGCTATTAAACTGAGGCAATTCGCTATTAAACTGAGCTAATTCGCTATTAAACTGAGCCAATTCGCTATTAAACTGAGGCAATTCGCTATTAAACTGAGCTAATTCCCTATTAAACTAAGCCAATTCGCTATTAAACTGAGCTAATTCGCTATTAAACTGAGCCAATTCGCTATTAAACTGAGGCAATTCGCTATTAAACTAAGCCAATTCGCTATTAAACTGAGTCAATTCGCTATTAAACTGAGCCAATTCGCTATTAAACTTAGGCAATTCGTTATTAAACTGAGCCAATTCGCTATTAAACTGAGCCAATTCGCTATTAAACTGAAGCAATTCGCTATTAAACTGAGGCAATTCGCTATTAAACTGAGGCAATTCGCTATTAAACTGAGGCAATTCGCTATTAAACTGGGGCAATTCGCTATTAAACTGAGGCAATTCGCTATTAAACTGAGGCAATTCGCTATTAAACTGAGCTAATTCGCTATTAAACTGAGCCAATTCGCTATTAAACTGAGGCAATTCGCTATTAAACTGAGCCAATTCGCTATTAAACTGAGGCAATTCGCTATTAAACTGAGGCAATTCGCTATTAAACTGGGGCAATTCGCTATTAAACTGGGGCAATTCGCTATTAAACTGAGCCAATTCGCTATTAAACTGAGGCAATTCGCTATTAAACTGAGCTAATTCGCTATTAAACTGAGTCAATTCGCTATTAAACTGAGGCAATTCGCTATTAAACTGAGGCAATTCGCTATTAAACTGGGGCAATTCGCTATTAAACTGAGGCAATTCGCTATTAAACTGATACAATATTAATGATTTTTGAGGGGTTGTGGAGCTAATGGTCGTTTTTTTAGTTTGTGTGTTGATATGGGGGTAAGCGGTTGTGGAACTTTGTTTAATAATGTCTTATTAAGTCTTCTTTTGGGGGTCATTGTACTAGATGCTGATCTTAATTAACTTGAATTATGCGTTGGGTCATAAATATCTAGTCAGGGATCTCATCATGTCTATGTCAATCACTATGCAGGTGTTAAACACATATAGAGATACACACTCGTCCAATACATAGTTCATACACAGATAAAAACACAAATATATATGCAACTATTGGAACAGATGAATACCAAATGTATTACCTTGTGATAAGTCTTAACTTATTCTATACATACACACACACACACACACATATATATATATATATATATGTATATATATATATATATATATATATATATATATATATATATTATCGAATGTCAGATACTTATATATATATATATATATATGTATATATATATATATTATCGAACGTCAGATACTTATATATATATATATATGTATATATATATATATATATTATCGAATGTCAGATACTTATATATATATATATATATATATATATATGTATATATATATATATATATTATCGAATGTCAGCTACTTATATATATATATATATATATGAGGAAACGTAGAAACAATGTTTCGGACAAAATGCAAAATAAAAATGGAATTGAGGATAAACATTATATTTGAACAGAACTTAGTTTGATAGGGCGATGGTTAATAAACCATTCCTTCGACTTCCTCCTCCACCTTTCCCTCTTCCTCTCCTCCCTCCATTGTTTTCTACGCACGCCTCAATTTGTTTTACTATGATGCTCAAGTTTATTCCTCCTGTCTTTTTCCTATCTTACTTTTATTTAAAACTTGCTTCATCTTTGCCTGTTTTTGACAGTTACGTCAAATGCTGATACACATATTTTCTTTATTGCTTTCTTTCTTTTTCTAATGTTCCTGACTTTTTTTTTTGTACAATTTGAATTTCTGTTCATTAAAGTTCTGATTTCCAACCGAGGATGGCCGCTTTCTATTAACTGAAATATCTTGGTAGAGCTTTTATATGTGTTTGAGTTTATATTTTTGTTGGTTTGTTGATTCGCTTATCCTCAATTCCATTTTTATTTTGCATATATATATATATATATATATATATATATGATGGACTCTCCCGTCGATTTCGACGTATGAGTGCCCCGCCAGGGGCTGCCCGCGCGTGAATTGGTAATTGCAAGGGTTGCGCAATCACCAACAACCGCTCTCCTGAGTCGGCATTGCTTGATTCCAATGGCAAGTAGTAATACAAGACGACTGGAAACAATGCCGAGATAAGCAGAGAGCACATACAGCACCTGGTATTCCCAAATGGTCACCCATTTAGTACTGGCCAGGCTCGACGCCGCTTAACTTCGGTGATCTAACGGAAACCGGTGTGTCAACGTGATTTTGCCGTATTTATATATATTTATATATATATAACGGATTATTTTTATTTATACAGACATGTACAAAATCTGCGACACTGTCATGTCGATGTTATCGATCAACCGCTGTTATAAACTAAGATTTCATCCGGCAAATTTAGAATCCGATCTCAACCTCAGATCATATTTGGGAAGATGCATATGACGCCTAATTTTATCGAAGCTCCGTATATAAATTGATCGATTGTTGTGTCATGACTATTTTTCTTCTTTTTGATACCTTGTTTTTTTTGCCAACGGCCAACGGCCAACTTAAGTCAAATCATCGTTTGACGACTTTCAGCCATCCGTGACAAAATAATACAACCCGCAACGGGGGGTGGGGAGCCGTGTGAATTGTACACGAAACGTAAACACAGACTACAGTTCTAAAGACTAAAGAATAGAATAATTACAATCTAAACATTTGGGCTAATATAGATGAAATGAACTGGGTAAAAGTCTTAGCAAAATCAGTTAACAGAAAACGAAGAACTCCTGAAGTTAACTAGGAAGTTATTAGCGTAGTTAGCATTGATATGTCAACAACTACACCTAACTCTAATTCTAAAGCCTTTGAAACCTTTTACTGTTTCTTCACTTCCTTTGTTGACCAGTTTTCTTCTTCTCTGATGTAATAATTTTGCAATTTTTATTATTAGTTATTTTGTTCCCGCAGGGTCAAGAACAGTGAAGAGATTAACCATGCGTACAGAGTTGAGCCTGCCTACTTGAAACACGAGAATGAAGGAATCATGCCAGACTTCAGAGTAAATACTCTCTCTCTATCCCCCTTTCTCTCTCTCTCTCTCTCTATATATATATATATATATATATATATATATTATATATATATATATATATATATATATACAGGGTGGGCAAAAATAAGGGTCCTATTTTTAAAAATTCATAACTTTTTTATTTATTGATTTTTTTAATTTTTTTTTTAGAATAAGTAAAGGACCCCTTCCGAAGCAAGCATGAGCCGTATTAGCCCTAAGTAACGTACCCTCATTTAGAAAACATTATTTTTGCTTAAAAAACTCAAAACAGTGTAAAAACAATACTTTAGTTTTTGTAAGTTTTAAGAAGTGTTTTTCGGCTAAAATTTGTTTTGTTTATTTGACTGCATGCATAATAGCTTTCTAAGTTCATTCTTGAAATATAGGTAAGATCACTGCTCTCACACCATGATTCGATGCATCCGCTGCCACGACTATTTTCTGATTTGGCTCAAAATGTGTGAGCAATAGGTCAGACTTAATGAGCGATTTGATTTTGTTGAAAAATTTCTGACAGTCTACGGGCCAGGATCATTCTGTGTCTCTTGTCAACGGTTTGTTGATCGGTTATTTAATTTGATGTAGTTAAGGCGGGAAACTTCCGTAGTAACTCACCAACCCAAGAAATGCGCGTAAACTGCTTACGTCCGATGATGGCGGCATGTGTTGAATAGCTGTCACATTAGCAGGATCTTGACGCTGACCTTGACGATCAAAGATTAAATCCAAGTATTTTATGGAAGATAAATGAAAATGCCCCTTTTCAGAACAGAGCTGGAAACTAATGTCTTGGATGATTCGTTCTGTCACCTGCTGGTTTGATTCCTTGACAACAATGATGTCATGTAAGTACACACCTGCACCTTCCACGCCAGTGAGAATTGTGTCAATGATCTTCTCAAATATTACAGAGGTCCCAAATGTAAACGAGTTAATTGGAATAATCCACGATGTGTATTTATGGTAAGCAGTTCCCTAGAGGTTACTGCAACCTCGACTTGCAGATAGGGTTCTGTGAGATCTAATTTTGTAAAAACAGATGCCACTATTAAGTATGACGAAGAGATCATCTGAGATTGACAATAGACATTGGTGATCCTCTCCTGCTGCATTTGAGACCAGTTGAAAAATCAAAAGACAACCGAATTGAACCATCGGCTTTCTTTACAGCTACAATTGGAAAAAGTTGTTTTATAATGCCTTTGGTCTGATCGATAATGTTGTTCTAAGGTGACGGTCTGGATACCAAATTACATATCCGATTGAACGGAATGTTTAGAAGACACGGTGACTCGATAAAATCAAGTCCCAGTAAGTTATGAATCAAGTTTTCTATTTAGATTGCATCCCTACAAGATCAGGCTGTCTGAAAATACTGGCTTCCTGACTTAAAATGCACCAAACATTAATGTTATTGTTTATTTCCTTTCCCATTGCAAAACTCAATCATGTTCTACAAAGCCAAAAAAAAACAGTTTTCCTCTACAAAATGACCAAACGAAATAAATATTTAAAGACATAAAGAACTTGAAGCATAAAAACTTTTACTAGTATGACCTACTTCGGCATTAAATAACCCGAAAAGCCGTAAAACAAAACAACCAAACTAGATGGTACCTGATACTATTTTTCTTTCATTTTGATGGTAGCCGGTAATTCATCCGTGCTATAAACATAATTATTGAAAGTGCTCTGTGCTACATAACTTGTCGGTGTTACTAAAGGCTGGCATATAGTTTTCCATATTACCTGTGATATAAGTGTTATGTCAGATGCAGTATCTATTCATAACTGAACAGGATGGCCATTCAATTGTATTGCCATATATTTTTCGTTTGATTTTGGGTTAGAGAGAAAAGTTTCTACTAGACTGTCTGTATTTGTTTTGTTGTGCTGCCTGTGCTTGTTATATAGAGTTTGTTTACTATGTGTTGAATTTTGTCCTTGTGGGGTGCAAGACCCCTCTTTATGCGACAGTGGTGTGTCTGGAATTGACAGTTTCAAACAAAATACCAGCTTCCAGGAGTTTGATAGAGGTTTGATAGATGTTGAGGTCGGTGGGGTGGGACGATGTTGTCTTTGAGCAGTGTTAACCGTGGAAGATGAGCGATTGTTGCATCATAGTTGAATCATGCTTTAGATTCACAGGGCGCTTGCATTCCACGACGAAGTGTTGTAATGTTATTTCAGGATTTTGTTCTATTTTCGACAAAATCCGTGTTCGAATATCCGCCTCCCTCGCCGATCTCAAACGACAGATAAAATGTAAACACTTGAATTGAGCGTCCGCGTTGGAAGTGATTTTAAACCAATCACAGTCTCACTTCACAAATCACGCATAAGTTGAGAAATCGGTCGAATCACACTTCGTTATGCTCAGACAATTAAAACGCATATTAAATAATGACATTTACTCACAGGATATCGGCCTACAGTCTGCAACATTTCGTCAAAGTTGTAGTCACGTGGGTGTTTAGGTAGTATGTAGTTTGCGTAACGGTGATCCAAGCTTCCGCAGCAAATATCTGACGTTCCAGTTGTCAGCTTCTTTGTTTTACATACGAAAAAGGTTATCGAAGCGTGAAAACAGCGTACAAAACGTCGATTAAGCCGTTGAGTCGTAGTGAAATTCAGTGATTGATTCTGCAGATATAGAGAGTTTTCTTTCCGAAAGCGCTGCTGAAAGTGTTGAGAATTTCTCTGAAAATAATTCCATCGAGCGTAATTGTTGTTGCATTAATTGCTGCATTGTGCAATCGATTTTTGACAAATGTAAGTGCCCGTCACCAGTTTTTACGTCTGATAATAAACGTTGTTATCGATTTAATAGCATCTCAAAACTGATCAAAATGCGAAGTATAAACTTTAACAGATTTATTTAACAACTTACAGATTAAATGGTAATTTAGGTGCCGCCGGATGCGTTATGATTAAAGTCTGTGATGGCTGAGACACTTTTGTTTATCTCCCAAACTGTAATGGCCGACATTTTTTCTGCAAGGGCAGATAACTCTCTCTTCTTCGGTGCAAAGGAAATAACTCAGCATTAGTTTTATTTTAGGTTGCGCCTAACAGTTGTATAAAATAAACTCCTCAACTAATGAACCGATCATTATAAAGTTTGAAAAAATATTCTCGGCAACACGGTGAGTAACATAGGCACATTATTCTTTTGTTAATTTAGAAGGCGCATGTATATAAAGTTAAGTATATATATATATATATATATATATATATATATATATATATATATATATATATATATATATATATATATATGTATATATATGTATATATGTATATATATATATATATATATATTTGTATATATATATATATATATATATATATATATATATGTATATATATATATATATATATATATGTATATATATATATATATGTATATATATATATATATATATGTATATATATATAATGTAGGTGTGTGTAGGATTTACTCCTAAAATAACCAACTGATTATTGTGAATATTGATACACAGCTTCTAGGCGTAAAGGTATTTATGTGGACTATATTAAGTTTAATTTTGTTTCCTGCAAAGGCGACAAAAGGTGGAAGTATTACGTTTAAATCCAGATACCTCTAATTTGTGTGAAATTTAAACAATAGGTATTAGATATCAATTAATAAATATTGTTTCTATTTCAGTTTCTGTGGAGTATTTTAAAGGGATTTTATAGACCATAATATGGACACGATCTACCATTTGAAAACAAAAATATTTTAGTTTGCATTGAATTTTATCCATAGTCATTAGTCACCAATTTTTTCTTAAGACTATATATATATATATATATATATATATATATATATATATATATATATATATATATATATATATATATATATATTTATAATTTCTAATGTTTGTACTAATGAAAACAATACGTAAATTCCATCATTGTAGTTACTTACTCTCTCATGCAAATTGTTTTTAGGACTTAAATATCTACCCTCTGGTCAGATATGCTATAATTGCACTTTTTCACAAATATCTAAAAAGTTCGTTCATTATTTTTTCATTAAAAACAAATAAAAGTTATGATTCATGTGTTCTTTTCATTGTTCAAGGAGTAGTGATCGCATAGGAAGACAACTCGTGTTTTATTTGTTTTAATTTAATTTTTGAAATTTCCATTTTGAACAGCATTGGCAAATTCCTCTCGGACAAGAATTCCGGTCTTTGAAACTTTGGTTTGTGCTGAGATCATTCGGCATAAAAAGACTTCAGGAAATTATACGAAAGGTAAATACGATTTAGAAACCGAAGATTTCCAGTCGGTTTTAATCTCATTAAACTTCAATTATCTTGCCTTGTTCAAACTTTGTGTTTTGTTTAAATTTCGTGGATGCCGACATTGTCGACATTGTTTTCGGTCTAATGAGTGTCGTCATGAGCATTGATATTTCTATTTCTACGTTTCGGCCGAGAGCGTCCTGATAGAGAGGTGGCTGTGATGGGGTGGATACCGACTGACAACTGACAACTGACCACTTGGCGTATCGTGTTCGAGTCCTGTCCGGGCCTTAGCATCATTTTTATTGGGAATATTGTTAACCTTCGTGTGATCCCTCCCGTGAGTAGCTGATTTCTCGGGGAGAATGATTCTAGTCAAAACAGCGTAATTTGATAACTGATAGGCATCGCGTTTTCACCATTCTTATAAACAATATAATCTAAATGTATTTGCCACCCTTTGATATTGTTTATTAATCAACATTGTTCCATATTGACTTAGATCTTAGGTCGACTGATCATGTTAAAACAACCTAGCATATGGGAGGACTGTTTCAAACGTCTATTCTCCAGTCGAGCTGTCGATCAATTATTGTTGTTTTACGCGCATGGGCTCTGGTGTGCGCCCCTCTCTAACTCTACACGTTGTAAGCAATAACTGTCCATAGTTGATGAGAAAGAGGAAGTTATAAAATCAACGTAATATCCAAATCTGGAAAGATGGATTCTGTTTCCACCACTATTTTAATTCTGTTTCTTATTTGTTTAAATTTGGCGTTTTATCTTAACAGTATAAATTCGATATATGATAGTATTTCTCTGACCAGTTTTTCCTTGAAATGCGAAATTTTGGAATTGAACGAATTCTGTGACTATTAAGAAAAGTACATAAAAGCTGTTCATATCAAGCAAAACTATTAAGTTCATTTCATAGCACGTTTTTCATTTATTATTTCTTCTATTCGTTCTGGTAACCAAC
>OY744529.1:101560898-101603398 GCA_963556195.1 Sepiola atlantica
GTAGATCGATAACATCGACATGCCAGTGTAGCAGACCTTGTACATGTTCGAATAAAAGCATTCACAATACAGCTCTATATCTTTATTGAGCACTCTTTTGTAAGCCCGGTTTGATTCCCTTTGGATTTCTACCCTGGGGATTTTTACTCTACCTGGATTACTATATATATATATATATATATATATATATATATATATATATATATATATATATATATATATATATATATATATATATACACAAAAAATAATTTGTACATTAATTAATCGAAAAATCTAGATATACAGAAATTGATGACACGTCCGATTAAGGGCGAATTAAAATGCAGTCGTCTGCATATTCTTAAAAAATAAATAAATAAACCGCTCAGGGTAGCGACAAATAATACAAATGCACCCGTAAAAACCGGTCGACTATCGCCAGTAAAAACAATAACAAAAAATCAGCGTGTGTATATATATATATATATATATATATGTATATATATATATATATATATATATATATATATATATATATATATATATATATATTTCCCATATGTATATATATATATACAATTATTATTATTTAAGCAAACATGTACAAAAAGTCGCTACACTGGCATGTCGATACTATCGATCAATAGTTATTAGAAACTAAGATCTCACGACACGGTATATATATATATATATATATATATATATATATATATATATATATATATATATATATATATATATATATTCTGGTAATTTTGTAGTGTTGCAGAAACGATATTGCCATAAAATGTTGTTTGGCTCACGGCAAAACAAACGAACTGTAAAAAATACATCTCACAAAAATGTTATGGTTTTTATAAATCTTAAAAAATAATTTTTTTTTAAAAGAATTTTTAAAAACATTGTTATTCGAATATAAAATGAACCTGACTTTATATATATATATATATATATATATATATATATATATATATATATATATATATATATATAGTGAATCCTTTTATTCGAACATGTACAAGGTCTGCTACACTGGCATGTCGATGTTATCGATCTACAGCTATCGAGAGCTGAGGTCTCATCAGGCAGAAAGTTTTTCCTTGATCCGACCCGGTCGGTGAAGTCCTGGACTTCACCGACCGGGTCGGATCAAGGAAATACTTTCTGCCTGATGAGACCTCAGCTCTCGATAGCTGTAGATCGATAACATCGACATGCCAGTGTAGCAGACCTTGTACATGTTCGAATAAAAGCATTCACAATACAGCTCTATATCTTTATTGAGCACTCTTTTGTAAGCCCGGTTTGATTCCCTTTGGATTTCTACCCTGGGGATTTTTACTCTACCTGGATTACTATATATATATATATATATATATATATATATATATATATATATATATATATATATATATATATATATATATATATATATATATATATATGTTATTAATATTAATAAATAAATATTAATTATATTATTAATATTTATAAATAAATATTAATTATTTAATACCTACAGACATCGATGTTTCATGCTAACGCAATCTTCAGTGCAGGAAGCTAATTCTCAACGGTCGGCGGGCGCGAACCCTGATCACAAATCGCCACTGATCTGTAGTCAAGAGTCTTAACCGTGGCCATAGACAATTAGGTAATAATTAGGGAGGAATTTAACTTTGTAAATAGCGAATCGGCGGCTAAATTTACACAAGCAGTTAGAGTGACCAACGACGTATTCGGATCGTGCATATATATATATATATATATATATATATATATATATATATATATATATATATATATATATATATATATTACTAATAGCTGTGAGTATCGGCTTTTTCGGTCACTTCAGAGTATTTGATTTGTACTTGTATACAATGCTCGAGTCTTTCTCAGGCAAAGCTTTATAAGAAAATGAATTTTGATCTATCTAATTCGTATTAAATTCTTACAGGATATAAAACTCGCTCATAAATTCGAAGATTACATCAGAAACGATTCAAGATTCGAAATATTCGGTGAGGTCATCATGGCGATGGTCTGCTTCCGGTTAAAGGTCAGTAACCGGCCATATTTTTCGCCATTCTTAATTTTTGTTTTCATTCTGTTTATTATTATTTCATTCTCTTTCTGACTGATGTTCTTGTTTCATTTACCATTAGAAATGAGATCTTTCGCTCTTTTCTTATCAAATAGATTTTCCAAGGTTGCTGGAAAAATGGTTGGATCATTCTACCGCTCCACAAAGTATCTCACTTCTGACGCAATCTTCTACCTGTATAAAAGTCAAATACGTCCCAAGATGGAGTACTATTGCCACATCTGAGGAGGTGCCGCTCGGGGCACATTTTCCTGCCTTGACATAGTGTGATACAATGAAGGCCGCGAGGATAGGAAGTGACTCATCGACAGAGATAAAAGTAAATGGGGGAGTGGTCAGTTTCCATTGTTCAGGACAGGTGACTCAGAAAAGAATACCGGACACGACATTTAATAGTGACAACGTTTTACGACAGTTTGACGACAGTAAGATAAGTCAGTTTGACAACAGTAAGGTTTATAGCAAAAAGTTAACGAGTCTGGGTTTCGGAGAGAAGCCGAGCAGTTAGGGATCGAACCTTCACAGAGAGCGGATCGGACCGGAAAACGATGAGATGAGCTGACGACTTGAGCAACGACAATGGGGGTCTCGACAGTCCGCGACGGTGTCACAATACTCATAGTTACAACTAAAATAAACACAACGTATATGTGTTTGTATTCTTTCTCGAGAGTTATGTTTCTTTTATTTAACTTGTGGACCAGTACTGTGCCTTCGACGATTCGTGAGTGGATAGACGACTCGGCTAGACGATGAAGACAAAGAAGAAGGCCATGGACACACAACGTTGGGGTTGATGGTAGTCTAATGGGGCAGCACATAGTTCTACAATAGTACGAAACCGATTTCGAAATCTCGTGGACGACGTCCTCTTCTCCACCCTTCAGCCTCTTTCTCACAGAAGAGAGGTTGCTAGTCTCTCTCTACTCTATCGTTATTTTTATGGCAGATGCTCGACTGCGCTTCAATCGATGATTCTCTCTTTTAAAACATTTACAACAGAAACTCGTCTAGCTACGACCACTGTCAATAAATACCCTTGTATCCATCTGTGTACCTAGAACTAAGCGGAACTTCCATGGGGAAGTTTTTTTTCCTAGAACTGCCCGTCTGTGGAACACAATACCACGGGGCTGGTTTCCGGCTGACTATAACATTACCATTTTCAAGTCCGATGTAAACAAATTCTTGTTGAGCTGCACTCTTAAATAGTCACGTTCAACCATCTTTACTAATCCCCACGGTGTTTCACTGTCTACCAGTCAAACTCAATAACCTTCATCCTCGAGTGGCATGTGGGTCTTCATAAGAGGTGACTCGGTTATAAAAATAAGATTAAATATGCAAATAATCAATAAGCAATATTATCAGTTTTAGTATTATAAGGATACATTTAATATTTATAATAGAGCAAAGTGGTTTTCTCCTATTTCATTTAACATTGTATAGCTTTCGAACCAAAGCTTGAATATGCTAATCTCTTCCGCCAACCACTAGGCTAATTCAGATGCGTGTTTTCACAAAATATGCGTTCGTTTAGTTTTCTTTTTCAAATTTATTACATTTTTTCCGGCTCAGCCGCTTCTCCTAATATAGTCATCTACAGAAGAGGTCGAGCTTATTTTCACGCTCGAGCTAATATACACGAGGCCTTTCTAAAATGTATCTGACCTTAGGCCAGAAAAAATATTTCAAATACGTGACGGGGTTGAGACCCTAATTCCCTTTCAAAGTAGGCCCCTTGTGCTTGCACACACTTAGCTCACCGATCCATCCACTGCCAGAAACACCTCTGGAAGTCTTCTTTTGGAATGGTGTTTATCTCTGCCGTCGCGTTCCGCATTATCTCTTTTTTTTTTCGCACCCTCTCGCAACAGCTGCACTCCGAGAATTTTGGGGCCTGCCAGAACGCTCGTCACTCTCCGCTGATGTGCGGCCATTTTTAAATCGGTTGAACCACTCCTTAATTTGTGCTACGCCTATCGCATCTTCGCCAAACACTTGCTGAATCGAACGCGACGAAATAAAATGTAAGAATTTTTTTAAGAGAACGAAACGGGCGCATATTTTATGAAAACATGCATCAGGAATTGGCTTAATTGGCTGGCCGAACAGATTAGCATATTCAGGTTTTGGTGTGAAAGCTGTGATGTTCAATGAACTAGGAAATGAACTTTACATCATTATAAGAATATATTAATTTTCATTTTTATTGTCAAATATACAGCATTTTGTTTGTTATAGAATTGCTTACTATTATTAATATTATTCTCATTACAAAAATTTAAAAAAATGTACTTAAGCTGTTTTTTTTTGTTTTTTTAATTCAGGGCAGTAATAAAATTAACAAACAGTTAATTAAGAATGTAAATGATGATGGCCGAATTCACATGGGTCCTTCTAGCGTGGACGGGATTTTCTTTTTACGTTTGTCCATCTCTACAACCCGAACGGAGTATCATGACATCGATTTCGCCTGGAAGGTTGTGTCTGAATTGGCTGAAAATTTGCTACAAACGGACAAGGGAATAGAAAACATATGACGCTTCTACTTGAAATTGCTGGAGTTTTGTTGTTTGTTATATTTTTTCTGACAGGGATCCTAGTCTTCTATTTTTTTGTCCACCTAAACGTTTTCCTTTATTTCCGATCGCACTTTATGTTATTAGGCTACTCCTCAACGTATCCTACCTGATAGAATAGGTTATCTTGATATTGTAACAGTTTATTATACTAGCATACCACATAAACATACCACATGAATAATTATAGCATACTACATCAACATACGACATAAGTAATACTAACATACCCCATCAACATACCACATAAATAATACTATCATACCACATAAACATACCACATAAATTATACTAACATACTACATAAACATACCACATGAATAATACTAGCATGCCACATAAACATAGCCGATAAATTATACTAACATACCACATAAATAATACTAGCATACCACATACACATACAACATAAATAATACTAGCGAAGCACATAAACATACAACATAAATTATACTAACATACCACATAAACTTACAAAATAAATAATTCTAGCATACCACATACACATACCGCCATAATAATCTTTGCATACCACATAAACATAAAACATAAACATACCACCTAAATAATTCTTTAATACCACATAAACATACCACATAAATAATACTAGCATATCACATAAACATACAACATCAAAAATACTAGAATAACACATAAAGATACCACCTTAATAATTCTTGAATACCACATACAAATACCACCTAAATAATATTAGCATACAATATATACAGACCACATAAATAATACTAGCATATCACATAAACATACCACATAAATAATACTAGCATATCACATAAACATACCACATGAATAATACTAGCATATCACATAAACATACCACCTAAATAATACTAACAGACCACATAAACATACCACATAAATAGTACTAGCATAATACATGAACGTACCACATGAATAATACTAGCATATCACATAAACATACCACATAAATAATACTAGCATACCACATAAACAAACCACATAAATAATACTAACATACTACATAAACATACCACCTAAATAGTACTAGCATACCACATAAACATACAACATAAATAATTCTAGCATACCACATAAACATACCACATAAATAGTACTAGTATACCACATAAACATACCACCTAAATAGTACTAGCATACCACATAAACATACAACATAAATAATTCTAGAATACCGCATAAACATACCACATAAATAATACTAGCATATCACATAAACATACAACATAAATAATACTATTATACCACATAAAATAACACCTAAATGATACTAGTATGTCACATAAACCTACTACATAAATAATGCTAACGCCATTACGAACCACATAATGTTATCTTTATTGTGGTGACCATTTATAACTTTATAACTTGTTGTAAGTGTAATAAAGGTTCGGGTCATGTCGTCGATCATTTCTTTTTTTCTTTTCTGTGCCGTTTCGTTGTGCTGTGTTGTTTACAGGATATTTTTGAAGTTTTAAAAAATACTTTATTTAACTGAATTACTTGTGGGCCTATTCCATTAGTAAATTATGAGACATTATAGGACCTTAATTTTCATATCCGCCTTTAAACAAAACAGATTATAAGTTTATTGTTGCTTTTTTTATCGAGATAATCGTTCCTTTATTTCCTTGTGTGTTTTCGATCGCACTTTATGTTATTGGGCTACTCCTCAACGTATCCTATCTGATAGAATAGGTTATCTTGATTTTGTAACAATTTATTATACTAGAATACCAAATAAACATACCACATGAATAATAATAGCATACTACATAAACATAGCACATAAATAACACTAACATACCCCATAAACATATCACATATATAATACTAGCATACCACATAAACATACCACATAAATTATACTAACATTCCACATAAACGTACCACCTAAATAATACTAGCATATCACATAAACATACCACATAAATTATACTAACATTCCACATAAACGTACCACCTAAATAATACTAGCATATCACATAAACATACCACATAAATTATACTAACATTCCACATAAACGTACCACCTAAATAATACTAGCATACTACATAAACATACCACATAAATAACACTAACATACCCTATAAACATACCACCTAAATAATACTAGCATATCACATAAAAATACCACATAAATAATACTAGCATATCACATAAACATACCACATGAATAATACTAGCATACCACATAAACATATAACACATAAATAATATTAGCATATCACAGAAACGTACCACATGAATAATACTAGCATACCACATAAACATACAACATAAATAATACTAGCATACTACATAAACGTACCACCTAAATAATACTAGCATACCACATAAACATACCACATAAATAATACTAGCATACTACATAAACATATCACATAAATAATACTAGCATACCACATAAACATACCACAGAAATAATACTAGCATATCACATAAACATACCACATAAATAATACTAGCATACTACATAAACATATCACATAAATAATACTAGAATACCACATAAATATACCACATAAATAATACTAGCATACTACATAAACATATCACATAAATTATACTAGAATACCACATAAACATACCACATAAATACTACTAGCATACTACATAAATATACCGCCTAAATAATACTAGCATACCACATAAACATACCACATAAATAATACTAGCATACTACATAAACATATCACATAAATAATACTAGCATACCACATAAACATACCACAGAAATAATACTAGAATACCACATAAACATACCACATAGATAATACTAGCATACCACATAAACATACCACATAAATAATACTAGCATACTACATAAACATACCACATAAATAATACTAGAATACCACATAAACATACCACATAAATAATACTAGCATACTACATAAACATATCACATAAATTATACTAGAATACCACATAAACATACCACATAAATAATACTAGCATACTACATAAACATATCACATAAATAATACTAGCATACCGCATAAACATACCACATAAATAATACTAGCATACCACATAAACATACCACATAAATAATACTAGCATACTACATAAACATATCACATAAATAATATTAGCATACTACATAAACATATCACATAAATAATACTAGCATACTACATAAACATATCACATAAATAATACTAGCGTACTACATAAACATATCACATAAATAATACTAGCATACTACATAAACATACCACATAAATAATACTAGCATACTACATAAACATATCACATAAATAATACTAGCATACTACATAAACATATCACATAAATAATACTAGCATACTACATAAACATATCACATAAATAATACTAGCATACCACATAAACATACCACATAAATAATACTAGCATACTACATAAACATATCACATAAATAATACTAGCATACCACATAAACATACCACATAAATAATACTAGCATACTACATAAACATATCACATAAATAATTCTAGCATACCACATAAACACCTTAATAACTTAGCAACTAATTTTATGGATCGAGTGTATTTTCGTTTAAAGATGTACAAACGGAGTAAGTTTATTGGTGTACATTCCGTGGAAGTACATATAAAACAAGCATTTGTATGCAACACTGCGGCGATGCGACTGGAGTGGGAGCTAAACAGACAATGTGATATTAGTTTAGAAATTGTTTTTTGTCGAAGAGGGAGACACTTGTGGCTGGTGCACCAGCCTATATATTGCAAGAATACTCCATGTATGTGCGAATGGTTGATTTATAGAGATATAAGATACTAACAGGTGTGCAAAGTATTCTAGGCCGATAGAGAGGGGGTCCACTTTCTTTGCAGCAGACTTGGCAGTTTCTTTTATGTATTTCTTTTCTCAAATTCATGCTGCCGGGAAGGATTCTATCAGACATAGCAATCGGTGATCGGAAAGGATTCTCTCCGACCTTCTTCAGGTGCGCCTTGTCGAACTCGGGAATCTTTATGTCGAACTCGGGAATTTGTGCGGAACATCAACGGAACCCTTTATTAAATCCACGAGGGTGGATTGTTCTCGTTCTATCAGCCATGACCGGGTAGAAGTTTTAAGTAATTCGTAATTTTATCTTTAGTATCGACTGTACTAAAGATTGAACCTTGAACCCCCAGAAGACTGTCATTTAGAATGTTATCCGTTGCGCCACTGGGTTACATCAGCCGAAACGTTGTGACAATAACAGTCAATATTAAAGCGGAATTCTGCAAATACTACAGTTTACTGTTAGTAGTTCAATATAATAAACTAAACATGTAATAACATTTATACTGTACGTATTCCATGTATCTTATCTACAGAAATATGTAACGTGTTTTATCCGAGTCGTTCAAATGTTTGTAATACACAAACGAGCAACCATCCGCCCATGCATGGAGTATTGTTGTCAGATCTGGGCTGGTGCATTATCCAATAGTCCCTCCCTCTTAGACAATACCCCAAAAGACTCTCAAATCTAATAGGTCCCTCACTATCCACCAAGCTCCACTTCCTGTCTCATCGCCGCAATGCTGCATCCTTGTGCTTGTTTTACAAGTACTTCAATGGATTGTGTTCAGATGAACTTGCTGTTCTGGTGCCCCCCTCGACATAAATACACTCGACCAACCCGACAATCATCTTAATTCCATCCATTCACTGCGGACGTCCCCAGATGTCGGAGAGCTTTCTACTCCAGCAGCTCTTTCCTCGAGTTGTCAACCTTTGAAACTCTTTCCCTGCTCCCTATTTCTACCAACTGTACCGACATGCAGAAATTTAGAACTAATGTGGACAAGCATCTCGCTGTACAGCTTCCGACTTAGGATGACCCCCCCAAACTTTCACCCTAATTCTCAGTAACCCCTTATATCTACAGTGGTAACTTGCTTTGTTTGGGCTGAACTAAGAAAAGAAAACAACGACTAAAGCATTTTCACTTCATATTATGTTCTATTGTTGGTGTTACACATTTCTCGACATATTTCTCTACACATTTCTCTACACATTTCTCTACACATTTCTCTACACATTTCTCTACACATTTCTCGACACATTTCTCGACACATTTCTCGACACATTTCTCTACATATTTCTCGACACATTTATCTACACATTTCTCAGTTACAAAATCTTGTTTATAACTCTCATAGCTGAAACATTTGTAATTAGATTAACTTGAAAAAATCAGTTGTCCTCTGCTGCTTGTTTACATAGACGTGGAAAGCTGCATTGATCCTATTACTGCGTCGAGTAAAATACATGATTAAGCGCATGCGTATTGATAGTGTCACGGTTGTGTTAAATGTCAGCTGGAATTGCTCAAGTATGGAAGACTAAAAAGTACTAAAAGTTTCTTTATGAATTATTTGTAACCAAGTGACTTACTAAAAGTCTGTACAAGTTGAACTTCATGTTGATTTAATTATTTTCTTTCTTCAGGCATCTCTTATTTTTAGCAATAATCACATTTCAATTGTAATTTTTAATAAAATCTGTTTTAAATATCGCAGAATATACATGCATATGAAGATTAAGTTCTCTTAAATATTTCATCAAATTGACCACTAATACCTTACCATTTTTTTCGAAACCAAATTTTGTGTAATAAACTGACTATAAAAAAAAGGGGTCACAATGGCAATCAAAACTGCAAACAGAACTGCTGTTCCTAAAACGCTGGAATGACTCTTGAAAATTCCCGGCACCAACACTTGCTCTCCGCTCTCTCCAAAAGCCCTCACATATGCTTTCAATCTGTTTTTTTTTTTATTATTATTTAAGTCATTTGGTATTCAGGAATGCAAATTAGTTAGTCACGTGTGCAAATTAGTCCTAACAATAAAAATCTCCCATTGTGAATGAAAGTCTTTCATTTTTCTCTGGTTGATGGGCACGCACGAAATGCAAAATATCTCATTCGCTTTTCAGGTGGTAAGTCTTCATTTCAGTTGTCATAATTTTATTTATAGAGTGATTTAGGCAATTTGTAGAAAACATATTAGAAAAAAAATATATAATTGTGTCGAGATCAAACGAGCATATGGGTTTCTTATCAGCTCACCGTATTTATTAAATATCTGATTTTATTTTTAACACATTCAAATGTTTATTTTAATAATTTATCTCCCGAATTTCATCATTCCAACCTAGTTGTACGAATGTGTATGTGTGTACGCGTGCATGTGTGAGTTGAAAAAATGACAGGGCGTGTAGGCCTTGATGAGTGTGTGAGTTGAATAGTAGCCGCCAGCCTCCCAAGCCGTCCCTCGCTCAGAAGGGCGAGAACAGTCTAGAAATGTGCCCTTCTGTTAAGTGTAGAAGGGGGGGGGGAAGTTGTTGTCCTCGTGGTATTTTTGTTTTACGGCAACATTTGTTGTGGGAGCCACTTTTTGTAATCAATATCTTATTCCGTTCTTAGCTGGTATTTGGCTTGTATATTTTTGGGGTCAGTTAATTTTATAGGATTGGGATAAGTCTCAATCCTATGAATCTCTAGTTACCCCTGAAAAACATCGCAAGCTACAACTCATACGTCCTATAGTCATAGAGGGGGGGGGGGTATATAGAGTAAAAAGCTTCACTGGTAAGGCAGGACACCATGCAAGGGGTCCAAAACTGTATAGACAACACGACAAGACTAAAAGGCACTTAGTAGACTATTTGCGACATCGGACGAACGTTGTGGGGGTCGTCATACCTTTTTTTGGTGATAACTTCCTCCACAAATAAAAATAATAAGAAGAAGATTTACATGCAAAATCAACGGAAGTTTATTTACTGAAATAAACTATTAACAAATAGAATATATTTCTTTTTGTAATGAGTTCATGAGTCCTTTCTTTAGTTTCAGGATAAGTAAAAAGAAGAATGTCTTTTCTTTTGTTGAATGTTCATTTGTTATAAAATGTTAAAAGAGGCAATAGGTAATGTTCGCCTGTGAAATTGTATGAAGCGCGCGAAAGGGTGAAATGGAAGAGTGATCGTAAGATGCGTGTAACCTCCGGATGAAAAGTCAGTTGAAAGAGAAAGTTTGATGTTTGTGTGTGCTTAAATACTATTTGGATAGGCTCCAGCGAGCTTAAAGAGAAAAGTTTAGAAAAATATGTCTTTGGAGAAATCTCATTGGACAGAAATATCACGTGGTGTGCTCTCAACTACGTCCGCTCGTTTTGAGTTGATTTAATATATAAGGCCACATCGGAATTTGCGTGGGCGTTATTTTTTATTTGTCACGCGCCAATAATATTATATTCACTCTGCGTGCCTAAATTGTATTTATCCCAAACAACAATTTTTATTCGAATCTTAATCGTGTCAACTGGCACAATACTCCCCCCCAGATTGAAAAAAAGGAAAAAAAAAAATTTTTATTATTTTTTTTAATATGTAATGTATTCCTTGAAATGTTTCGGCCAGTGGACTTTTCTACTTGTTTTTGTCGTAGGTTTGACGTTCCCGTCACTTTCTGCTGGACTCCCATGTTCTAAGGGAATTTGTTCTGGTGGGGAAATTGTCTGAGGGTGTTCCTCAATGTATGCTGGTTTAATTCGGTCGATCGCGATGTTGTCTTTCCTGTTTTTTCTTTGGACAGTGAAATATTTTTCACTTCTGTCCAAAACTTGGTATGGTCCTGTGTAATTTGGACAAAATGGCTTTTTGACTGTATCGTTCCTAATAAATACATATTTGCATGTGTGAAGGTCATTTGGCATATGTGTTTGTTTGTCAGCCCTCCTGGTGGGTGTAAATTTGAGAGAAGACATTTTGTTCTTTAATTCCGTCACAAATGTATTTGTGGGTGAAATGTCCGCGTATGCATCAAAATATTGTCCAGGTAGTGTGACTGCTGATCCAAAAACTACCTCCGCTGGCGTGCTTTGTAAATCCTCTTTCATCGTGTTTCGGATCATTAATAGGATTAATGGTAAATTATCTGACCAGTCTGCGTTGTTATGACTCATAGCCAAAGAAGTTTTTAGCTGTCTGTGGAAGCGTTCGACGAGGCCGTTCGAGCAAGGGTGATAAGCCGTTGTCTTTATGTGGGATGTTCCCAACAATTGGTTGAATTCTGCGAAGAGTTTCGATTGAAATTGCGAGCCTCTGTCCGTTGTGAGTACTGACGGTACTCCAAAAATCGCTATCCAGTCTTTTAATATTGTTACAGCTACTGTCGCCGCCGATGTGTCCTTCACGGATATGGCTGTTGGCCATCTGCTGAACCTGTCGACTATGGTGAGAATGTGGGTGTGTCCTTTCGAAGGGGGTAATGGCCCCACCAAGTCAACATGGATATTGGTAAACCTGGCATCTGGCGTACTGAAAGTACCCAGTGGTGACTTTGTATGCCTGTGTATTTTATTCTTTTGACAGGATACACACGTCTTGGTCCAATTTCGAATATCTGTATTCATTTTCGGCCAAACGAAACGGTCTGCTATTATTCTTACCGTGGCTCGTTTGCCTGGATGAGATAAATTGTTGAAATGTTGAAAAACATGTCGTCTGATGCTTGGCGGTATGTATGGACGTGGCTGTTTTTTCGTTGTATCACAATAAAATGTTGTTGTACTAAAAGGTACAGGCATTTCCTTCAGTTGCAAAGACGTTTTCTGTTGTACGTCAGTGAGTGTCTCGTCCGTCTTTTGTTCTTGTGCAATTAATTCCATACTCAGCGAACTGGAATTTATCGAAGTTATTGCAGCTCGTGATAATGCGTCCGCCACAATGTTTTCTTGTCCCTTGATGTATCTGATGTCTGTAGAATATTGAGCAATATAATCAAGATGTCTGATTTCTCTTGGGCCATATTTATCTATGTGTGTATGCAGTGCATATGTTAACGGTTTATGGTCAGTGTAAATACAAAAGTTTCTTCCTTCCAACAGATGTCTAAAATGTTTAATTGCCAAATAAATTGCTAATAGTTCCCTTGAAAAGGTACTGTACTTTGTCTGTGTCTTGCTCAGTTTGGCTGAAAAAAACGAAATAGGGGTCATTGTATTCCCTGTCAGTTGGTGTATAACTGCTCCTACAGCTATGTCTGATGCGTCTGTTGTAAGTGTAAGTTTCGATTCCTCACTGTCCTTAATATTATTCAATTTTGTGAAATTGACTAAGGCAGTTTTAGCTTGATGGAAAGCTTTTAAAGCTGATCCTTCCAGTTTTAATTGTTGGATTTTCGTTTTGTTCTTCAATAATGACGTTAACGGTGCAAGGATTGTGGAACAGTTGGGTAAAAATCGTCTGTAATAATTAATTACACCTATGAAACGACGAATTTGTCTAACAGACGTAGGTTGTGGAAAATTCGTAATGGCACTTACTTTTTCGGGTAATGGTGATATTCCATCCTTATCAATTGAATGTCCGAGGAAATTCACTTCTTGCTGACCGAAAATACATTTGTCCAAGTTTATTTTTAAACCGTAATGGGACAGTCTTTGGAAAACTTGTTCCAAGTGTTGTTTATGTTCGTCGAGGTTTTTACTAGAAATTAGGACATCGTCCACGTATGCGAATACGAATGGAAGGTCCCTAAAAACCTCGTCTATCAACCTTTGGAAGGTTTGACAGGCGTTCCTAAGTCCGAATGGCATTCTGACAAATTCGTAAAGTCCAAATGGCGTGGTCAGTGCTGTTTTATGGATATCTTCTTCCGCCACCGGTATTTGGTGATATGCTTTCACTAAATCCAGTTTGGAAAATATCGTGGCGTTTTGCAGTCGGATTGCGAAATCGTAAATGTGTGGGATAGGGTATCTATCCGGTACAGTTTGTGCATTTAATCTCCTGAAATCGCCGCAAGGACGCCATGTTGTCGCGTCTGATTTCTGTACCATATGTAGAGGAGATGACCAGGCACTTTTGGAAGGTCGAATAATTCCTTGTTGTAACATGCGTTGGAATTCGTCCTTTGCGATCTTGTACTTATCCGGCTTCAAACGTCTGGGGGTAGCGTAGACGGGTTGTCCACTCGTTTTAATATAATGCCTTGCATTATGTTTTATATCATCCGCGACTGTGAATGGCTGAGTAAGTTGTGGGTATTTTTGAAACAACCGACGAATGTACGTCTCTTCAGGAAAGGCAGAACTAATCCCAGTAGACTGGTATCTTGTGGTGATACCTTTTATTACGATTTTTGTTTGGTTATCAGTCAGTGTGCGATTAGTCATGTCTACTGATAGATTATATCGTGCTAGGAAATCTGCTCCTAATATTGGTGTCGTCACGTTGGCTATGGTAAATATCCACGAAAATGTGCGACGCAAGCCGAGATTGACGCTTAAGTACTTTTCACCGTATGTCGGTATTTGTGTGCCATTAGCTGCCTGGAGGTGGTAAGGCTGTGGAGTAGCTTTCTGTTTACTTAGCGCTGGTATCACGCTTATTTCGGCTCCGGTATCTATTAAGAAGTTATATCCGTGATTACTGTCACGAATGAAAAATAGACGACCTTTAGTGGAAAATCCAGCAACAGTTGTCGTCTCTACTGGCTGGAATGATCGTTTCCCTGATTCTTGTTTTCAAAAGGACAAGGATAAGTGCAACGCCTCGCTTCTGTGCCGAATTTTTTGTGGTAAAAACAGATTTCGTTCGCTCGTTCTCGTGTGTTGCTTCGACCTCTGCTAAAACTTCGTTTTCGGTAGTTCGGTCGATTATTAAATGAGTAACGACGGTTTATTTGCATTAATTCCTGCAATTTACGAGTGAGGTTTTCGACCGTAGTTTTTAGTTCGGCCACTTCGTCGTCTCTCGTCTGTTTTGGCTGTGCTTGTGCTGAGTTTACTTTGCGACTCCTCAGATTTTCATGAATTCGGTCCGCCATGTCGGCTAGTTTTACCGTACTTGTCTCTTCCGTTGTGGGTGCCAGAATTTGTACTGTTGTGTCTGGGAGTTTATCCAGCCACAAACTTCTCATTATATTTTCGGACATTTTGTTGTCTCCTAGCAATGATCGCATGTATCGTAAAAGTTGCGACGGTGTGCGATCTCCCAATTCTACTTGGGTGAAGAGATTGCGTAACATTGCCTCGTTTGATAAGCCAGTCCGTCTCAAAATAGCCTCCTTAAGTTCGTCGTATGGATTATTTTCTGGTACGTTCTCCAATAAATCAGTCACTTCCTCGACGACGTCTGCCGGGAGTTTTTCAACCAAATAACAATACTTGGTTCGCTGAGACGTAATCCGTTTTGCGTCGAAAAGGGCCTGGATCTGGATAAACCACGTCTTTATATTGGTGGGATTAAAAGCTGGAATATTTAGCGTTAATGTAGCTAGAGGTGTTTCAACGCGGGGAGCTTCCATTTTCTGTTGTTTTTGTTTTAAAGTGATTTTAAAGCCTTTAAACTGTCGGTTGATTTTTAAAATTTCGACTTAATAGCGACTACCGGCGTAACTCGCTAATTTGTTGCTACATTGTACTGAGATCCACGCTTCGTCTGACGGCTTGTATCAACCCTTGAGATTCGCATTGTCTTTTTCTTCCTTTGAGTGTTACCGCACGCATGATATCGCCAGTATGTTAGGAAACCGCGTGTAGCTTATAAGGAGATTCAGTTGTGCATGCAATTCTAAGTCGTGGTCACCAACTTGTGGGGGTCGTCATACCTTTTTTTGGTGATAACTTCCTCCACAAATAAAAATAATAAGAAGAAGATTTACATGCAAAATCAACGGAAGTTTATTTACTGAAATAAACTATTAACAAATAGAATATATTTCTTTTTGTAATGAGTTCATGAGTCCTTTCTTTAGTTTCAGGATAAGTAAAAAGAAGAATGTCTTTTCTTTTGTTGAATGTTCATTTGTTATAAAATGTTAAAAGAGGCAATAGGTAATGTTCGCCTGTGAAATTGTATGAAGCGCGCGAAAGGGTGAAATGGAAGAGTGATCGTAAGATGCGTGTAACCTCCGGATGAAAAGTCAGTTGAAAGAGAAAGTTTGATGTTTGTGTGTGCTTAAATACTATTTGGATAGGCTCCAGCGAGCTTAAAGAGAAAAGTTTAGAAAAATATGTCTTTGGAGAAATCTCATTGGACAGAAATATCACGTGGTGTGCTCTCAACTACGTCCGCTCGTTTTGAGTTGATTTAATATATAAGGCCACATCGGAATTTGCGTGGGCGTTATTTTTTATTTGTCACGCGCCAATAATATTATATTCACTCTGCGCGCCTAAATTGTATTTATCCCAAACAACAATTTTTATTCGAATCTTAATCGTGTCAACTGGCACAACGTTTACAAAAATAAAAACTACTTTAACAGAACAGAACCCATATCGACACGAATGTTTTCGATTGAGATTTACGGAACAAACCGAAAATAGCCGAAGCAGTTTACGATGTGAATGCCGTGAAAACATATAAAAAGATGACACTAAACGTGCGAATGCAAAACGAAAAGAGTTTGGATTAGGTTAGGATTAAGGTTAGATTAGGGTTACGGTTTCAAACAAAAATTAGCTCTTCAAAAAAATTATAAAGTTGAAAAAACTTCCTAAAAAACTTTTAGTTGATTCACTTTCTAATTTGAAAAAAATTATTAAACCCTATTATTAAAATGATGAGTAATTGACTAACTTTAGGTTGGGAAAAAATGTAAATATTATTTTATTTAATGTCGGTACAAATTGACGGCTCGGCCATTTCCGGTCTCTTCCGAAAATCGCAATCGCAAACATCCGTGTCAATATGGGTCCTGTTCTGCAGACGTAAAAAATTAAAAAATTTTTTTAAAATTTAAATACACATTTACGATATCCATTTACGCACGTCCCCTCCTCACAACTATGGGGAACTTTTTTTATTGTGTATAAATAATAGGGATCTTTTTAAAAAGCTCCCACCAAAAAATAAAGCTCGCTATTCAAGGGAGACAACTTTTCAGACACTTTTGCTTCAAAAATTAACAAAATAAGAATGTGTATACGATTTACTTAAGAGATGTTACTTTTTTTTGTAATTAAATTTTTCATGAATTAACAAAATAAGAATGTTTTATTATTAAGGGATGTTATTTTTTTTTGTAATTAAAGTTTTCAAAAAGGGAGGTTATATATTTTTTTGTAATTAAAGTTTTAAAAAAAAAGGAATTTAGCAAACCGAAAAGTTGTCTCCCTTGGCAGCGGGGTTATTCTTAGGCAGAGCCTGTAGGCACGGCCACCGTGTCTACAGGTTCAAACACTGCAGACATGGCGACCGTGTCTACAGTGTCAGCCGCGTTATATATTAGAGACACGGTGGCATGTACACAAAATAAAACTCATTCAGTTTACGACACCGCCAGTATTTCTTTAGCGTATTTTAACGCGTTTTAAGAAGACTTGCTATAATAGAAGACATAGACGTGTTATATTAGCAGATATTATATTAGAATACAGTTTATTTTTTATGAATTTATCTATTTATATAATAAAATAATCAAAATTATTCAGTAACCATCACATTTTAACTCGTACTTTTTTTCTAGACAAAATGGCGTCTTGTGCTCACTTCCTTACGAGCAAGCGCCATTTTTTTTTTGCAAGTTCGTGTGACAAAACTACTGTCAGAAATTTATTTTCTTCTTCTTCTTCTTCTTCTTCTTTTCTTTTCTTCTTCTTCTAAAACCCCCTTTTAAGAACTTGTAATGAATGACTGCTGCTGATGGCACGTGTCGGTGTCTGAAGCGTGGGCGTTTGACGCCGGAAGCCGTTGAAATAACCGCGAAATTCAAGTTAGTTGCTGAAACGATCTCGAGCTGGAGAGGTCGGTCGACTCAACTCGGACATGAAGAAGTCCTAAAAACAAGAATGTTAAAACAGGAATATGTAGAGAGCATGCCTGTAAAAATCTTCAATGAAGTTGGAGTTTCAACTAGTGTTCGAGGTTGAATATTTACGTTGGACGGAGAAGTCCGCGAAATTCAAGTTAGTTGCTGAAACGATCTCGAGCTGGAGAGGTCGGTCGACTCAACTCGGACATGAAGAAGTCCTAAAAACAAGAATGTTAAAACAGGAATATGTAGAGAGCATGCCTGTAAAAATCTTCAATGAAGTTGGAGTTTCAACTAGTGTTCGAGGTTGAATATTTACGTTGGACGGAGAAGTCCACTGAATTCTAAAAACAGAAACAAGGAAGTTATTCATTTGAAAGGCAAATGTGCCTTTGGAAAAGACAAAACGAAGTGTGTTCCGAAAGATGTCTCCAAATGAAGAGTTGACGTGGAAGAGTGCCACTATTCTCAAAAGGAGTCGATCGAAGAAACGATGCGATGTCTATAAAAAAAATGAACAATCAAAGGAAACAAACAGCGCGAACAAAAAGGACTTTTCTATATTCTTCTGGTATTTTTTTATTTTACTAACAAAATTCTTTCAAGTAAGTTTTCTCTTTTTTCTGACATGTCTTTCCTAGCAAAGTTAATAAGCCTTCGGGCAGCATAATTAGGACTTTATTTATGCAGCCTTTCCGTGTGTCCATCGGAACTTAAATTCAGTCTATGAAGTGAACTTTGAACATGAACTTTCTGCCGAACCCATTTTACCTATTTTCTTTTTCTTCAATAAATTATTTGTTGTTTAAAATAGCTTGTTTTTTTTTTCTCTTACTGTTTATTTAATTGTCTAGTTATTGCCCGAGGTCCTTACGTGTATCGATTTTGGCCTGTACGTGGTTAAAATTGCGATATTCTGCATAAATAAAACTCTAGGTCTCTGTGTTCTATTCTGTGTCTATGTTTAAACACAGAGGCGTTCGGCCTAATGGTCTCTACGCTCTGTCTTACTAAGAATAGTGAGCGAATCCATTTCTATCTGTCTATCGTTTGGGAGTGGTTCTATAAACACTATTTTATTGTACTGTAAAGGTAGTCGTTTGTGCCCAAACTGTATATAGACTTATCAAGGTTCACTGGACTGAATAAGCTGCTTTATAGTCAATTAATGATTTTCTGTTTTATCTTCGTCGCTGCTTTGAGTTCATTGTGTAATTTATCTTGCGCGCGTGCGTGTCGCCATTTTATTGTCTCCACGTGGTGAGTCAGCCATCTTGTCTTGTTCAGTTTAAGTTGGCGGGAAAATTTGGCGCCAAGTGTAGGTGTCACTGTCTGTAGTAACCCCCCCCCCCTCTCTTAGTACATGTAGAAAGGAGTCGGTGGGGAGGGATTTGAAAAATGGCGAGTTTAACAGCAGATGTCTTGTTGAAAAAAATAAAATACGCTAAAGATAAAATATTAGTCGTATTTGAAGTGTTAAAATCTTCTAGTGAGATAGAAGAATCTAAATATATTTTGTGTAAAGAACAGATTGATGAATATCTGAAAGACGTAGTTCGGTTGGAGGAACAAGTTATGGATGCTTATCTCTCTGATGGTGTAGACGATGAGTTAGTGGAAAGTTTTAATAAGGGAGCTGCCTTATTTAAAATACAAGTGATAGAAAAATTAACTACGTTTAAGCCTTGTAAAAAAGACGTTGACGAGAATTCCAGAATTAGTAAGGGGATAAAAGGCATCGATTTAACCCCTAAAATAGTTTGTCCCAAGTTTAGCGACAGGGATCTGGAAACGGATAAGTTAGCTTATCTAAACTTCCATAGAGAATTTTTGAATTGTGTAGCTAATCTTGATAGTGACGCATTAAGATTAGTGATATTGAAAAACCATCTTTCTGGTTATGCCTTTCATGTGATAAAACATCTGTCTGTATCAGATGAAAATTATCGAGTAGCTTTGGACTTGCTATCGAAAGAGTTCTTAGACGAAAAGTGTATCGTCGACTCTATATTTTCGTCCATGTTGAATGAAAATCGCATGTATAATAATAATGTCGTAAAGAAATTCCTTACTAAGATGAAGACCCAATTGTACGAGTTAAAGAACTCGTTCGGTTTGGATTTCTTTGAGAGTGATTCTCCGGGAAATCGTTTGTTGAGTCACATTGTATTCAATAAACTGACAACTTCCTTTGAGTCAGAATTAATACATAAGGTGAACGGAAATTATCCTTCTTTGAACCAAATTCTGGAGAATAGTGTTGAGATATTTAAAACACTGGAATTTTGTGAACACGATTCGAGATATCGTAAAGTTGATTCCTTTAGGGAAAAGAGTAAATTCAGGCCTTTCGAACCTGAAAAGAAACCTTCCACGTTGAAAAATGTTCATGTTAAAACATATAAGGTTAAGTTTAAGTGTTGTTTTTGTAGAAACGATTATCATCTGTCTCGTGACTGTAATAAGTTTCCCTCTTACGAAGAAAGACTTAAAAGATGTAGCGAATTAAAGTTATGTGCTAGGTGTACTAGCTCTTATCATCTGAAGAATTTATGTCCTTATGAAAAAAACGATAAGATTACGTGTTGGTCGTGCGAACAGTCGGGACACTTGTCCGCCTTGTGTCCGAGTTCTCTCAAACCTGTGGTGAAGTCAAATATTTGCAGGTTGAAGAGTAGTTCTTCATTGTTGCCTGTGATAGGTATCACAGTTGAAGTAGGTGGCGAATTTCACACCGTAAATTGTCTGCTAGACACTGGTAGTGAACGGTCTTATATGGGTAAAAGATTTTCTGATAGATTTATGAAAGAAGAGTTGTCTTCCTTGCATCGTCGAAAATACGTAATAAAGACCTTTATTGGTAGCCAAGAGAAAGACTTGAATGAAGTGACATTGAAGGTGTCCTTTCCCGATGTTGCGAGAAGTATCAATTTTCTGATGGATGAACAGTTGGATTTGTCCTTCAAAATGAAAGGGTTGGAGGAGGTGATCAGTAATTTGAAGAAAAGCGACGTTAAACTTGCTGCTGATTTCTCCGAATTGAGAAGTGATGTTCTTGAAATATACGGTCTGATAGGGATTGATGTGATTAGATTTCTGGGACCCTTAAGATTGACAAAGATTAAAAATGGTTCTGCTTTTGAGTCCTCGCTAGGTATGATATTATTTGGCGACCCCTCTGATTTTGAACCACATATGGAGATTGGTTTGAATTATAATCAAGTCATCGGTGAACATGCTTCTTGTGATGTGACCCATGTTTACTTTGCTCTAGAACCTAAGTCCAACCATCTGGATCCTTGGAATGGTCTTGATGGAGCTTCCGTGGACAGAGGTATTGAACAAATGTTCAAATTGGAATCATTAGGGATAGTTAATGAAGTTAGTAGTGATTACGACAGAAAGAAAATAGAAGAATTCAGCTCCTCTATTGAATACAGAGATAATAATTACTACATAGGTTTGTCGTGGGACTTAGATAAATTAAAGAAAGTACCCTCTAACCATAGAGTATCGTTAGCTGTCCTAGATAAAGTAGTGGACAGATTATCCTCTCAGAACTTATATTCTGAGTATTGCAAAGTCTTCCTAGACCAGGAATGTGAGGGTGTGATTGAAAGAATCCATCCGACTCCTTCGGAGTTCTACAAGTATACGTGGATACCGCACCGGCCAGTCTTTAAAAATGATGTGCAGTGCACGACTAAGATTAGGCCTGTTTTCAATTGCTCGTTGAGGGTAAATAATAAACCTTCTCTCAACGATTGTGCTTATAGTGGCATAAATCTGTATACTGACATGTTGGAACTTCTGTTCAAGTTTAGAACAGATAATTATGTATTATTGGCTGACATCAGAAAGGCGTTTCTGATGATTAGACTAAAGAATAACTTTGACAAAAATAGATTCTGTTTCTTTTTGAAAATAAAAGATGAATTAGTGTGTTTTCGATACAAAACTCTGATATTCGGGTTTGTGTCTAGTCCCTTCATCTTAAGTTACGTAGTGAAGCACCACATTGAGAAGCACTCATCGGGACCTTGTAGAGACATGTTGTTAAAAAACTTTTACGTAGATAATCTAGTGAAAACACATGGGTCTCCTGATGAATTGTTGAAACTCTATACCGAGGCTGTGAATGTCATGGAAAAGGGAGACTTCTTATTGAAAACGTGCTGTAGTAACAGTAAATTGGTGTCTGCTCGCATTCGAGCAGATAACAATTACTCTTCTCATGGAGTGCCCTGTGAGAAAGTACTGGGGTATTGGTATGACCCTGAGTCAGACGAAATTGGTATCTCCAAAGGTGAAGTTAAAAAGTCAGTCTCCACAAAAAGAGATATGCTATCCGTTAGTTCGTCTGTATTCGATCCGTTAGGTTTAGTATTGCCTATAACTATAAAAGGAAAAATTATATTAAGTCAAGTTTGGAAATCAGGAGTGGCATGGGATCAGGTAGTTCCTGATGGCTTGTTGTCTGTTTGGAATAGTTTTCAGGCAGGTCTCCAAGATGTTCAAAAAATTGGTTTTGAAAGATGTTCAGTACAAACCAATTCGCCTGTTACCTTGATCGTGTTTTGTGATGCTTCGAATCTTGCTTATGGCATAGTCGAATATATGTATCAGGGAGGAGAGGCCAGGCTATTTTATGCGAAAGCCAAAGTGGCTCCTTCTGTTAAAAGAACTCTTCCTACGTTGGAATTACTAGCTGTATATCTGGGAATTAAGCATCTCCTTATTTTGATTGAAATGTTTCCCAAGCTGTTTGAGGAAATTATCATTGCTGTAGATGCACAGGTAGTGCTATCTTGGTTGTTGTCTGGATCTGTACACACTAAGTGCCAGTTCACTAAAAATCGTTTGAAGGATATAAAATTCATTATGAATGAGATAAGTTGTAAGGGTTATACCTTAAAGTTCAAGTATGTAAGTACTAGTGAAAACCCTGCAGATTTGTTAACTAGAGGCGTTTCCTTTAGTAAGTTTAAAAAGGATAAAAACTTTTGGATTAGAGGTCCAGTATGGTTACAGACAGAAAAGTTGAAGTGGCCTGACTATAAGTTGGATTGCATTAGTGACAAATGCAAGACCTTGGTAACTGCTTATACTGGCTTGAATGGGGATTCTAACTCATGTGTGGTTGAGTTGGAAAGATTCTCTTCTCTCAAAAGGTTGATAAGTACCTTAGAGATTGTGTTTAAATTTATTGCCAAGTTAAAGGGCGATAAGCGTGATGTCAATTTTACATCTGAGGCAAAGTCCTATTTGATTAAGGTTACTCAGAGTGAGTTTTTCGCTGAAGAAATAAGTTTTCTGAAAAGTAGAGTTGAAAGTAATATTCCTTTGTTGGTGAATAAGTTGAACCTAATTTTGGATGACAACAATTTGTTACGTTGTCGGGGACGTATAGAAAACTCTGAATATTTTTCCGAAGAAGTGAAAAGTCCTGTTCTGTTGCCTAAAATGTGTCACCTAACCAGTTTGTTGGTGATGGAGTGTCACATAAAATGCAAGCATTTGGGGATTGCTGCTACGCTTGATAAGGTGCGCAATTCTGGGTTTTGGTTACCCAAGGCCAGGCAGGCCGTCAAGATTGTTCTTGCTAGTTGTATGGTATGCAAGAAGTTTAACTCCTTGTCTTTTCGTTATCCTAAGATGACAAACCTACCCAAGCATCGAGTTAATCTTATCAGACCTTTCTACCATACGGGGATAGACTTCACGGGTCACCTGTGGGTAGAGGACGGTAGTAAAGTAAAAAAGATGTACATATTGCTATTCACTTGTCTTGGTGTGCGTTCTATACATATGGAGCTGGTTGAAGAAATGAGTACTCAATCGGTAGTGTTAGCCTTTTTGAGGTTCTTCAATGTATATGGTGTGCCATCACACATATACTCAGACAATGCTTTATCCTTTGTTGCTGGGTGCGACTTGGTGAAAGAAGTTCTTCTCTCTGATGGATTCGGAGGAGATTTGGAAATGTGTAATATAAAACACTGCAGGATTCCTTCGTATTCTGCTTGGTTCGGAGCAATATGGGAAAGGTTGATAAAAACTGTCAAGTGTTGTCTATTCAAAACAATTGGTCGCAAGAGGTTGGATTACTTTCAACTGCTAACCATTTTGTCTGACATACAAAGAGCGGTAAATGATAGGCCTTTGACTTATCGTTGTAGCGATGATGCTTCCCTGGAAGTCATCTCTCCTAGTGCCTTTATGCGTTTTTCTCCTGGGAAAACCGTGTTCTTGAACCTTGAAGACGATTCTTGTTTAGAAGTGCCCCCGAATCGAGTGGATTTGATCGAGAGTTTGAAAGGTAGAGAATGCCTTTTGATCAGATTCAAGTCAATATTTACTGAGTCTGAGGGAATTGTCTAAGGATTTGCATCAAGCGGAATTTAGTAACAAAATTAAGGTAGATGATATAGTCCTAGTTAGGAATCTCGTTAAACCTAGGCCCTATTGGAAGCTAGGTAGAGTTGTTAAGCTCACTCAGGGGTCTGACGGAATTGTTCGCTCTGCCTTGATAAAGAAGGGAGAGACATGTAGCGAGCATTCTATTAAGCATTTGTATCCTATGGAGCTATCTATATCTCATTCGTACCAAGTGAGACCTGGGAAAAATAAGGATTTGTGCAGTGATGATGATGGAGCTGAGAATTCTAAACCTAAGAGAGGTAGAAAATGTGTTAAGGATAAGAATCCTGACTATGTTTACTATTAGACTGTGTTTGAGCGATCTTTTTCTTTTCTTTTTTTTGTTCGGGAGAGTGTCAGAAATTTATTTTCTTCTTCTTCTTCTTCTTCTTCTTTTCTTTTCTTCTTCTTCTAAAACCCCCTTTTAAGAACTTGTAATGAATGACTGCTGCTGATGGCACGTGTCGGTGTCTGAAGCGTGGGCGTTTGACGCCGGAAGCCGTTGAAATAACCGCGAAATTCAAGTTAGTTGCTGAAACGATCTCGAGCTGGAGAGGTCGGTCGACTCAACTCGGACATGAAGAAGTCCTAAAAACAAGAATGTTAAAACAGGAATATGTAGAGAGCATGCCTGTAAAAATCTTCAATGAAGTTGGAGTTTCAACTAGTGTTCGAGGTTGAATATTTACGTTGGACGGAGAAGTCCACTGAATTCTAAAAACAGAAACAAGGAAGTTATTCATTTGAAAGGCAAATGTGCCTTTGGAAAAGACAAAACGAAGTGTGTTCCGAAAGATGTCTCCAAATGAAGAGTTGACGTGGAAGAGTGCCACTATTCTCAAAAGGAGTCGATCGAAGAAACGATGCGATGTCTATAAAAAAAATGAACAATCAAAGGAAACAAACAGCGCGAACAAAAAGGACTTTTCTATATTCTTCTGGTATTTTTTTATTTTACTAACAAAATTCTTTCAAGTAAGTTTTCTCTTTTTTCTGACATGTCTTTCCTAGCAAAGTTAATAAGCCTTCGGGCAGCATAATTAGGACTTTATTTATGCAGCCTTTCCGTGTGTCCATCGGAACTTAAATTCAGTCTATGAAGTGAACTTTGAACATGAACTTTCTGCCGAACCCATTTTACCTATTTTCTTTTTCTTCAATAAATTATTTGTTGTTTAAAATAGCTTGTTTTTTTTTTCTCTTACTGTTTATTTAATTGTCTAGTTATTGCCCGAGGTCCTTACGTGTATCGATTTTGGCCTGTACGTGGTTAAAATTGCGATACTACTGATTTCTAATAAATAGCAGTTGGAACGGTTTAAAAATACAAACAAATATCACAGGTCAGTTTTAAATTAACTTTTATCGACAACAGTTACTTTTATTTGTTGTATATTTGTTTTTTAGCGTTTTTACTCTGCTGAGCGTCGTAACATATACCCGGTTAACCTATTACTTTATTAGAAAGCCCAGTGCAAATGTATTATTTCGTAAAAAAATATCTTTTAAAATATAGTTATCATATTTTATGAAAAAGAAATCCCTTAATTCCGCATTGATTAAATCAGTATAACTCTAAGAAAAATTAAGCTCTCGAATTAAATAACATTGCAGAAATAATACGACGCGGTTTTCTAATCACACAATGAATGACAACTTTTGGTAATTGTATAGAATAGTCATCGGTAAATGAGCTACTTTTCAAACTTTTCAAAACCCGCTAGCGATTTTGAAAACCCGCTAAATCTGGAAAGAAAACCTCCAGAAAATCGCTAACGCTCTCTTTCGCTCTTTTTTAAGTACGTAATTTCTCCGAAAAGGATTTTTTTGTCATTTCATAGAACTTTTATTGAAGAAAAAAGAATTAGGAAATTATTTATTTAAAAATTCTTGGAATAATTCTGCTTTTGTTTTTTCTTTTCGTAGTCATTTTTTGTTTGTTTGTTTGTTTTTTGTTAGTTTTTGATAATGACCAGTGATGCTTATTTGTTTTATGGTGCTAATTTACTGTAGGACCCGCGCTACCTTTTTTTTTCTTTACCCCTTTTTCGTTCTGTTAGCTGTTTTTTGTTCAGTGCGATTTTGTGTTTTTGATAATGACGATTGGTGCTTATTTGTTTTGTGGTGCTAATTTACTGTAGGACCCGCGCTACCTTTTTTTTCTTTACCCCTTTTTCATTCTGTTAGCTGTTTTTTTTTTTTGTTGTTTTTTTGTTCAGTGCGATTTTGAGTTTTTGCTAATGACGATTGGTGCTTATTTGTTTTGTGGTGCTAATTTACTGTAGGACATTTATAATAACAGCTAACAGACGAAAAGGGGGTAAAGAAAAAAAAACGGTAGCGCGGGTCCTACAGTAAATTAGCACCATAAAACAAATAAGCACCAATGGTCATTAATTCAGTGGGTTTTTTTCATCTTGCCTAAAACTTGTTTTATCTAACAACTTTATTTAATACTTAAAAAAAAAAAGAAGAAATTCTTTTTTCAAATAAATCGTTGTATGGTCGGAAAAGAAATCAGAAAAATACATTGTCTGTCATTTTAGTTGTGAAACGATGGATTAACCACTTTTTCTCACAGTGATTTACAAATAACATCATTTAGAAAGCCATTCTTAACATGGGGTGATGGGGCTTTGTTAACTATTCTGTACTTTCACCTAACAATTTAATAAACAAAAGATACCATATTACGTAATTTCCGTTGCCGAGTTTTCCGTTGCCGAGTTCACATCAATGTTTAAAACTGGGTAGTTTGGGATACCTACTTTAAGTAATAGTAAATAAATGTATATAGCTAACTTACTTGAATTTTTGTTTTGCCTGTTTTACGTTAGCTCTTTTTATGGATGTGGAGTCACTTACGAAATAGTTTATGCATATTTTTTCCTCATATGCGTTGAGTTGTGCCTTATATTCCGCATAATTTAAAAATGTATCTCCAACTTTCATTTTCATAAAATAGCCCGATTAAAATACGCTAATTTAAAACTCGTGAAATACACTAACTTAACAAGACGAAAGCGAAAAAAAAAACGGTGTCTGACGAAAGCGAAAACGAAACGAATTTAAAGTGTCTCCAGGTTCTAACACTGCAAACACGGTGGCCGTGTCTGCAGGTTCTAACACTGGAGACACGGTGGCCGTGTCTGCAGGTTGTTCGTTATTCTTAGCGGCCAATTAACTTTAGCACTAGCGATGGGGAGCTTCTTAAAAAGATCCAATAGTATTTTTCAATAAGTAATGTAATTCAGGGTTGATATGCCGTAAACAGAGAACCCGAACGTTAAATAGCAATTTGCAAGAAAAAAGTATAATTCATTAAATGAATACTTTGCCTTAACAAACATAAAACACAAGAGCAAGGGAAATAAATCTGTAAAATACAGTCCAAGGGAAGTAACTTTTTAAAACACAGTGCAAGGGAAGTAATTCTGTAAAATTCTTCAGGCGTTGTGTGTCTGCTTGTATAACTATAAGTAAGTTATACTCAGAACATTTGTTCGGAATCATTTCATCTATCTGATTATCATTTTGCTTATCAAGGGGTTCCTGATGGAAGACAAAATATGCATTGAACATTGAACCTCTGATTTTGATGAGAATTAAACCATACGCAAATAAAACCGAGATGCTTATATTCTCAAAATATGAGTCAATCATTCTAATGTTATATTATGACTCTTCCCAAAAATCTCAAATTCTCTAAACTTTTGAGTCGTGTACGCTGTATTTTCTCACAGTTTTCACCGTTTAACGGTGTGTTAATATTACAATCATTCCTCGGATAGGCATTACATCTGACGGACATTTATAACAACAGCTAACAGAACGAAAAAGAGGGTGAAAAAAACAAAAACAAATCGGCAACAAATAAATGTTACCAAAGGCAAGAATAGTTACTCTTCTACTTACCTGGATAAGTTTATTTGTGTTTTAACTTATTTTAAAGCGTTTTTGTTTTTAATTCGATTTAAAACTAGTGTCAAGACGTCATACTAAAACTTAAAACACAAAATGGCCCCATTTGATCACGTGACGTCTCGACACTAGTTTTAAATCGAATTTTAAAAAAACGCTTTAAAATAAGTTAAAACACAAATAAACTTATCCAGGTAAGTAGAAGAGTAACTTATCTTGCCTTTGGTAACAATTATTTGTTGCCGATTTGCTTTGTTTTCTACACCTTTTTCGTTCTGTTAGCTGTCGTTATAAATGCACCATCTGGTGTTATTTGAAAGTAACGCCTGCTATTCCGAAATGATCAGACACAACGTCGCTTAACTTCGATGATGTGATGAGAACTGGCGTATTCACTATTTTTAGCCGTAATCACATTTTTTAATATTCTTGTTAATGAGCTCCTTTCTAGAGAGAAGAATCAGTGTACTAACGTGGAAACAGTTTGAAGGATTACCGAATTAGACTCGCTGTTATGGTATATTTTAGTTACTATTAAAGACGCGAAACACCGGTAACAATCGCGAATTGTCTTGGCTTTACGACCGCCTTTCTATCGCCATTATTCGTGGAAACGCATTGAGTCTGCTCTCGGCCTGCCAAGCTAGCCGGACATTCGAAGAAAACTATGGACTGTGATACGATTATATATAAGGTATCAGGATGTCTTGATATTGAACTAAACAATGTCCAAGTGACGAATAAGGGATTTATTGATTAATATTTTGAAAGTATTTGTAAACCAAGATAAATGTACAAAAATAAAAATCTTTTAAGTTGAAATAACATTTAAACAATTTTTTTTTAATTTCTAAATAGTTTTAATTATCATTTTCTAAATATAAAAGAATACTTTTCCATCGTTAATTTCTGTACTTTGTTCAAAATTCCAGATTGAAACGGATACTGAGAAAAACATAACTGACAAAATCAATGAGAAATGTGAAGGAAACATTTTTTTTTCATAATTAAAAATAAAATTAATAAACTTAAATATATATATATATATATATATATATATATATATATATATATATATATATATATATATATATATATATATATATATATATATATATAGGGAGAGACAGACAGACAGACAGACAGACAGAGAGACAACAGATAGATAAATGAAAGAAGAGAATAAAAATTGTGAAAATACAAAATCTATTACGTCCTCAATTGGCGGGACAGTTATAAAAGTGTGGGGGTCTCCTAAAAAGGGGGGGCACATTGCGCCTAGAATGCCAAATATGGGAATAAATTCAATATCTTGACTAAAGATGATCGTCCAATAGTGATTGAAATTCTCTTGGTGATAGAAAAAGAATAATTCTAAATGTTTCAATTATTTGGCGTCTGGGCTCAAATTGGGGAAAAATCACTGTTTGGGGCATATTTTGGTTTAAAATGATCGTCTGGTAATGGTTGATGGCTCGTTAGAAGCGGAATGGAATACTCTTGGTGATAGATAAAGAAACATTAAAAAACAATCAATTAATAGATAAGCTAATTAGATAAAATTAAACACATGCATATCAACTTAATTATTGATGACCGTAAAGTAGGTGGGGACCAAGTCAAAAGGTGAGGGGGCTTGACCCCCCCTGCCCCCCGGTGCCGCTGTCCATGTAATATATATATATATATATATATATATATATATATATATATATATATATATATATATATATATATATATATATATATATTTTAGAGGAAGCATTATTAAAATCAATGAAACAGACGAGTGGAAAAAAAAAAATAAAAGGAAAATTGTTAAAATTACCTTAAGGCCTTATCGTCTGACCCTCTGAGAGGAAACGTCAGAATGGTAAATTAAAAACTAAAAGTCGAATGAGATATGAGGGGAAAAAACTTATTTAGTTGGAGGAAACTATTGAGAGGGGAAAAAAAAAAAGGGTAAATCTCTCAACGTTATGGTGGCTTTGAATCATTAAAGATCTCCAACTGATGTTTCAAAATCTTTTGTCTACACAGGCTAGGTCGAGAGTTGTTAATGACTAACGCCTCAATAATATTGAGATGGTAGTTCGACCTGGCACTGTGTAAAACAGAAAACCACCCATCGGAATACTTGTCAGAACAACTATTTGTACTAACGAGGTGATTACCGATGGCTGATTCCTGTGCCTGGAAGTTCCCGGATGATCTCGAAACCTTGTGTAGGCGAATATCACGTGGTATGTGTTGGGATATTGGCAGAATTTGATTACCAAGAAGTTCGGCACTAGAGCATATTCGGATAAACATATATTTAATTATTCGTCTTATGCTCTATCCAATACTGAAAAATTTGTCTTGTCTGCCGGCTTAGAATTTTGCATTCCTCCCCTCCTCGTTGATAAAATCAACATATTTAGTGAGATTGAACTATTATATTCTCAACTAAAAAGACATTCGCCTATTTCAACTGATGAATTAACTAGTGTTAAAATCCAGTTGGGTGAATTAGATCGGAGGTTTTCTGCTATACGTACTAAGTCTAGCGAGTGTATTTGGCAGAAAAATCATTTTGAAACTGCGAAATTACTTAAGTCGAACTCTGATATTTATATCACTCGTCCAGACAAAGGGTCAGGCGTTGTAATCCTGAACCAAGTAGATTATATCTCCAAAATGTTACACATTTTGGATGATAAAAATAAATTTTTCAAGATGGGTGGTTTAAGCCACGATGACACTTTTCGTATGGAAAAAAAAATCCAGAAAAGGCTTCTTCAACTTTATAAAAGCAAGTTTATTTCTAAAGAGATATATGAAAGAATACGACCTATCGGCTCTCAAAGGCCTAGAATGTACGGCTTACCCAAGGTTCATAAACCCAACGTTCCTTTACGGCCTATTCTATCAATGTTGGGTTCTGCACAACATGCACTTGGGAAATGGTTAGTTGATATTCTTAAGCCCGTACTTACTTTTTATTCGGACTATTGTATCTCTGATTCCTTCCAATTTGTGTCTTCTATACACAAATTATCTCTCTCAAAGGATACCGAGTTCTTGGCTTCCTTTGACATTAGTAGTCTGTTTACCAATGTACCTTTGGATGAAACTATTGGTATATGTGCAGATTATCTTTACCGCGGCCCCTTAAAGTCTCCAGTTTCCTGAACGAATTTTTGTTGAACTGATGGAACTTGCTACTAAATCAGTTTCCTTCAGTTTCAATAATATAATGTATCGGCAAATTGATGGTATATCCATGGGCAGCCCTCTTGGTCCATCGTTAGCCAACATTTTCGTTGGATTCTTGGAAAACCAATTATTTTCCAAATTGACCAAGCCGGCTTTCTACGCGAATTTAGGAAAACTCGTCACAGGAAAATTGGTAAACGGAAAATTGGTAAACGGAAAATTCGTAAACGGAAAATTCGTACACGGAAAATTCGTCACTTTTGGCCAAGTAGGAAAATTCGGCAATTATCGAATAAATATCGATTGAAAATAGATTTTAGAACCGTTTTTACAGGAGATATACTTGTAAATACGAGGCTACCCACCTCCCCAGTGGAGAACATTTTTTCATATTATTTTTTTGGTACTTGTGCAGTTTACGAACCGGGCTATTTTTTAGATAAGATTTTCAAGTTAAATTAAATTTTTACTTCAAAATCACTGTGAGAAAAAGTGGTTAATCCATCGTTTCAAAACTAAAATGGCAGACAATGAATTGGCTGTATTTTTCTGATTTTTTTGTTCCGACCATACAACGATTTATTTGAAAGAAGAATTTCTTTTTTAAGTATTAAATAAAGTTGTTAGTTAAAACAAGTTTTAGGCAAGATAAAATAAAAACACTGAATTAGTTAGAAAACAATTTTGCTTTTTTAAATACATGGACATTTTCTAAGAATTTAAAGCCAGTTACTCGATAGTTTATAAATTCCTTTCAAGTTTTGCAAACACACGAAGTAATTGATGTTTTGTCAATTAAAATGGCTGACTTGTTTACGAATAAATCTAAATGAATTATGATGGATTTCATCTCGTAACTTAATTACGAACCAGGCTTGAAATAATAACATTATTTAGACAACGATTTTTTACATGAGGAGAATGGGGGGGGGGCTTTGTTAACTATTCTGTACTTTCACGTAACGATTTAATAAACGGAAGATATCGTAAAAATTGAATTTAACTTGACAATTTTATGTAAAAAATAACCCGATCCAAACCTTTAATTTCGTAACGTAATTACGAACTGGGTTGAAATAACATTATTTAGAAAGCCATTCTTAACATGGAGTGAGGGGGGGTGTTAACTATTCTGTACTTTTACCTAACAATTTAATAAACAAAAGATATCGTAAAAATTTAATTTAACTTGAAAATCTTATCTAAAAAATAGCCCGGTTCGTAAACTGCACAAGTACCAAAATAATAATATGAAAAAATGTTCTCCACTGGGGAGGTGGGTAGCCTCGTATTTACAAGTATATCTCCTGTAAAAACGGTTCTAAAATCTATTTTCAATCGATATTTATTCGATAATTGCCGAATTTTCCTACTTGGCCAAATGTGACGAATTTTCCGTTTACGAATTTTCCATTTACCAATTTTCCGTTTACGAATTTTCCGTTTACGAATTTTCGTGTGACGAGTTTTCCGGGCACCGATTAAAATATATATGATTTTTTTCATATATATTTTAATCACACAATATAGAGACTAAAATACAACTACCTTCTGGGATTGAGTTATGTTTTCAAATCAAAATGTTCGTTAATAAACGTTTGCTTCATTAAGATTTTCCTCATATATATTTTAATCACATAATATAGAGACTAAAATACAACTCACTTTTGGGATTGGGTTATGTTTTCAAATCAAAATGTTGGTTACTAAACGTTTGTTTCTCAAAGATTTTCCTCATATATATTTTAACCACACAATATAGAGACTAAAACACAACTCACTTTTGGGATTGAGTTATGTTTTCAAATCAAAATGTTGGTTACTAAACGTTTGTTTCTCAAAGATTTTCCTCATATATACTTTAATCACACAATATAGAGACTAAAATACAACTCACTTTTGGGATTGAGTTATGTTTTCAAATCAAAATGTTGGTTAATAAACGTTTGTTTCGCTAAGGTTTTCCTCATGTACATTTTCATCACTCAATATATAGACTAATATCTGAATTAGTTTTGGGATTGTGTTATGTTCATTAATCAAAACGTTGCTTAATGAACGTGTTTCTCCGAAGGTTTTTCAAAAAATATATTTTAATCAGCATTATAGAGACTAAAATACAACTCATTATTGGGATTGAGGTATGTTTTCAAATCAAAATGTTGGTTAATAAACGTCTGCTTCACTAAGATTTTCCTCATATATACTTTAATCACACAATATAGAAACTAAAATACAACTCACTTTTGGGATTGAGGTATGTTTTCAAATCAAAATGTTGGTTAATAAACGTTTGATTCACTAAGATTTTCTTAATATATACTTTAATCACACATTATAGAGACTAAAATACAACTCACTGTTGGGATTTAGTTATGTTTTCAGATCTAAATGTTGGTTAATAAACGTTTGTTTCTCTAAGATTTTCCTCATATATATTATAATCACACAATATAGAGACTAAAATACAACTACCTTCTGGAATTGAGTTATGTTTTCAAACCATCTTGGATCCATTTTTAGAAGCCTTTGAGGCTACGAAACAAATTCTGAAAATAAAAAAAAAACTTACAAAATGTTTCAGAACTGAAGACTGCGCAAGTCGATAGAATATTTTTTTGTTTGTTTATTTTTTTCGTTTGGTGACAGTTATTTGTTGTAGATTTGTTTTTCACCCTTTGGGGGTAATAAATAAAGACCTGGTCAAAGATAGGTTTGTTTGGAAGTCAATTTCGTTAAGTCGTTCAAATCAAAATGTTGGTTAATAAACGTTTGTGTCGCTAAGGTTTTCCTTATATACATTTTAATCACTCAATATATAGACTAATATCTGAATTAGTTTTGGGATTGAGTTATGTTCATTAATCAAAACGTTGCTTAATGAACGTGTTTCTCCGAAGGTTTTTAAAAAAATATATTTTAATCACGTATTATAGGGAATAAAATACAACTCACTTTTGGGATTGAGTAATGTTTTCAAATCAAAATGTAGGTTAATAAACGTTTGCTTCACTAAGATTTTCCTCATGTATACTTTAATCACACAATATAGAAACTAAAATACAACTCACTTTTGGGATTGAGTTATGTTTTCAAATCAAAATGTTCGTTAATAAACGTTTGCTTCCCTAAGATTTTCCTCATATATATTTTAATCACATAATATAGAGACTAAAATACAAGTAACTTCTGGGATTGAGTTATGTTTTCAAATCAAAATGTTGGTTACTAAACGTTTGTTTCTCAAAGATTTCCTTCATATATATTTTAATCACACAATATAGAGACTAAAATACAACTTACTCTTGGGATTGTGTTATGTTTTCAAATCAAAATGTTGGTTAATAAACGTTTGTTTCTCTAAGATTTTCCTCATATATATTTTAATCACGCAATATAGAGACTAAAATACAACTAACTTCTGGGATTGAGTTTTCTCAAAGATTATGTCAGTGGAGGTCTGGATGCTGCTCTAACCCGGCATTTGTGAACATGGAAGACAAATTCTTTAATCAATGCGGTATTCTTCTTGTCTCTTTCTTTGACTCATATCTCTTAGTCTGGTGTCCTAAGGGACAGAAATCCGTGAATAAGAATTAGAGTTACCGTGCCTTGTCTCGTAATATTTCAATTCTTTTTTCGGCATATTTGAACAAAGGAGGGGGCAGATTACTCTCGTTAAGTATGTTTTCTTTATTACCTCCCTTGCCTAATGACTCTTTCTCTTATAACTCGGAAAACGGTTCAGCGAAAATTGTCTTTCAATTCTACGGAGGACAGTTACATCGTATTTTCTTTTGTCAATTGTTGCATCGTATTTGTTCACTAAAAAGGTTGAAAATAATGCGAGAATACAATAATTATAACAACAGAATTTTAAAAAAATAGACATTTATGTTTAAAAAATACAACTTAAGTAAATCTGAGTGGGTTTTTTCTTGTTTTTTTTCTACTCATTTTCTGTTTGTGTTTTCCATTTCACGAACCCGTCTCCAATTTTGTAAAGTCGTATTTATATAAACCCAGGATAGATATCATTTACCAACAACGTCTGTTTCTGCAGAGATCAGAGTATCGACTAAATGGCTGTTGGTTCGATCCCTGGCTTAGGGTGTGTGCTGATCTAGCCACACTGAATAGCTGTTCTGAGAGGAAGGCCAAGGAAAACATGGGATGAAGGGATAAGGATAGACTTGAAAGAAAGAGGGATAATAAATAAAGACCTTAGTTAGTTTTAAAGTCAATTTCTAAAAGCCGCCCAACAAATGCCAGCATGTAAGACGGACGTTACACCGAATATGATGATGATATAATGGATGAGAGTGCTTGAGTGTATAACAGTTGAGCTAGCAGGGTCAGTTCACAGGATAAAAAAATGAAACACTTTAAAACAGTTTCTGTAAGTCAAAAATATACAGATCGGTTGAAAATTAAATTTTAATGTGTTTGGTGACAGTTATTATTTATTTATTTTTCAATTTTTCAGTTGTTTAATATACGGCATAGAAGCTAAAAATCAAGAAAATGGCGCCGACCATTGTTTACAAGCATTTGAGGCTACGAAACAAATTCTGAAAATTAAAAAAGACCTTACAAAATGTTTTAGAACTGAAAACTGCGCAAGTCGATAGAATGTTTTTGGCGTTTGGTGAGAGTTATTTGTTTTTCACCCTTTGGGGGTGTTAGGATCGAGGGTCGTGTTCCCCCGATTATAGACGTGTTCAGTTGAATCAAGCAATGTTGCATGCAAAGACAGAGTAATAATTAACAAGCAAAAATGAAGTAGTTCAAATAACGTTTATTGAACGTATGTGTACGTGGAATGATGAAGTGTGTGATGTATGCATGTGTGTCGATGGAAGAACAGTTCTTGAAAAAGGTATAAGAAGAAATGAATGAATCCGGCGAGAGAAAAAGTCTTTGAAAGTCGTACACAAAGAAAACGAGTTGAGAACTCTTACCGTTGTTTGCCCACGTGTAGACGGAAGGAACGTGTGTTGGTAGTTGTTTTGCTGAGACCAGTTCAAGAGAAAAGCGTGAGACGAAACGCTAGTGTATTAGCGTCGTTCTGCCAAGGCCAATTGACCAGAAGAAAAGTGTTAGACGAAGCGCTAGTGTATTAGCGTCGTTCTGTCGATCAGAGAAGAGTGAAACGGAACGCTAGTGTCAGCGTCTGTCTGCCGAGGCAGGTCGGTGAGGAAGAGAGAGAGCTTCCGTTTTGCACCGGCTCTTATAGTCCGAAGGGCAGATAACTCTGGTGTCGCTTTACAGCGCCACCTGTTGGTGATAAAGCGCCACCTACCGGCAAACCGGTGTAGTTATGTTTTGAAAGGAGGAGGTAACTGCTACAGGGGTAATAAATAAAGACCTGGTCAGAGATAGGTTAGTTTGGAAGTCAATTTCTTAAAGCTGTTCAAAGCACGCCAGTATGATATGAGATAGATTTCCAATTTTTTTTTATAACTCGTTTGTTTCAAATATTAATTTAATTTTTCGCGTCCCAATTGTGTTATATTCACACACACGTGTGTTTTTTTCCCCCATTCACTGAAACACTTTTTAGCCAATTTTTTCTAACTTTCTGAGGGTCGCCATGGAGACGGTCAAGGTGAGTGAGGAGGAGGGGGTGGGGGTGAGGGGGTTTGCAAGCCGCCAAAGACGACAACTTCTTCGAACGTTTAAAAGCCGCTTCAAACTGTTGTTCAGGTCAACGTTTGAGGCTACGAAACAAACACGTGTTCATATCCGGCTAGTTGGCGGCGACGACGACGACGACAACGCTTTGATGATTGTCTTTTGACGCCAACATACTTCATTCTCGCTGGCTGTGGATCGGGGGGGGGTCGGCGGTGGTGCCGGCGGCGGCCGGGAGGTTATGTTTTCAAATCTAAATGTTGGTTAATAAACGTTTTTTTCTCTAAGATTTTCCTCATATATATTTTAATCACACAATATATTGTGTGATTAAAATATATATGAGGAAAATACAACTCACTTTTGGGATTGAGTTATGTTTTCAAATCAAAATGTTGGTTAATAAACGTTTGTTTCTCTCAGATTTTCCTCATATATATTTTAATCACACAATATAGAGACTAAAATACAACTACCTTCTGGGATTGAGTTATGTTTTCAAATTAAAATGTTCGTGAATAAACGTTTGCTTCACTAAGATTTTCCTCATATATATTTTAATCACACAATATATTGTGTGATTAAAATATATATGAGGAAAATACAACTCACTTTTGGGATTGAGTTATGTTTTCAAATCAAAATGTTGGTTACTAAACGTTTGTTTCTCAAAGATTTTCCTCATATATACTTTAATCACACAATATAGAGACTAAAATACAATAGACTTCTGGGATTGAGTTATGTTTTCAAATCAAAATGTTCGTTAATAAACATTTGCTTCACTAAGAGTTTCCTCATATATATTTTAATCACACAATATAGAGACTAAAATACAACTCACTTTTGGGATTGAGTTATGTTTTCAAATCAACATGTTGGTTAATAAACGTTTGTTTCTCTAAGATTTTCCTCATATATATTTTAATCACACAATATAGAGACTAAAATACAACTACCTTCTGGGATTGAGTTATGTTTTTAAATCAAAATGTTGGTTAATAAACGTTTGTTTCTCCAAGATTTTCCTCATATATATTTTAATCACACATTATAGAGACTAAAATACAACTACCTTCTGGGATTGAATTATGTTTTCAAACCATTGTTTAGAAGCATTTGAGGCTACGAAACAAATTCTGAAAATTAAAAAAAAACATACAAAATGTTTCAGAACTAAAATCTGCGCAAGTCGATAGATTTTTTAAATTTTTTTTTGCGTTTGGTGACAGTTATTTTTTGTAGATTCGTTTTTCACCCTTTGGGGGTAATAAATAACGACCTGGTCAGAGATAGGTTAGTTGTGAAGTCAATTTCTTAAAGCCGTTCAAATCAAAATGTTTGTTAATAAATGTTGGTTTCTCTAAGAGTTTCCTCATATATATTTTAATCACACAATATAGAGACTAAAATACAACTCACTTTTGGGATTGAGTTATGTTTTCAAATCAAAATGTTAGATAATAAACGTTTGGTTCTCCAAGAGTTTCCTCATATATATTTTAATCACACAATATAGAGACTAAAATACAACTAACTTCTGGGATTGAGTTATGTTTTCAAATCAAAATGTTGGTTAATAGACGTTTGTTTCTCAAAGATTTTCCTCATATATATTTTAATCACACAATATAGAGACTAAAATACAACTCACTTTTGGGATTGAGGTATGTTTTCAAATCAAAATGTTGGTTAATAAACGTTTGTTTCGCAAAGGTTTTCGTTATATACTTTTTAATCACTCAATATATAGACTAATATCTAGATTAGTTTTGGGATTGAGTTATGTTCATTAATCAAAACGTTGCTTAATGAACGTGTTTCTCCGAAGGTTTTTCAAAAAATATATTTTAATCACGCATTATAGAGACTAAAATACAACTCACATTTGGGACTGAGTTATGTTTTCAAATCAAAATGTTGGTTAATAAACGTCTGCTTCACTAAGATTTTCCTCATATATATTTTAATCACACAATATAGAGACTAAAATAAAACTCACTTTTAGGATTGAGTTATGTTTTCAAATCAAAATGTTGGTTAATAAACGTTTGTTTCTCAAAGATTTTCCTCATATATATTTTAATCACACAAGGGGGAGGTAGAGCTGGTGAGGACTTACTATTCAATTCATAACTGTAGGAGGAAGGGGAGAATATATGAGTTCATACCTTTCCTAAGGGTTTTAGTAAATGTAATGCTGTTTTCCTTCTCTTAGATCAAAGTTTCAGCGTACAGTCTGCCCTACTATTTAATTCATAGCTTTGGAGAGGATATACAGATTCATATATTTCCTCAGGGTATTAGTGAAAGTTATGTTGTTTGTCGTTTCTTAGACTAGACACTCTGCATGACTGAATGAAAGTATATATATATATATATATATATATATATATATATATATATATAAAGAGATATAAGTAGATAGATAGCGTATGAATTTTAATTTATACAATATCTGTTGGTTACATATGTCCATACATGTTTCAGTTGTACTTTTCATAGAGAGTAAACCTCTTCAGACCAAAACAGGTAATTCATCGAACTTTTAAAAAATCAGCAAGGGGAATAATCTATATTCTGTCTAAATTTCTACCACCAGTTTCGTACATGGCAACTGAAGAATGCTTGTTCTATGTTTTGCTAATTTATTAAATTGAATTTGAAAAAAATCAGCAAGGGGACTAATTCATATCCTGTGTAAGTGTTTTTTTTTGTGTGTTTTTCTTTATTTTCTTTTTGTGTTTTCTATTTCAGGAACCCGGGTTCAATTTTGTGGAGTCGCATTTATATAAACACATGATAGATATCATTTACCAACAACGTCTTTTTAATAGTTTAATATTTAATATTTAATGGCTTGAAAATGCAAAAGCCAAGTATTTTGGTTCAATGTGCTCTACACCAAAAACATTCATTTTCTAACATGCTCGTTTAAGGAACGATTAAAAAAAACCTTTCAAACAAAATATTCACGTGTGTCAGTTTCCAGTGTAAAACAAAGCCAAATGAATTTCATTTAAACTCATTACAACGATTGACCCCATATGACCCCTGCCCCCTCTCCTCCCTACTTTACACTTCAGGTTAAAAAAGGGGCCACCTTATTCGTCGGCGAGGACATGTTTTTTAGTCTCTGAAATTTAATACTAATGGAACGAACTTGTACTTAGTAATGGAGATTTGATATCTCCATTGAAAATGAAAATCTACAGCAAACATAATTGGTTTTCTATTTCAATTATTTTTTTATTTACTGCCAATATTTCATTTCTTTTATTTGCCTCTTTTATTTAACTGGCTTTGCAAACTCAATTTTTCCTGATTCAAACAATTCAAATAATTATAAATATTTGTTTATATATTCGAATAAAAATTCGAATAAAATCAGTGTATAGGCGACAATATATTGAGTATTGGGAGACAATGGACAATCCATGTAAGGAAATTAGTTGACAATTGTCTAGCTTTTTTTCTTTTTCGGATAAATACTGCCCCCCTCTCTCTCTCTCTATCTTTCCTGCTACGGCTTAAATAATATTACTACTTGTGGTGCTATACCCTTTTGTTTATAATGGACTATTCCAATAGATACTGTATGAAATAAGAGCAGGATTTCGAACAACATACAGGGAAGGGTGAGAGTGATAGAAAGACACTTAATAAGTGATGGGTGGGTCATGTCGTGAGTTAATTGAAAATTACAGCCAATTAGAACAATGAAGTGTTTTTACAAACATCAATTCCAAAACCAGGGAATATTTTAGCATGTATTTTGTGTGAAAAAATATGTAGTCTTCATTCCTGCATTTTTCGTGTTCGCTGAAACTTGTAACATATTAATTTGAATAGTGTTAAAAAAATCAGCAAGGGGAATAATTCATACTCTGTATAAATTTCTACCACTCTTTTCCTATATATATATATATATATATATATATATATATATATATAAAGACTACACACACGCACATATTTCTGTATGGTGCCCGGAAAACTCGTCACAGGAAAATTCGTAAACGGAAAATTCGTAACCGGAAAATTGGTAAATGGAAAATTCGTAAACAGAAAATTCGTCACTTTTGGCTAAGTAGGAAAATTCGGCAATTATCGAATAAATATCGATTGAAAATAGATTTTAGAACCGTTTTTACAGGAGATATACTTGTAAATACGAGGCTACCCACCTCCCCAGTGGAGAACATTTTTTCATATTATTTTTTTGGTACTTGTGCAGTTTACGAACCGGGCTATTTTTTAGATAAGATTTTCAAGTTAAATTAAATTTTTACGATATCTTTTGTTTATTAAATTGTTAGGTAAAAGTACAGAATAGTTAACCCCCCCCCCCTCATTCCATGTTAAGAATGGCTTTCTAAATAATGTTATTTCAACCCAGTTCGTAATTACGTTACGAAATTAAAGGTTTGGATCGGTTTATTTTTTACATAAAATTTTCAAGTTAAATTCAATTTTTACGATATCTTCCGTTTATTAAATCGTTACGTGAAAGTACAGAATAGTTAACAAAGCATCCCCCCCCCATTCTCCCCATGTAAAAAATCGTTGTCTAAATAATGTTATTATTTCAAGCCTGGTTCGTAATTAAGTTACGAGATGAAATCCATCATAATTCATTTAGATTTATTCGTAAACAAGTCAGCCATTTTAATTGACAAAACATCAATTACTTCGTGTGTTTGCAAAACTTGAAAGGAATTTATAAACTATCGAGTAACTGGCTTTAAATTCTTAGAAAATGTCCATGTATTTAAAAAAGCAAAATTGTTTTCTAACTAATTCAGTGTTTTTATTTCATCTTGCCTAAAACTTGTTTTAACTAACAACTTTATTTAATACTTAAAAAAAGAAATTCTTCT
>OY744529.1:101605898-101620898 GCA_963556195.1 Sepiola atlantica
GCACCTGTCGCGTTGAATTATCGAAACAATAATTTCGAAAAGTCATTTTCATTTACATAGTAATCAGACTAATCACGGGAAGATTCTCCAAAACAATTATGTTTTCGATTAACGCAGCTACTCAACTCTTTGGCTAAGATCAAAGTGTAGTATCTGTTCCGATGGATACTGCACCCCATACTCGTGTTGTCTTGTCCTTCGGGGCTTGATTTACGCCGGTCAATGGGTCTGTCCTGTGCAGTTCTAGGAGAACCACCCTCCCAGGCTTAGCCTCCCTTCTTTGGGGAGGAGTAAGTTTATTGCTTACTGCCTGAGGCGCCCCTACCGGGGAATGCCGACGGGGACTGCCCAGGCAATTTTTAAATGGCCAGAGTGCTCACCTCTCGGGCGCGGGCTTTTCAAACCCCACTTTCCCGACCCGACCTTGGGTCACATCTTACTTGTGGGAGTAGGATAAAAACTGGCCTTGTGCCTAACTCCTGGAGAGGAGTAAATCAATACTCAACTCGGCTTTACAATTCAAACCTGAGCACTGGATGCACACGCCCCACATTTGATTGAATCAAAATTAAAATGTGTCTTACTACTATCCATGATAGACAAAGCGCCTATGTTGTGCTTTGAGTGGAGCCTCCTCCTACATGTGTGAAATTAAGGCTTTCATTGACTTACCAATTGTAAAATAATAGAAAGTGCGAAACGATCTGTAATTGGCTAGCCAATCAGAACAGTCGCTTCATGTGAAAAGTCTCAACAAAAGAACTAACTCTTTAGGGGTTCTTTAGAGAGACAGAATTCAGTGATCAATCGGAAACAGAAATGAAAAAAGACTAAGAAAGTCTCTCCAATTCAATTTCTTCTAAAGATCCATATGAATTCAAGCCAGCCGGGAAACTCGGTGCTCCATCTGGTGGGAAACTCTGTAACTAGGGGTATATAAGCGCTAAGGGGGAGGAGGGCGCCTGAAATCATTAACGGAACCACATACATCTAAAGAGATATAACACCAAAACCAGATCAACATCTTCTGTTGGTGTTCTCAGCCGACCTGCTTGTGGCAGATGGTGTGATTCACAAAATGAACTGTACAGCCATACGAGGGCTAATTAGTAGCAGAGACAGGACGAACAACCACAAAGATTACTTTACAACTTCTAAAGTCTAACATAATTGTGTATTTTATGTATAGCTTCTTTCCTTGGACTACTTGCATTTTGGAATTGCCTTCCTGCTCCTTGTTTCTCTGATAATACCAACATGCAGAAATTTAAATGTAATGTGAACAAACGTATTGTCCCCCCTCCCTAAATCTGGATCTTACAACAGTAGTCCCTTGTGTTTCAGTTGTAATATGACGTGTTTGAGGGTGAATAAAAGTTTGAAAATAATAATAATATTAACGGGAATCTTGCGAGAAAGGGGTTTTGCGATAAATTTTAAGAAAACCAAAGAACACATCAGGTGGAATTTACCTGAAATGGAATCCTGAAACAAATTAAGGAAATAAATGACAAGAATACTCGCATAAAATAGTACGAATAAATATTTTATTGCACATAACATTCCTTGCAAATAGTTGATAGAATAGTTTACAAGTTCACATCTTTTTTGTTTGTTTTGTTTTATTTTTTTAAAAATTTTTATTTTTATAATTTTTCTTTCAAATGTCATTCGAAATTTCAGCTGATCTCAAAAACCTGTTGAAAAAAAAAGGAAAGACGACAACAGGAAGCAAGAAGCTGAAAGGAAATTTCTTGGGATCAACTGGAATTGTACAATCCAATTCTTGGAACCTCAAAAAAATATATCATCATAATCATAATCATCATCATCACGCCCTGCATGAAAAAAAAACAACAAAAAAACATCAATTATTTCTTTCTTTTTAATTCCTCATTTTTAGATTATTTTTCAACCTTTTTTATTGATAATTTTTTGTGTGTTTTTTTTTGTTTTAATTGCTGTTGTCTTTGTGTATATATTTTTAAAATTACATTAAATTATTATTTTTTATTATTGTTGTTCTTTGGAACACACGTTGGTGTATTATGCCCAAACTGTTATGACTGTGCAGGTAAACTTCAGTATGTATGTAACTCTCTCTCTCTCTTCTTTTAAAAGAAATATGTAATTTATTTTCCCAATCTGAGCAAAGTCTTCTGTTTTCCATTGCCTTTCAAAACATATTTCATCAACTTACATGATCACAGCAAAGATTGTATTTTTTATTTATTTATTTTTATTAGTTAAAGATTTTTTTATGTGTGTGTGCGCATGTGCGTGTGGATGGTGAAGGAGGGAGTGGTGTCAAGGGTTGTGGGGGGAGGGGGGACTCGAATTTCTGTGAGAGAGTGACTTGCATTTTTTTCTTCTTCTTTTCAATTAAACAATGGTGAGTATATCGCAATATAAGACAAACACATTTAATTTTGATCAAAACATCAGAGTTGCTCAAAATTGGGTACATACATCATGTTTATGTTTAGTTAACAACAGCTTAGTCGTTAGGATTTGAAATATAAATCTGAAGCTTAATCAAATGTTTATTCTTCAATGTTTTCAATAAAAACTAAAACAAAACAAAAAGAATTAGTTTCAGATGAGTTTTTAATATTTCTAATTCGAAGAATTTATTTGATTTGAACAATTCTAAACAGAAACTTGAGTTTGAGATGAGAATTTGGAAATTTGTAGAAAAATTAAAATACACCAATTTAAAAATTAACATACACCAATTAGATTGCTTTTGAAAAAAGAAAAAAAAATTGAGACAAGCATATAAGTAGGTTTTCTGATCTAATTTTGTTATACTGATTTCAAATAGGATATCCAGTTTCAGCCAACAGCCATTTTTCTTTCTTTTTTTTTTAGATATGCATGTATGCACACTTGTACAAACTATTGAAATGTTCAGTGATAAATTACATGAACAAATGTTTAAGCCCAATTGATGGATGCTGAATTGAAATTAATATTTTGAAAAACTGATAAGAAAGTAAGCTTCCCCTTTTTTTTTTAGAAATTAATAATCTATGTTATGCTTTTTACGTTATGTGCCGTGTTTTTGATACTCAGCATAAATAAACAGAGTGTATTATAAAAAGTGATGCATTAAACTAAAAACGGGACACATGAAAGACATTTTGATGTGTAATAAACGCAGTAATTCTCTAGTTTACAGCTATTATGACTTTGTTATTAACAGTCGACATTAGTTGAAAACAATAATAAAATCAGAATTTATGTATTTATCACACCATATTCGCTTTATTCTTATTATAACGGCCATCTTTCTCATTCAAATTTGGGTAATTTACTAATGTATGGTCGCTTATTATTTACAGTCACATGGGCTTCGGTATGACTCCCAAGCAAGTTATTTTTACTTCAAATACTGTTTTAGAAAAAAAAAACGACATTAATAACAATTTGACTGATATCTACGGAATGGTGAATAAAAACTGGGTATATTCGAAAAATCTAATATGGAGTCCTGAAATTTCGTAAAGGATTGCAAGGGAGATAAATATTGAAACCATAACTCTAACAAAGGGACGTAAACCCACTCCACTTTATTAAAAAAAAAATTAACATTTAAAAAAATGGGGCGTCTACATTTTTTTAATAAATAAAAACAAGACATAACATCACAATAAATTCATAAATCATGATATTAAAAAAAAATTGTTTTTAACTAATGTCCAATATCAATCGTGACACCTGAAACCTTGGAAATTGTAGTTTTTTTGTTTTTTTTGTTATATACACTTTTGCATTCAATAAATATATTGTATTACGTATTATAAACACATAGTAAATAGCGGGAAATGCGAAAGAAAAACAAATTAGACTAGATTTAGTGATTGGAAGTTTGGATTCATTACATAAAAATGAGTAAACCACACTTATTGAAATGCTTGCCTCAGAACAAAAGAAAGCGTTTTGTAAATCAGTGTAATTAAACAGATAAGAAAAATCATGAAAACTTTTATTTTGATTCTAAAGTATTAATCTCATTTTGGTAATTTACTAGTGTAAGGACGTTAATTATTTACAGTGAAATGGGTTTCGACAGTACTTCATTATTACTACTTTCGACATTTACTGCCAAACAACTTATTTCATATTGACATCACAATTGATGTCATTGTCTTGCGCAAGAACAATACTTAACAAATATTACTTGGTTACCGTATTTACAGTAACAGTATTTACAGTAACATTAAAACTAAAAATCAACAAAATATGTAGGAACAGATAATTCTAATTACTTCCAAACCGGCTATCCAAACCGGAAGTAACTAGAGTCATCTCTTCCTACATAAATGAATGTGAAAGTTTTGTTATTCAACACACCTATATTACCATCAAATTGTTATTTAAATCAAATATACAGTCTTTTGAAATACTGTATATATAGTAAAGAGAAAAGACCCAAACACAGCTATTTTTATGCCTAATTTGCATAACTATTTTTCAAACAGTTTATAATAAATTAATGTTTGATATTATTCAATTGTAATTTCATTGTCCTATTTTTGCCTATATATATGCAATCGTTTTGTCGATATTAACAGTAATTAATTAAAGTGATTTAATGAAAAAAGGAAAAATTACCAAAACCGTTCTTAAAATATTGTGTTTATTAATTTTCAAGGGAGATAATTTAAATGAAAAGTATTAGCTTTTTGAAATTATAATAGATTTTTATTAAAGATATGTAATGTAAGTTATACATTTAAACAGACTACTTCGAGCTAGATTAATAGCTGCCAGATAACGGGTAGTTTTTTGTTTGAATATATATTTCCAAAAGTAACTAGTGTTATTTGCCTCTAAATAATTTTCTTGACAAGGTGGTCCGAAACAGGCCACCATGTGGAATTTAAGTTTTAATCTTTCCGTAAACATGCTAAGTAGTTAAAATACGTTTTTAATCAAGAAAATAACATAGATCATGATTTTAGCACAAAGTAGTTTTTTCTGTTGGTAATATGGAAACCTATCTGGCTGTAATTAATTAACAACCGTCAACTAGTAAATTACCCTCATTTTAACTGTGAAGCATAACTGGTTATGTCCCTTGGTTAAAATTATCTTTCAAAAATATAAAATTACTGATGATCATAAAAATCAAATAAGAAAAATCCAGCTGCATTTTTATATCTAGTCAATTACAAAATGGAGTTTTTTTTTCATTTTTCAAACATTTTTTAAATAAAAATAAAAAATTTTTTTGCATTAATTTGGTGAATCAGACAATTAACAGATGACCATTTTTTGTTATTTCTTTTTTGTTTTCTCTTGTCATTCTGAATATCTGTACTTGACTTGAGCAGATGTTAATGTGAAAGAAAACGCTCATTTAAAAAGAAAATGATCTTTTAATTTTTTTTTTTTTAATTAAAACTTAAAGTTTTTTTGTTTTTTACTTTCACCAATTATGAGTTAAGGCAACTAATTTAATGATGGTGAAGCCGAAACTTTCCATTCATTGTGTGCGTTTTGGATTTTTTTTTCTTTCTTAAAATGGTTCAATTCTTTTTTTTTTTTTTTTTTGTTAAGAAAAGAAGAAGAAAAAGCCACCATCTATGGAAATACTACAAGCCATGGAAAAGGAATCATGTACACATATTTACAAGAAAATGTCGTTTTGATATTCATTTTATATTACAAAAGAGATTTTTCATTATGCAAAATTTTGTTGGTGCTCCATTGTCATAAAAAGTGTTCAGGTAAAATATTAAATACTTCATGGGCCAGAAAATAGATAATAATAAAGTAGATCAGAATGTGTTTGTGTTTATATATATATATATATATTAAATCAAGGTTATACCAAGATTAGATTATTGATTAACAGCTCTGTTGAAAGAAAAAAAAACTATTGAATATTGAGCTTCATCATTGCTTTGGAAATTGATTCTTACTTGAATCAATCTGAACTGTATAATTTTCTTTTAGATTATTACATGTTATATATAATTTAGCACATTCCCACAAACTCAAGGTTGTGGAAATACTCTTCTTGCCTACACAAAGACAGTTGCCGCATAGTAATAACTATTGCTTCTAATATTTTACGGTAATATTTAGACCGTGTTGTGTGCAGTACAGAAACCCCCTTGTAACTGTAAGCTTTGGCACAGGACTCGTTCTCCAATAAATGTTCCTCATTCGGCGGAGCTATTGGTCTGGGAGTGCCTGGATGTATGCAATTTGAAATTACAGATATTGCTAAGGACGTGTTGGAAAATTCAGAATGGTATGGCGCCACACAGTCGGTTCCACACCAACAGTGAAAGTTGTAAATAACCAAACGTTTATGAATGGTGGTCACACTATCTTTGCGAAAAGCAGTCCTCGGCATATAAATAAGTCGTAATTTCATCGCAAAAACCTTGTCAGAAAAAACAAAATTTATTTGAATAATATAAAGATAATTCTTTTATATTAAATCCTATTGTGACAGGGAAATGGTCGATATTGGGGATAGAGCATTGTTATATGAAATATTGAAATGGTGAAAAATGTAAAGTTAGTTTCTTTCCTAAAACTACCCGTCTGTAGAACACACAACAGCTGGGCTGCTTCCCAGTTGACTACAGCATTATCGTTTTCAAGTCCAATGTAAACAAATTCTTGTTAAGTCGTCCTCTTAAATAATCAAATTCTGCCAAACTTCCACCAGCATTACCAATCACCACGATGTTGTCTCACCGTCCACCTGACACCCATTAACTTTTATCCTCGAGTGGCCTTTGGGCCCTGGTCAGTGGTGACTCTTTAGTAAAAACAACAACATTTTTACAAATTTATTATAATCATTAGGTGTTTAACTTCGTTGTTTTAACACCTGATGATTATGATAAACTTGTAAAGTGTGTAACTTTACTTTTTTCATCATTTCAATATTTCCTATATATATATATATATATATATATATATATATATATATATTAGCAGAATATCCACCCCAAAACAGGTATTCTGCTAGTGAATAATAAAATGGATTCACTGAACAGTTTTGCACCACTTTTATTTTTCCTATAAATGATTTTGATTCTAGGAAAATATCTAAAATTTGGGGCTTAAGTTCAAGAGATCTTAAGAAGAAATTGAAATTCAGGGTATCTTGTTTAATTCCAATAATTATGGGATAAAATTTCATGCAAATCCGAAACATTTTAATGTTTAAATGGAAGATTGTGCCTATATTAAGCTCTTTAACAATCAGTTAAAATAATCCAAAGAAACTGAAATTTTGGTTAAAATTTCACGAAAGGTTTCCAGCTTTCTTTGACGTTTTAACATCAAGCCAAATTAAGCTAAATATAGTCCACATGATCCACCGTTACGCCAAGTATCTTTCTATCAAAACCACAAACATATATATAAACATATGCACATACCTAACTTTATATATAGAGAGAGATAATCATAAAATACTAAGAACTAATAATCAGCATCATCATCATCATCATATACAATAATCACCATCATCATTATATTATATATACATATATTATCATCATATATATATATATAAATATATAATAATCATAATAATTATATATAATCATTATATTGTATAGATATAAATAATAATCACTATATAAATAATCATTATATTATATACAAATATTCATCATATTATATATAAATAATAATCAGTATTTTATATATAAATATATATAACAATCATCATTATATTATATATAAATATATATATAAATCATCATTATATTATATATAAACTAGCAGGGCTACCGGCGTTGCCCGGGACCATAACAAAAAAAGAAGTGTGACATCTTTATATTATACTTCTCTTTACCTCTCTCAATTTTTCTCTATTCCCCCCCCCCTTTTTCACTTAAAGGGGCGACGTGTTGCAGAATCAGAGACGTACATACCTGGGGACGTCCACAGCTATGTACGTCTCTGCTTCGGTCCCGAATTGAAGCAACAACCGCCCAGTCCATCCACCTCTCTTGTTTTAATGGATTGAAAATAATAATAATAATAATAATAATAATAATAATAATAATAATAATAATAATAATAAGTTCAAAGCAAAGCTTACACGCCTGTTAGATTTCGGAACGTTTGAATCCTGCCGCTGGCTTTAAGTGTACCTTAATTTCAGTAATGTCTGTGGCGATTTCCGTTGGCCTAATGGATTAGGGCTTAGAATCGTAATTCTCTTCTGAATTTATGAACCGCGTTCGAACCCGTCTGACCGCCTGAAACCGTCTGACTGCCTAAATATAATAATAATAATAATAATTATTATTCATACTCAATAGTTCTCCTCACAGCTCATTGTTAGTGATTGCTTACCGACAACAACCGATTATTATTATTATTATTATAAATATAATTATAATAATTATTATTATAAATATAATTATAATAATTATTATTATAAATATAATTGGTCCCCCGATTTATAAAATCGGGGGACCTATGTTTTGAGGCATTTCCGTCCGGATTTTTCTCCGCAACCATCCATTGAATTTCTCTGAAATTTTGCATGAAGTTGTAACTTTTGTCAGGTTAGAACGTGACATTCTCCGATTTTTGAAAAAAATCTGGTTAGTCCCAGGGGGTCAAAAGGCCCCAAAATGGAAAAAAATGACATTTTTTGCCCCATAACTTTTCATCCATCCATTCAATTTCTCTGGAACTTGGCCAAAATATGGAGGCAATTGTTCCTAATAGAAAATAAGTATTTCTGACCTTGGAAAAAATCTGGTTCGCGCCACCAGGGGGTCAAAAGCCCCCAAAATGGCAAAACATGACCCTTTTCTCCCATAACGTTTGATCCATCCATTCAATTTTTCTGAAACTTGGCCAAAATGTAGAGGCAATTGTTCTGGATATAAAATGAGCATCCTTGACCTCAGAAAAATTCTGGTTCGCGCCCCCAGGGGGTACAATGGGGGTCAAAAATGCCCCAAATTGCCCAAATCTATTGCATTTTACGAGTCACATACAGAGGGGGACCACGCATGCGCGGCTTGTTATTATAATAATAATAATAATAATAATGTACAGTTAGCTAAAACCCTGAAACAGCTCATTTTTACTTTAGGGTGGCAAAGTAAGGGAGATCACTTATGTTTTTTTCAATCAACATCCATCTATATTATTTGTTCTTTTAGCCAGATTCCTGGGTATCTTGCAGACCCCACACTTGCTAGAATTAACTATTAAATCTAGGGAAGTTGCGATATAGACTTCATTTTCCATTAGTTTTGGTACAAGCGAAAAAAAAGTTCAGTCAAAATCTTTAATTTCAGCTGGAGTGAATATATTGTCATGCTATGATAATGCTGTCAACCTGTATTTTTCGTTTTTAACTAATTTCTTAAAGAAAAAAAAAACGTTTCTTCATTTCCATTTAATGTATATATATATATATATATATATATAATCAGTATTTGACCCCCCCCCTCACCTCCAATAAAAGGTCATGTTATTAATGGTTTACAGGTCTATACCATGGAAGTGTGGCCCATGTCGATGTTTATAAACATTTAATTTTAAAGTTAATCAATTATTTGTGTGTTTCTTTTGTTTCTCTTAATTATCACGAGCAAAGGAGACGAAGCACCAACATGACTTATATTTAGATTATTGTCTTTTTATTTATTTTCATTTTTTTGCTCGACTTTTTTGACTATAGTTGTTAAATGATTAAAAAAAATAAAAACATTAAAAAAGAAGTCTTTCTTTTGTGATTCTGGCTTTGTCAGGCTACTGAAGGTAGAGTCTGTTTTGCCGCCTTTCTTCTTGAAGATGTTAGGCAAATCAATTTCGAAAAATAATATCGAAAGCAACAGCCACCAATAAAGTCCGAAATGTTTTTTGAAAAATACTACAAAAACGGACAATAATTTGAAAAATAAAAGTGTAAATTAATCATAACGAATGTTAGGAAAATAATTTAAGCCCAATAAAATATTGATTTGAAAACAAGATTACATTTTCTTTCTCTCGTTGCCATGGGAGAAAAAATTAGAAAACTTAAAATTTATAAACCCCATTTCAAGAATGAGATTAAGACAAAAGGTATATATATATATATATATATATATATATGTGTGTGTGTGTGTTCACGAATACTGTGCATGAATAAACAATGAATTTACAGGCAGAGATTAATTGGCAATATATATTTTACGAATTGCATTAGCTCCGTTATATATTTTTAAATTTATAACATTGAGCACTTTACAAAATAACGTTTGTGTAAATACTATTTCATTGGTTTTTAAAACGTTATTTTACTATTCTTTTTCAACTTATATATATATATATATATATATATATATATATATATGAGAAAGAGAGAGAGCATTTACAAATTCACATCTTTTTAAAATTGAATTCCTAAATATCATTTAGTCTATTTGGAAAACACACACTATAACGGTCCCTATTTAATTGCATTCCCATGAGGGCAGAGTTGGACACAAGGTCTTTTTTTTTTTTTAATTCAGATCCCTCAAAGTTACACTATGGATTGGGAAAAAACATTTAAAATTGCCTCAGTCTAGAAGGATTCTCTTTCACTGAGCGATGACATTAAAGATAAAAAGGCTAAGGAAGAATAGTCTTTAGATTATGGAAGTAGTCTTTAGATAATAAAACAACCCTAACCCTAACCTTCTTTTAACAAAGCTGTCTAAAGATCAGATAAGCCAAGCTCAGGCATGAGAAAGTATTTGGAGTGATAGAGAGAAGCGACTTTACGAGAAGCAGAAAGAGCAATGGATCTGATATATGAACTATACATGTGATGCCCTGAGAATCAGCCACACAAGTTTTACCCACAGAATATTAATGGTTTCAAATTTTTTAAAAATATGCCCCAAAATGATGAAAATTTAATAAAACTCCAAAAATAACATATAAACATGTGTCTGTCTGTCTGTCTGTCTTTCTCTTATATATTATTTTATCAAAATGCTATACATTACTATGTCCGCTAGGGATACCCGGGTTTCATCTATCTGATCATCCTGGATTTAGGAGAAAATATCTATGCTTTATCAAACAGCAAGAAGCTTGTAAAACCATTTAGAAATATTTTAAACAGGGAACTATTACGACTTTCACCAGTTAACTTTCGATTTGGGACACTTCCCTCATAACGGGACTGATGAATCTTTCTGAAATATAAACAAGCCGGATTTTCTACTTAATCCAGGATGACCAGATAGATGAAACCCGGGCATCCCCAGCGGATACTAATGTATAGTATTTAAATAAAATAATTAATATTAGCCCTTGTAAAACCTATGATCAAGTAGTTTGATGTTTTTTCTACTAACTTGTGATACGTGCTCTCTTTCTCTCTCTCTCTCATTATATATATATATATATATATATATGAATATTCACTACTTGATAAAAAGAATGACTACCATCTTTCTGATCAATCAATTAAATGAGTGATATTTGTGAGTTAGTTATACTTTGCACAACAATGTATATATATATATATAGATAGAGATATAGATAATATGTGTGTGTGCGGCACAAGACAGGCAGAGGTGCTCTTTTTGTGTCGCCTTGAGCCAAACAAGACAACTAAAATATCTTGTCTCCTCCGTGTCTTGTAAAGGGGCGACGTGGTGTTGCAGAAGCAGAGACGTACATAGCTGGGGACGTCCACAGCTATGTACGTCTCTGCTTCGGTCCCGAATTGAAGCAACAACCGACCTTGTTTGGAAATGTCGGGTGAAAGTGTAGGACAGGTTAAGAGGTCAAAATCATGTGTAGAAAATAATGACTTGAAAAACAAATTAAAATTTGTGAGTAAAATTAGTTTTTACAGTCATCACTTTCCATCGTGTAGATATTTGCTCAATTACTTGATGTTTTGTTTTCGGCTGGTACAAATAATGGCTCCAGTGGCCCGAGCTAAACTTACAATACAGATAATGAATTTCTTACCAATCATTATTCTATATTATTTTACTAAGTTAAGTCAAGCACCCCCTTCTTTACACACAAAATTATATCAGTTCATTTATCAATCGCCTATGATTAGATAGCCACTATCAGTTTAATAATGGAATCAAATTTTATTTAAAAATCACACACACACACATATATATATATATATATATATATATATATATATATACACACACACAAGCTTTCAAGTTATATGTGAACATGAAAATATTTTTTTTTTCAATTTTAACAAATTTGTACAAATGTTAGAAATTATCAAGAGAAATTGAAGGCTATTGAGACGTTAAAAAAATATCACCAAATTAATTGCATTTTTGAGGGATTTTATTTGAAAAATATCAATTTGATGGATTTCTTTTCTGAAAATAAGTGTCTATTTATTCATATCTAAATTGGTGTCTATCTTATAATTGTTTATTTTTTGTTTTTCAAGTTTTTATATACTCATAAGTTTAAAAAATCTTTTTTTTGCGTTTTTACTCTACTAACTACGACTACAAAAGATTGGCTATGAAGTTTGTTTGTTTTTTTAAGTTTTTTTTTTTTTTTTTAATTTACTACAGCTAAAATGTGTTCTCTTTTTCCTTTGTGGAAAAAAGAACAAAAAAATTAAAAAAACGGAAAATTAATTGAGAAATCATAGAAAAAGGTCTCAGTCAAAAATTAAATAAACAAACAAATATTTTTTTTTTTCAATGTGTCATGGAAACAATTTCAGTGGATAAAAATGAGAAGAAAAATAGCAGAAAATGTACATGGAGGAGGAATTCATGGATTGAAAAAGAAATGTGGCCGTTTATTCTAAGGATGACGGCCTCACAAAAATGTTCATAAGAATTTGTTAAAATGGAAAATGCAATTTTAAAAAGGTAGGGAGGTGAAAGAAAAACCATAAAATATGACAGGTTTTATAAAAAAAATGTTAAATCATATGTATATACAGGGTGGGCAAAAATAAGGGTCCTATTTTTAAAAATTCATAACTTTTTTATTTATTGATTTTTTTTAATTTTTTTTTTTAGAATAAGTAAAGGACCCCTTCCGAAGCAAGCATGAGCCGTATTAGCCCTAAGGAACGTACCCTCATTTAGAAAACATTATTTTTGCTTAAAAAACTCAAAACAGTGTAAAAAACAATACTTTAGTTTTTGTAAGTTTTAAGAAGTGTTTTTCGGCTAAAATTTGTTTTGCTTATTTCAAAAAATCTCGGAAGGGTCAGTCTACACACACATAAAGTTTGGTAACTTTTATTTTGTGGAAGTTATTCAAATTCAAGTTATTCAAATTTAAAGATAGGACCCTTATTTTGGCCCACCCTGTATAATTGACTATTTTATGTATATACACATATAATAAAGTAAATTTTCTTATAATATATATACATAAATATATATATATATGTATATATATATATATATCACACGTGTACATAGATATACATACATCTATGCATACACACATGTATGTTTATTTATAAATGTTTTTTTATATGTAACCAAATGTATGCTATTAATTTGTGTCTAATATATTTCAAAAATTAATATATCATTTTATAGTTTATACCTAAACAAAAACGCGATCCTTTCAGAAATCATTTAGATCTATATAAATTTCATTCATATTGATATAATTTAATTCATATATATATATGTGTGTGTGTGTGCATATTTGATAAAAGATATCTATACAGTGGAGAGAATGAAAAAGTCAGAAGAGTAAAAAAAGAGAAGTGATGTGGATATATAGATATATAATATTCGTTTTTTTCTTTTGAAAAGGCAAAACCAAAAACAGGCTGTGTATATTATTTCAAAGGAAGAAGAATTTCACAGTGCACAATAAAAACCCGAAAACCGCAAATCACCACACCCAGATTCTTTTCATCAATAGGTCTTTCTTTAACACAGCATAGTGGGATCAAGTAAACTTCACGCATTGCAGAAAAAGCAAATATCAAAAAGGAACACATTTGGGTTGACACCGGTTGATTTTACTTCCGGTTGAACTATAATAACAATAATAGATTTCTTGTAGATTTGGTTTTAATTAAAAGAAGTTTTATTCTCAAAAACGTTTTGTTTTGTAAACTCTGAAGATTTATAAAGAAAATAAATGCGTTCTTTTTGGTATTTGCTTTTTCCGGGGGTGCTTGAAGTATAATTGATCCTCATAGTGAAATGTAAACATTCTTATACTTGTGCCCTCTAATCCTTTCACATGATTTTTAATCTTTAAGCTTCAATGGAGTAAATACAAACACTCAGTTTTCAAAGAAAAAACAACAACAGTCTTGTTGACAGCATACTAGACTGCTTTAATGTAAAGCTTTCAAATGTAAAGCTTTCAAATGTAAAGCTTTATAATGTAAAGCTTTAAAATGCCCGTTGCTCAATATTCTTTTATATTTGGGTTGCATGAAAATAGTCCTTTTTTTTTAGTATGAGATGAGCAATTGGGGCTTACATATTTTTTCCACAAATCTGGAATCCCCTATGTTTGTTTGTACCGCGACAACCAATTTATCCTTGTGGGGGGTGGGGGGGGGGGGAATTCTTCAGACATCTCTCATATGCGTATATCTTCTGGGGAACTTTTTGAACTGGGCCCTTTATTATTCTTAAGGATATTTTGCATTTGTAAAATTTCTATAAAGAGAACCAGGGATTTAAGCCTGAATCCATACTCACCATGTTCGGCCGTCGTCACTTAGAGAATTCTTCTTATGTACTACGACCACATTATTTAACACAATATTCTCATGTGGGCAAACCTAACGTAGTATGTGAGAACAGTCAACTCAACCATCTAGATAAATAAGATCAAATGTGCGTGTTTGCAAAAATCCTGACTAGTAAGAATCATAAACGGCAGTGAATGTAACATTGGTTGGGACTATGAGATAAGTGATGAGCCCTATGTTGCTGACATTCATATCCATGTCAGTGACACCTTCACTTGCAATGAAGTCGTAAAATCAAATTTACACTCACCGGCATTTTTATGGCTCCAAGA
>OY744529.1:101625898-101673398 GCA_963556195.1 Sepiola atlantica
GATAACTAGTTTTTTGTTTTGAGTTATAAACATTTCCATGGCATAACTTTGGGAATACTTCATACAGTATGGAGAAGTAAGGTCCAGTTAAGACTTATGTTGTCAGGCGGAAGTATGCAGTTGAATTCTATGAAAAATATCAATAACCCACAAATGGACATCGGCTGCTATGATGTAAAAAGAAGATCAAATTACAAATCTAAAATCCATTCTTGTTCATTATTTGTTCTTGATTTCTGATTTCACTGGATTATCTAGATGAGTTCATTTAACTGAACAAAACTCTTGACCCAAGACAATGAAAGTAAAAATGTTCAGAAAACAAAAAAGACAAATTATATGTATTAAAAAAATGCCAAGAAAAAAGAAAATCAGTGAATAACATCATACATTATCAGCTGTTGTTAACAACCTGTGGATCCAGCAAGCATTTTAAAGTAGAAATGAAAACAAAGTAAAATAAAAGATATTCACTGGTGATGATAATAGATATCTGATCTGTTATTTTCTACCTATCTTCTATGCATCTTACGTTGAAGAAATTGTAACAAATCTGAATTATCAATTTAAGAATAATTCACTGGTTTTATTGTGGGTTTGTGTTTTTCTTTTTATAAACACGTAGCAACATTAAATTGATGAAAAACTCCCAATAGATTAATGTCTCTTTTAAAATTTAATAATAATAATAATAATATAAACCGTTATAAAAAAATGAAGAAAATAAATACAGGCATATACAATGTGTATTCTGACAAAGGTCAAATGAAGGTAAGAGGGTATTTTTATCAAAAAAGTGTGCGTAAGGGGAAGATAAACAAGATATTAGGAACTTTGCCATGAAAGAAAAGGTAACTCCCAAACGCAAATATGGGTGTACATACATGTCTGATCCTTCAAACCGTCGTACACAAAAACTATATATTATTTTCCTTGAAAATGTTTCAACCAATTAAAATTAAAGCATTTTATTACCCCCCCCCCCCAATCAAAAGATAACTATCAATAAATACACATACATACACACAAATATATATTATATGCGACCAAAATAATTGGTGCTCTTGCTCGCCCCGACTCACTGACTCGGGGTCTTGTGCAAGAAACACTCATCAGAATGGGTAAAGACTAACTTGTGGCTTAAATAGTTCGCAAGAAGAATAAAACATATTAATCAAAATAACAGTAACTAATAATTATTTATTGAAATCAAAAAAATTAATAGCATAAGTAAAACGAATTTTTAAAAAAATCCTTTTTAAAAAATTAATTTTATTACGAAATGAAATCCACCATAATGCATCTCGGTTTATTCATAAAAAAAATCAACCATTTTAATCTTTTGTTAATAGTTGAAACTTTTGAACTATCGAATAGAAAGTTATTTAAACTGGCTTTAAAATTCTTAGCAAATGCTCCTTCAATTAAGAGATTGAAAGTTTTGGAAGCTATTTAATTTTATGAATAGAAATTAAAACAACATAATGACCAAACGATATCGTAATAATTAAATTTAACTTTTAAAATCTTTATTTAAAAAAGCGAAATAAAATGAATATAAAAGATTTCTTTTGATTTTGGAACAATTCATTTTAAAAATGGGTAAAGTCGGAATTGTTTACCTGAGCGATATCATATTAATTACCAATCTTTACTAATCGGACTATCTCATTAAAAAAAAATGTGTGTGAAAGGTGATAACGTACGTATGAACATGAAGTGTTTTAGCGTATCATTATATAGATATTAATTTGGACACATTATTCTCTCATAAAAGTTTTGTAGTGTTTTGTGAATTACTACCATTTTCCCCCCAATAAATAAAAAGTAAATTGTTCGTTACTTTCTATTTATTATTATTATTATTATTATTATTCTGCATTTACATCTGTGACAGGAAAGGAAACAAAAGAAATTTTATTCATCATAAAAAATAAAACTGAAAATAAAAAAATAAATAAAATAAATAAAAAATGTAAAAAAATTAAAAAAAGGAATAGATGTTAATTTTTATGCTTTTATTTATTTATTCTTTGTTCTTAACACTGTCTGGTTTAGTAGCAAATATACCTTTGAGCAAAAGAAGTTAAACATTTGGAGTTAAAAAAAAATATTAAAAACAACAACAAAAAAAAACGAAAAATTAAAAAAAAATCGTGTTTATCTTAAAAACTTTCATGTATTTTAGTGTCTTCATTCTTCTCTCTCTTTCTCTCTATACACATTAACAATTATTCACGGTGGAGGAGGGGTTTTCTTTTCTTTTTTTTAAATATAATTGTTATCTGGGTGTTTGGCAAAAGGAAGGCAGGACAGAACTAGAGGAAAACATTCCTTCAACTTGATAGACAAAAAAATCTCTAAAATTTAAAGATGGCGTATTTCAAAATTCAGTCATTATTAAAAAGTTTTTTAAAAAGCCAAAGATAACACGATATTTACACTGTTGTAATTTTGAGACAGCAGTTCAGATGATATTAAATTGTCAGATAAGTCATAAGCCTCTCTCTCTCATTATATATATATATATATATATATATATATATATATATATATATATATATATTATAATATAAAATGAAGTAATAAAATAAGGTGTCAATCAAATTTTATTAGAATTCAAAGTTCAAGCAAAGTATCCTTAAGTCCTTAGCTCATGAGTTTTCAAAGATAATTCTTCTCTTCAGAGGACCATTACCGCAGTTATACTACTACAGGTAATAAAATTACGCTTTGAAAATATATAAAATTATATACACAAATACATAATGTAATATGTAATTTATGTATTTTATTTATGTATTTGTGTATACAATTTTATATATTTTCAAAGCGTAATTTTATTACCTGTAGTAGTATAACTGCGGTAATGGTCCTCTGAAGAGAAGAATTATCTTTAAAAACTCATGAGCTAAGGACTTAAGGATACTTTGCTTGAACTTTGAATTCTAATAAAATTTGATTGACACCTTATTTTATTACTTCATTTTATATTATAATATTAATGCTCTATCCAGTATATTGAGCTTCAGTTTTTATCCGGATGTTTCACTAATTATAAGATATTAGTTGACGCTTATATCTTTTGTTGGATTGCTTCATATATTTATATATATATATATATATATACATTGTAAGATGATGATATTATTAAATTGTCAGCTAAGATACAAAGCAAAATCATATGAGAGGCAATGAAATTACATAGATTTTAGAGTGGGGATCAGTTTATATATATATATATTTGTGAGTTGTTTGGCTAACAGAGACAAGTCGAGATTTCATTCTGTGCTGCCTCCTCAGAGCCAATCTATTATTGAACTGTTCAAGGAGAGATCAGCTCTGAGGAGGTCGCATAGAAATCTCGACTTGTCGATGCAAGCCAAACAACTCACAAATAAATAGAACAGCTCTACTCATAACTATTTTAGTACTGAGCACTATAGATCAGATATATACCAAACATATCACCTAGTAAGAAGTCTCTCTCTCTCTCTCTCTCTCTATATATATATATATATAGTGTGTTAGAGTGAAATAAATTCCAGAAGGAAATCCGAGTATGAGAGCTCAATGTAATAAACAGAGCAAGAATAAAATAACGTAACACAGAATCACATAATCACCGGTGCAATAATTTATTTCTACCCTCCGGCCTTATTCAAGCAAGGCGATTACATTTTTGAAAATAAAAAAGAGAAACTCACACTCATTATTCAATACACATATTATACAATACACACTATAGTTCATTTCCCCCTCTCTCCATATATGTATTAAATATGTTGTCGCTCTCTTTATATGTGTATTGTATAGTGAGTTTGAGTTTCTCTTTTTTCATTTTCAAAAATGTAACCGCCTCGCTTGGATGCTTGAATAAGGCCGTAGGGTCGAAATAAATTATTGCATCGGTCATTATGTGATTCCGTGTTACTTTACTTATATATATATTATATATATTTATACATTGTAAGTTGTTTTGGCTTACAATGGCATGCTAAGGTTTCAACCCGACGGTCATTTAAAAGCAAAATGATTTTAAAAACCAAACAAGTAAATTTATATAAGAGTCAACATAATTAAATATTTACTTGATTGTTTTTGTTTGTTTTAATCATTTGGGTCGGAATATCAATTTAAGCCAAACAACTTATAAATATACTAGGTTTAACTATTTTACTAGCAGCCACTGTCAGATCGGATATATACCAACGTTATTACCTAGTAATGACGTTGAATTTATCATATATATATATATATATATATATATATATATACCTATGTTTAATTGTTTTTTTCTTTCTGTCTTTCATACATTCTATCTCCACAACTTTTCTATTTTATGACATATCGTGTATTTTATTCTCATATATACATATGCACATTGTATAGAAAGAGATAGTATATGTGCACACATCTATATCTAGTATGTACATATGCAAAACTTATATAACACATCCAAGCTAAATTACATGCATTTGATGCTATTTAAAAAAATTTTTAAATACGATAATAATGAATTTTCTTTTTTATTCTCATAAATCATATTTGTCTGGCAATATCAATCAATGGCAGTATCTTACATTAGAAGAGTGAAATGGCTAGCAATATATATATATATATATATATATATATATATATATATATAAAGTGGTGTACTAAAAGCGAACTTTTAGGAAAGGTAAAACCTATTGTGAAGAGTATACAGCTCAATATCCAGGATAGAGCAGGTAGATATGAAGAAAAATGGAAAGGAATTAGAGAAGCAAAAGTCAAATCAAATTTCAATTCAATTGCTCAGAGCAAGGTATATTCCGCAAAAAGGCAATTTATTCAAGTTAAAGCCCGGCTTAAGGAAAATTTAACTTGAATAAATTGCCTTTTTGCGGAATATACCTTGCTCTGAGCAATTGAATTGAATTTTGATTTGGCTTTTGCTTCTCTAATTCCTTTCCATTCTTCTTCATATATATATATATATATATATATATATATATATTTATTTATTTATTATTTTTTTCTTTGTTGGGGAGAGGGTGATAGAGATGTTTTTGTGTGACATCATATGAATTTACAAAGTGGCTAAAAGGGCAGAGTTTAAAATTTTAAGATGGGTTAGGGTTAGGGTTGGAGTAATATAAAAAGAAGTTACAAAAGAAAAAAAGAAAATAAAATAAATTGTGTCAAATTTTAGACAAGAACTTTGAATGCTTAAACTCAATCGACAACAAAATTTAAGAAAATGCTCTTGAAATTAGAAAAATATCCATTTACATATTTTTGTTTTAATCATTTCATTTCTATTTACAATTTGTTTGTTTTTTTAATTGCCTTTATATGTAAATACATCATAAGAGTTAAATGCAGATATTTTTTTTAATTAAAAAAGTAAAAATAAAATGTATTCTTGAATAGTTCTTTTCATTTGATCACTTTTCAAGTAACATTAGAACACTCCTATTAACAAGGCAGACCAGTCAGAATTGCTCAGTCGAACGACGTTAAATTAAAGTTTTACTCTTTTCAAAATCTCCTTTTTTATGGCAAATAGTAGGTCTGTTCAGAATCTATTTTGTAAAAGCTTATTTAGGTTTAAACTTTTAGTATTTCTTACATTACAATTATTAGAATTAATTAAAATTGTAATGTATTTCTTTAATAAATCTTATCTATAATATCAAATAAAGAGCAATGGGCATTTATTTGTAAATATATATCCGTCCCGTCACATAAAGACGAATAAGGAAAGGGAGAACACAAATCTATTTCCATAATGAGACGTTTTCTTTCTTTTTTTCGTTTCTACATCGATTTATACGTTTTTTTCTTTCCTTTTTCTTCTTTCTTTCAAATTTTCCTGTTTGAGACAATTTCTTATTTCTTTTCGTTTTTTTTTAAAATCATTTTACGTCTACTAACATCTTTTATGTTAAAAAGTCCGGTATCATTTTTCTATGTCAATCTTCCCTACCTCCCCACCTCCAAATAATTAAAAGAAAAGAAAAAAACTATTAATACACAAATGAATTTTATTTTAACTTGTTTTGCCGATTCCATAGTCCATATCGATATCCATTAAACCCTTAGCAATTTATTAAACTGCTAAATAAGAGTCATATTCTACTGTGGATATAAATAAATAAAATCACAAAACTCCTCCCTGAAAAACATGTATTCACTTCAGTTTGGAGTCATGAGACTGCAAGTTTTAACAAACATGATCACAGTTTCTTTCAAAACTACTTGCGTATAACGAACTTGCTTGTGCAGACAGTTGCAGCACAAGTTGACGGCATTCACCAACTGCACCGCGTACGTAAAATATGACACAAGATCGGTTCAAAGCGGAGAAGGGTAAATATCTTTCGATGACCAGAGCCATTTAAACAATTCTTTTGTCTCTTCAGCATTATTCCCAATTGGATGGGTGGTACCAGCAGAGACAAGGCCCATAAATCTCAAGAAATTTAAAAAAAATATATATATATTTGGCACCAAAAGTTGTTACACTCAAAAGACTGTTGTAAGCATTTCATATGAAGATCAACCAATCAAAATATATCTTATATTGATACAAGAAGAATTGACCAATCAAAAAGTATCTTATCTTATATTGATACAAGAAGGATTGACCAGTCAAAAAGTATCTTATGTTAATGCATGGATACAACTAAAAGAGCAACTGGTCAGCCTGGTCAATAATCATGAACATATTAATGTGTCGCATACGTTTATTTTATAAAACGATATAGTTTTCGAGTTTGGTATTTTAGAATTCCTTTAGTTATGAATTCAAACAATAGTTGCTAGCTTGGTAGGAAGTCAATTGTGAGAAAGGATAGAGGATTGAGATATTGGAAGGCCTATCTGCTGCCTTGAAAATAACGATTCAAAACTCTGACCCTATGTTTTAAAACCCTAAGATCGAACACCAGACACTATCATATTTATGAAAAAATATAGAACTGACTCAAGATATATATATATATATATATATATATATATTACTATTTCATGTATCCACATAAAATTTTATAAGAAGATATAATTTTTTAATGTATCAATTTTCGGTATTTATTTCAACAGTGCTCGATACGTAAGTAGAGCTAGGTAGTAAGCCATAAATATATTTTTATAGCTTACTATATATAAATATAAATATATATATATATATATATATATATATATATATATATATAATTCTTAGTCGTAACTCTCCCCATAAGGCCGGGTTTCATGCCCCTGCGAGACAATCATCAAATGTTTCTCTGATTTAGTCTCCTATTTACCTGCCTCCCTATGAGGGCAAAGTCAGACCCAAAGTCTTTTTTTTTAATGTGGAGAATCCAGCTCCCTAAAAAGAGGCACTCTGAAAACAAAAAATAAATTGACTCAGTCTAGGAAGGATTTTCTTCCTCTAAATGAGAACATATTACACTTCTATCTCAGTCGGAAAGGGTCAGATAAAAATGTCATTTTCTGCGAATGAATTTTCCTCTTCCATTAAGACACGACTCAGGATAAAAGTTGGTTATATTTTATCATTTATTAGTTCATTTTAAATTATTTTTGATAACAAATAAATAAATGATACATTCCACTCCAATATGTTATAATATACACTTATCGTCATCATTATGCTAAATATTTCAATCTAAATATGTACCTTCTTGTGGCTAAGTGGTTAACGATGCAGACTGAGGAGCTGGGTGTGCCGGGTTCGAATCCAGTTCGTTCCACAGAAACACTTTCATCAAAAACTCATACCTGACCTTGTGCCTAACCCCCTGGAGAGGAGGTAAATAAAATAACTTCTTTTATTAATTATTTTTTAAATTAATATATCAATATATATATATATTAATGTATATACTTTATATTTTACATAATGCTGTACTTATTTCCTTCCCTTTAAAAAGAAGATTTAAATAATTTATTGTTATATTATAATTTTTACAAGAAAGTATTTTAGGCTACGTTTTTTGAAAAATATATATTTGTGTGTGATATGTGCTTGACATAGCAAAGACATTCAATAAATAGATTATTATACCATCACTCAAGCCCTTTCTCTCTTGCAAATGCAGACAGAAGTGCACACACTGCCATGCATGCACACGGTTAAAATATATGTATAACATAAGGAGGAAAAAAACAAGACGTTGATATATGCATCACTGGTTAGATTTCAATTTTAAACAGTCGAAGAAGAACAACAATAGGATCCAAGTGGTTGTCATCAAATGGAATAATAAATACTTTGCAATTCAATTCAAACAAACAATAAATACTTGCAGTACAATAATTGATAAATACAAATAAAAGAAATTAGTATTTTGTTTTCTTTTTTTGATTCACAAGGACAAATTGAACCAGAATTAATAACGTTGTTGTATAAGTAGGTAAAAATGTTTATAGTAAGAACAACGTATGGTGATATGGCAGGAAAAAACAATTAAACAGTTTTTTTTTGTTTTTTTTTTAAATGGTAGAAAAAAAAAAGTTTCTTTTTTTTTTCTTTTTCTTTTTTTTTTTTTTTTTCATTTCCAAGAATGGTTCAGACAATTGAATATTTGTAAAAAAAAATCTGAGAACCAATAATTACAAACATTGTTTTTTATTTTTTTTATATAGTTTTTTTTAATTATTTTTTTTTTTCTGTATTTCTTTTAAAAATCTTCCAGAAGATTTTTGCCACTCATTTTGTATTTTATCTTGTATTTCTTTTCTCCTCCTTTATTTGAAATGTTGGTGTGTAATGAAATCCATTAAAAAAAAAAATTTTTTTTTTTAAAAAATCTTCCATGCATTATGTACCATAAACTGTAAATAACACCCTTTCTCTCCTTTCTTCTTGTATTCTGCTGTAAGGCATGAAAGCCTCTTGGCTTTGAATAAGAATAAAACTGTTTTATTTAATATTTGTACACACATTATCTCAAATGGTGACTATGAAAAAAAGTCACAGTTGTTGCTGTTTACGTCATTAAGCAGCCGATCACCACAGGAGGACATAACACAAATAATCAAAGGTGTACACACCTGTGTACACATAAATAAAATGCACACATCTGTGTACATATAAATAAAATGCACATACACACACGTTTTTTGTTGTTGTTTTTTTTTTGTATGCATATCGTTAGGGAAAAATATATATTTATATATTTCAGTAGATATATTAGAGAGAGAAAGAGAGAGAGAGAGATTTGCGAAAAGAAGAATCATACAAATGGCCATTAAAAAATGGTCATTAAAAATGGTCATTAAAAATGGCCATTAAAAATGTCCGTCAAAAAATCTGCCATTAAAAAATGACTAATACTGGAGTTATTTTTTCATCATTTTTGTTGTTTTGTTGTTTATTATTATTTAAGTTTTAATTGTGTGTAATAAACTAAGAAAAAGGATTATGACGTTTGGATTGAGTGATTAGGAATGAAAATAAGTCTGTTCATCTCTTCTAAAATAGAAGAAATGACTGGGAAAGGAGAAAAGGGTCATTTTTTTATGATAGTTTCCTAATGTACGGTTGCTTATTATTCACAGTGATTGCTTTCAAACAACTTACTTTTACTTAAAACCATGTTTTAGTAAAAAAAAAAATATTTTTTTTGTTTTACTAAAACATGGTTTTAAGTAAAAAATCAGTTGTTTTGAATATAATAAGTGACCATATATTAGTAAATTACCACGAAGTAGAGATTTTGAATTGAAATGTTTAATCTTATTTGACAAATAAAAATTGTAACCGACTTGACACTTGATTGTAGACATTTCTTATCTTATTTATTAAAGGCTTTTAAAGTGCAGAAAATAGCTCACTTCTTTCACATCGAAAAATATAATTACCTCCGTTGAAATGAAAATGAAAATTTAATTAACTGCAATAAAGTAAATTACATTTTCTTCTAATGATTCAGCGTTTTTATTGAATAATTTATTTGTTTAGTTAATCATTGTCTACAATAGGAAACATTTTAAAATATCATTTGTATATCGATTCGGGATCTTTCCTCGGAAATATTCTTTATATAGTTTTCCTTTGCAGGCAGATAATTTAGCATATATATTTGAATTTTGTTTCCTTTTTGTATCTTTAATAAACGAAATAAGAAATGTTTCTTCTCTCTTGTTTATAAAATGTTTAGAAATATGTAAATAGATTACATATTCCTTTTTTATATTGAAACCATAAAAAATTATTATTATCGAATTATAAAAGACAAATATAACGGTTTAAAAATGTGTTAGTTTTAAGCAATCTTTTCAGGAGAGGAGATGGATGGGTGAGAAATATATATATATATATATTATTATTAAATATAGTTGTATCAATTGCTATATTTATCGAGGTGAGTGCTCAATATCTGTGGTAGAGTTTATGTAAATCTAAGTTTGTAGACATGAAGCCAGCAGCTAAAGGTGGGTAATAGTTTTTTTTATCTTGTTTTCTTCAGGCCATGTGATCTTTCACATGTGGGCTATATTTACTTACTCATAACTAAGGCACACACACGTTGGAAAATCACATGCTCTGAAGCATGTGAGGCAAGAAAATACTAGTCATCATGTACTAGTGCTCTCATGTCTACAAACTTATATATATATATATATATATTAGTACTTCATGTATCCACATAAAATATTATAAGGAGATATAATTTTTTATGTATCAGTTTTCAGTATTTGCTTCAACAGTGCTCGATAGGATAAGTAGAGCTTGATTGCCATATATATTTTCATTGCTTACTATATATATATACAGAGTGGGCAAAAATAAGGGTCCTATTTTTTAAAATTCATAACTTTTTTATTTATTGATTTTTTTAAATTTTTTTTTTTAGAATAAGTAAAGGACCCCTTCCGAAGCAAGCATAAGCCGTATTAGCCCTAAGGAACGTACCCTCATTTAGAAAACATTATTTTTGCTTAAAAAACTCAAAACAGTGTAAAAAACAATACTTTAGTTTTTGTAAGTTTTAAGAAGTGTTTTTCGGCTAAAATTTGTTTTGTTTATTTCAAAAAATCTCGGAAGGGTCAGTCTACACACACATAAAGTTTGGTGAGTTTAACTTTTATTTTGTGGAAGTTATTCAAATTCAAGTTATTCAAATTTAAAGATAGGACCCTTATTTTGGCCCACCCTGTATATATATATATATATGAGTGTGTATGTGTGTGTACGCATTTAAAATGCAAGAAAAAAAAGTCTAAAAATTTAAATAGCAAAAATTAATTCGTAAAGCAGTTTCATTACAAGAAAGACAATGAAAATATTAAATCCAAAAATATTTCTGAATCGATCCAGGTGTTTCGTGATTACTTCAGATGATATCGTCATGCATTCACAAAAGTTTCAAGACAATTTGGGATTACGGATATTTAAAGACAATTGGGGGTGGGGGTTATTTTACTAGAATTAACAAGATTAAAAAATAATTAAAATCAAATAAAATGGAAAAACTAACTTTGCAAGGCAGCATCAGTCATAAAGAATGTATATTAAAGTTTGACATAATAAGATGTGTGAGGTTTCTGCTATTTTTCATGAAAATCTTATTATCATCATTCAGGTCATTAGATCTTTTTGTAATAATAACATTTTATTTTTGATTATTTAAAATTATAATATAAACTTTGAAAACTTATATATATATATACATATATATATATATATTATATATATTCTTTTCCTTATACACTAAAGTATATAAACATTTTTCAAAGTCTGCAGGGTGTGTGAGTGAGTATGTATGTGTGTGTGTATGCGTGCGCTTTCACACAGTTCTTAAAAAAAAATTTTTTTTTAAAGAGTGTGGTTGAGAAGGGGTTAATTTTGGTGTTAAAACATCACCAAAAATGTCTTGTGTTTGTTAAAACAAACAATTAAACAAAAAATCTCCAAAAATAAAACAAACAAACAAAGTAAAACAAAAAAAAAAAGAAATTGCAAAAATCTTCTTTTTTTTTTTTCATATACATTTTTTTTTCATTTTTTCATCTCTTCCTCCTTTTTATCCTTTCCATTTTGTTTTAATGCGCCAAACTTTAAACTTGGTGGCGCGTTATTATTGTCCAGCTTTTATTATAGATTAGGCAGAGAAAAAGATGAATTTTTGTTTTCTTTTAACTGTACATTATTATTATTATTATGATTATTTTATTTTTATTTTTACTTTATTCTTTCCTCTTTTTGGAAATTTCTGTCTTGAAGAATTCCATCTTGGAGAGAAGTCCCAAACAATTGACTTTAAAGCTTTTTTTTTCTTTTTTCACGTTATTTCTTTTTATCTTTTTTGTTTTGTAATTCTTTCTGTTAGTTGTGGTTGAACCTTTGCCTGTGTTCCACCTTCCTCTCTGCTCAAAATCTATGTTTTTGAAACAACAGCTAAAAGCAACGGAAAGAACTGTTGATTCTTTCATTTATAATTTCTTTGTATTTTTATTCCTTTAAAAAACAGAATTCACCTGTGGTTCAAATCAGTTTAATTTTCTTTCTCATCATAAATGGAGTGTTGGATTTTGTGATTTAATTTCACGTGTTTGTAACTGCAACAACAAAAAAACAATTTAATTTCTTCAGAAAAACAATCCTTACGTCATGATCAGAATAATTATTTAATAATTTTTTTTTTTTTTAATCAATTTACAAAAAAAAAAAAATAAATAATAATTTGATTTTTTTTTAAATTTTAAATCAATTATGAAGAAGAAAAAAAAAACGGTATTTTATAATAGGGGTTAATCATTTTTTTTTTTTTTTTTTTTTTTTTTTTTTCAAAATAATATCCACATTCCTTCATTTAATTAAAAAAAAATTTAAACAAAAAGTTCTTTGAAAATGAATCTGTCACAGTTTGTAAGCTCAGCAGTAAAGATGAGTTTGATGGACTCCAATTTTTTAGGTGAGCCATCACATACCGGTGAGTAGAAAAGAAACTTGCTTTTCTGCCAACTCCATTTTTCTTATGATTTAGTTGTCTTTATTGATAAAAAAAACAACATTTTTAGCTCTTCCTTTTCTTTTCCTCCTCCTTCTTTTCTCTCCTCCTCTTTTAGGGTGTTGTATCATCATCATCATCATCATCATCATCAAATAAGCCACTGTTAAGAACATACAAAAATGTCATCATTGGATTGTGTGTTCGTCAGCAAGTCAGGAATTGTAACATTTTATTTATTTATTTATTTATTTTTGTGATTTTGCTCAAACAAAACAAAAAAGACAAAACAAAATCACTAATAAAATAAAAAAAATTCAAAACAAAAGACTTACAATTACCATAAAGACAATTAGCAATAGTTATTCCACAATATTAAAAGTGTTTTATAAATTATATAAAATACATATATGTATTATAAATAGAATAATATATACATACACACACACGCAAATAATACCATACATACATATGCCCATATAGCATACATCCACGCATTAGCAGAAATATAGACAATAATATATATCTACATATATATGTAGATATATATATATATATATACATTAAGAAACGTGTATATATGTAAATATTGTTATATTTATATTATTGCATAATATATTTTGTATATTTGCTGCAGTATTTATATACACACACACATTAAGAAAAAAAAATATATACATTAATATGTACATACATATGCATTAAGAAATATATATATACATTAAGAAACATTTATATATATGTGTCATAAGTGTATACATATATACATGAACTATATATATTAAGAAGCATGTATATATTTATATATGATAAGAAACATGTATACATATATTTATTAAGAAGCATATATATATATATATATATATATATATAGTGGTTCATTTAAATATATTACGTTCTGTGTGATTTGTTGATCATTTTCTCAAAAAGTTTTCGCTCTATCACACACATTATATATATATATATATATATATATATATATTCACATGCTTTATCATGAATACATACATATATAGCTTATTTCAAAGATTATATGATGATGTATAAGAAAAAATAATTTAAGGATATATAAGTAAAACTGATGCAAATAGCATGTTCCTTTTTCTTTCAATTTTGTACAAAATAAATTTAAAAAGGACTTAATTTAATAAATGAAACTAGTATTTTTTTTTTACTTTTTGCAAATAAAACATTATTGATTAAATAAAAAAATATATATAATTTAGATAAAATAATTAGTAATAGGAAATAAAATAAGCCAAATAAACAAAACAGAAAATTTGAAAATCAAACAAAATCAACAAAAACACTATATATATATATATATATATATAGTAATACAGGAAAAGTAGGCATTCACAGGATAAAAATCCAAAGAATTTCAACCGGGCTTATATAGTAGTGCTCAATAGTAAATAGAGCTATTTATATAATTTTTATTTATACAGACATGTACAAAAAGCCGCTACACTTTCATGAATATAATCTTTCACTTAGACGTTCATATTCATGAACATCTAAGTGAAAGATCAGACTTTCTTTCCACCTGATGAGATCTTAGTTTCTAATAAATACTGATCGATAACATCGACATTCCAGTGTAGCGGCTTTTTGTACATGTCTGTATAAATAAAATAAAAAATCTCTCTCTATATATAATATATATATATATATTGTGGGGATAAAATCCAACAAACTGTAAGAAAAATAAATGGAAAAGTACAACTACTGACAAAATAGAGAAGCGATTCATTTCAAAAACACATTCATAGATTAATATTACGTTTCTTTATCAACAGAGACTTTATCAAAGTGACTAGAAATGACATTTTTGCTCACTTTGTTTGTTCTTCCTCCTTATATCCAGCTCTTGTATTAAAATGATCAAATATATGATTTCTCGTCACTTTGACAAAGTTTCTGTTAAAAAAAAAATGAATCGAAACATTAGTCTACGAATGTGTTTTGGATTTTAATCTGTCTTCTATATGTTGCAGTAGTTTTACTTTTCCAATTATTTTTAATATACATTATTTATATATATATATATATATATAGTCTTGCTTTTAATAAAAGAGAAGGGTATGTGTGTGTGCTCTCTTTTTTGTATTTCTTTTTTCATTTCTAGTTCAAAATTTGAGAGCGTTTGGCAGCTTACCATTAAAATTACATATTTAAGTTTGTTTTTTTTTGTTTTTTTTTAAAATTTCTCTCATTTTTACCCCAAATTCATCCCAGATACATCCTATACATCCCACAAGGCAGACAACAATTTTTTTTATCATTAGCGCATATTAAATTTGCACCTTGAAATGCACACAAACGCACACACAGTTTCATCCTTTCTTTCCAAGATTATTTTTAAATCTTTTTTTTTTTTTTTTTTTTTTTAAATCAACTTTTATGTATTTATTCATTATTTATTTCCCCCCCCCCCTCATATTTTTCTTTCCAGAAAGGAATAATTCGAAACATTATCCGAGCACTTAGTGGACCTTAACAAGCACCTGTTGTCTCCTCCGTGAAATGGTCACTTCCGATAAGGACCCTCAGTTGGACAACAACAACAACAATGATGACGTCAAATGGTGATGTGACCATAATAGTAGTGGTGGTAGTGTTGGTGGTGGTAGTAGTAGTGATGGTGGTGGTAGGAGGAACAAGAACTAAGGGGGTAAAACATCAGCTAACTGTCAACTGATAGACATGACAGCATAGTGGTAGTAGTAGTAGTGGTGGTGGTAGTGGTGGTAGTAGTAGTGGTAGTAGTGGAAATGACGATGATGTCACAGCAACGATGATGACAGCAGAGAGCAGCAGCAGCAGCGGCAGCGGCGGCAGTGACAGCAGCATTGTGCAAACCAAAAAACGCTTTTGTAAAAATAAGCCGCTCATTTCTTAGGAAGAGCATGCTGGGTCTGTAAACAGGAATCCTAAAAGGAAGTATATAGAGAACATGTCTAAGGATACTATCGCATACGTGATAATTAAATAAAAATAAGAATAACGTTGTCAACATTAAATGAAAATATAAATAAATAAATGTTGATCATTTTTTTTTTTATTCCTAGTAAGTATGCCTTTTTTTTTTTTTTTTAAGTAAAATGTTTTTTCTAAAATGACCAAGTATAGATTGGGCACCCCAATTAATCATCTGAAAGGAATGGAGGTAAAATTTTTATAGTTAACAGCCGAGAAATCAAAAAATTTTATATATATATATATATATATATATATATATATATATATATATATATATATATATATATATATATATTCTACAATTTCACCGGACTTCTTTTCAACGGAAATTTACCACCCGGACAATTTGCATATCTTTTTCACGGAACTTTTCTTTTCATTCAATACGTTTTTTTAACAAAAATTATTTTAATAATTTTTAATAATAATTTTCATATTTTTCAAATATTTGAACTTTGGTTTTTTCGAAAGCCAACTTATCCATCTGTATTTCTCCTCTGATGATAAGATTTCGATCTTTGAAAAGCCTTGGCTTAAGGAAAGAATAATAAACACTAGTTTATTACTGAATGCACCTTGCATTGAACAATTGAAATAAATTTTGACAATCGTCGCATATTTATCACTCTTTTTTCTTCTATCTCTCTCTCTCTATATATATATATATATATATATATATATATATAATTCTTTCTTTCAAGGCTAAAAAGAATAAATTCATATTCAACCAACTCATCTCCCCCCCCCCCCTCTAAAAAGTCTGTTAACTGCTGCTGATAACAAGTGTATCTTTGATATATTCTGAGTTTAGTTAGACACAATTTTCCTTTATATCAGGGGTGGGCCGGATGTGGCCCGCGAAGGCTTAGCATCCGGCCCACCACCCTGCTATGCTTTATTATTGCAATGCCCGCGGACCCCCCAGTAAAACTCATATCATTTTGTGACACAGACGTAAAAGTAGGTTTCAATTACGATTTACAGTGGCATAAAAATGTATAAATATCAGCGAGCGATGATGCATGTATATTTCATTTTTCTTTAACTATTAATTTCAAATCCTTGGCCTGAGATAAAAATAGAAAAAGAGAAAGAGAGAGGTAAAGAGGAAACGAGAGACGACGAAAGGGCATAAAACATAGAACTTATGTGAGGTGTGTCAAAACGAATGCTGGATCAACTTGTTACTTCCCCGTCATTATTTTTTATGATTCCAAAATGACTCTTCATCGGCGCCTTTTATAACATCACATACAGAAGTCTCTTGAGAAAAAATATCAGATTTGTAGAGTGTTCAATGCAATTTTTGTACAATTTATTCATGTAAACAAAATATAGTAATTCTGAGATTTCGTTTTTCACTCCGGCCCGCGATCTCCTTCCAAAAGTCTCATCTGGCCCTCACTCTGAAAAGGTTGCCCGCCTCTGCTATAAAGTCAATTCTTTGAAAGTAAATATATAATAGATGAAAATTACACAAAACCAAAAATCTATGAACTTTTCTATAGATGTATCTTTGATCCAAGAGTATTTTAGGTATATTAAATTTTGAAAAACAACCACTAAATAGATTTTTTTTTGGGGGGGGGGGGGGTTAAGTCAATGACATTTTCTGTACATGTATTTAAGATACCCCCCCCCCCACCGATTGTTTTAAACATATTACACTTTGAAAATCTACTCCAAACAAATAGGTTTTTAGGGAGAAGACAGGACTGAGAGTTTTGAAGTCAAGGCAATCTTAATTTTCTAGGAGAAAAGTCTACAGTGGCAATGAAATCCACTTCCGGTCACTTAAACAGAGTTCTGCTTTTACCATTGAAAATGATAATATAAGGTTTAAATTCTTTTATGAATAAATTTAAAAAAAAACAAAAACATTTCATTTTTTTTTTTTTGAATGAGAAAAAAAGAAGAAATACCGAAAGTCAAGGAAGAAGTGAAACAAAAATAAAGGAAGTTAATAACTGTCCGCAGAAAATGAATAATTTCAAAATCTCAAAAATTCCAAGACTTAGCAAAGTGAAAATGCTAGAACTGTCGAAAAATTATAAAAATACAATCAGTTTATAAACCCATCAGTGACCAAATTTTCTTTGATTTATTACCTAAAATCTGAATTTTCACATTTTAAACTGAAAACTGAGACATCAGTGTTGCCAATACACAACACAGTAGGTGTAATATTTGAAAGACACTTCAATCTTTATGACGAACTATAGATATCTATGACCGATACAGATGTTGCTGAAATAGGGTTACTTATCCTTCTGGTCCTAAAAAAAGGGGCCACAGGCTCTAATGGGTTAAATAACTTTTATTAATAAATAAAAATGGGTTGAAAACAAAACTAGAAATAATAGAAAATCAAGGGAGGCGTGAGAGCGCTCTATCCCTTAATAGACTTCAAAAACGGCCTATACTAGAAATCTCATTTCTTTGATCAATCATAACTCAAAAACCAATAAACAAAATTAGTTAAAACTTTGCACAAAATTTTTATTTGATAGTTTCTATAAGTGTGTAGAATTTCAGCATCATTAGTCAAGGCAACCCAGAGATCCAGAAAGTTCAATAATGAAATCATGTTATCCGTGTGTACGTATGTGTCACCCTGTATCTTATCAACTATTTGATGGATTCAGCTGATTTTTGGCAGAGATAGAGGTTCTAGGGGCTAGTTGATGGCATTTTAATTTCAGTTAACCATATACCTTAGTTTTCCAGAAAATTCCAAAAAACCTTAAAAATGACCATTGTATTGAGGCATAGCCTTTACAAAAGTAGTGACATTTCATGAAAAATGCCAGTATACTGAAATCATATGCCCTTAATAGGGTTAAGATGAAAATTCATATACACTAAATGTACAAAAGCAAGGAAATTCCCAAATTTTTACACTTTTATTGTCATTAAGGGTATGCGAGCACAACAGGGCTATGTATTTTACTGGTAGGAATTTTTCTTCAGCGCACCTCACACACTTCATCCACTCATGCATAGAGATTTATACTGTAGTGATGTGATAATGAAATGGTTTGGTTGATATGTAGTCATACCCTTAATTAATGACAATAAAAGTGTAAAAATTTGGGAATTTATTTGCTTTTGTACATTTAGTGTATATGAATTTTCATCTTAACCCTATTAAGGGCATATGATTTCAGTACACTGGCATTTATCATGGAATATATTTTAGATTGCAAAAAGATAAAATAGAATGCAAAATATTACCATAATTTCTTCTGGTAATTTGAACAAAAACTAAAGGCAGAAATGAGGGTCGTATTATACCGAAGTACGTTTTCGGAAATGTTTAACCAGCTTAAAAAAACGATTTGAAACTTGCTCATAATGTTTTTGTGTTTCTTATACAGGTTTTACTTATACTTTTTAATGAAAGGCATTTTTAATTTTTTTTTTTTTTATTATCTCTATCTGTATAAAGTTAGGTATGTGCATATGTTTAATCTTTGCAAGGGGACATAAAAATGATGCAACACCGTTCTGTTTGGGGAATTAATTTTACCTGTCATGGGACGGGTATTATTAGCATAGAAATATAATAAAGAAAAGTATGCTTACTTTAACACTGAAATTAATTTCATTAAATGTACACCATTAGATTTATTAGTGGGGCATTTAATTTCAGACCCCCAATCCCTAAAGAAAATTGTTTTGAAACTAAAACTAGACGAAATATGCAATCGGCTATTTAAAGTTACAACGATAAGACGAGGCAGAAAAGTAATCTTGAAGGATTTCAAGTGTGTCTTTTAATGCAGTCACAGAGACAGTTGTTTTCATTCAATTTTTTATATACTTAAACTATTTCCTAACATTAAAGAGTTGTTCAAATGCCGTTGATTAAAGAAATGTAACTTTATCTACACAGATGACCAACGTTTAAAAATATTATTTTGAAACCTCCAATTTAGGTTATATTTAACAACAAAAGTTTCTTTGAATTTGAATTCAACTAAAATTCTTCACAAGATGTATGAAATGTAATTATGAAATGTAATTATGAAATGTAATTATCCATCAATGTAAAATACCACTGAATAGGAGAACCGTAAATTTTTTTTTAACCAAGGTAGATAAGTCTGGTTCAAGTTATGTAACTTTCCTTACCGGAAAAATACAACAAAAAAGAATTTTTTCATATTATATATATATATATATATATAAAGAGGTGTACTAAAAGCGAACTTTTAGGAAAGGTAAAACCTATTGTGAAGAGTATACAGCTCAATATCCAGGATAGAGCAGGTAGATATGAAGAAGAATGGAAGGGAATTAGAGAAGCAAAAGCCAAATCAAAATTCAATTCAATTGCTCAGAGCAAGGTATATTCCGCAAAAAGGCAATTTATTCAAGTTAAATTTTCCTTAAGCCAGGCTTTTCAAAGATCAAAATCTTATCATCAGAGGAAGTCGCTGGGATAGATAAGTTGGCAATGGCCAAGATTTAAAATTTGAAGAAATGAAATAAAAGTTGTAGGGAAAGAAACGCAGGGCAAAACTCTGCCCGAATGCAAGCAAATGTTCGATTGCTAAAAAGTCCGGTGTCGAAAAGTCCAGCGGAGAGAATAAAGTGTAGATAGGTAGGTCGTTAAAGGCACGAGATGTAATGAGAGAGGATTCAAAGTTAAATTCCAAGAAGCTACAACTTCAGGTGCGGCGAAAATAGAAAATCCAAAAGGGTAAAAAGTCCAATAAGAGGTACGTTCGTGGATGCAGGCAGGCTCAGAGAAGATTGAGGTGGAAAATATTCGCCATTAAAAATACTTCCTGGGCAGAGATAACAAAGGAAAGTGTTTTAAAGTGGGATAACATATGAGACTATAAGTTTACTTTTAGAGAATTGAACCTATAGTGAAATGAATTGGGCTATTCCTCTGCCAATTCCTCTGATGACAAGGTTTTAATCTTTGAAAAGCCTGAAAGAAGCTACTGGAATAGGAAGCTGTATTACAATGAGGTATCAAAACAGCGAATTGACGGAGACCACTAGACCAACGAGTCAAACGAACTTACAGAAATTATTATATAGATGAATTATAGAGATTATTATATGCATGGATTACAGAAATCATTATATGGATAGATTACATATATAATGTACATATATAATTACAGAAATAATTAGATGGTTAGATTACAGAAAGATTATATCGTTAGATTAAGAAATTATTATACAGATAGATCACAAGAAATTATTATACAGATAGATTACATATATAATGTAAAGCGAACCCTCAATATTAGTTCTTCTCTCTCAAATATAAAATAAAACAAATGGTATAGTAAAAAAAAAGAAGCTAAACAAAAATGAAAGTAAAAATACACCTGGCAGAACGGCGCAGGTATAGCTTGTATTTAATATTTTCTAAATACAAAGAATAATTATCTGCATTTTTATATCTTTCTCATAAATGTATACACAAAATTGTTGCTTATTTGTATGAAAATAAAACGATGAAATCCATAACACCGAGAAATTATTAATTAAAACCTGCCTTTTAAAATCATGTTAATTAGACATACTATTTAGCCTGGTTAGTTCCAATTCTTGTTCATAATAGGCATCAATGTCATTAGGTATTAATAAAAACGAGACCCATTCTCAGGAGGACCGCCTTCCAAGCAGTACCTTCCACATTGCACAGAAGCGGAATAGGTAGACACCCTTGTAAGAGAATGCCAAAAGGGTCTGCAGTTATTTTTTGAAACTGGCCTTGAGTGCCAAGAAGGCGCAGAGTTGCACATATTCGTTTCTGTCCTGAAGAATACGTTCAACTATTGGTTTAATCAGGGCTCGATCTGTGATTAAATCACCAAGGGAGTGATCACATTGTTGAAGAAAAAGGACAGATGTGGAGGGAAGGAATTAGATGATCATAGACCCATAACTCTGCTTTACATAGATTTGAAGATTTGGGCAGGAGTTCTTGTGAACCATTTGTATGTTGTTGTTGGTGGTGGTGCAGTATCGAGTCTGAGCAGAACTATGCTGCAGAAGGGAGATCCAATCAGAACAATTTTCATATTAAAAAAAAAAACGGTCATGTGACATACCTTGTTCTTGTGGGGTGGGCGGGTTAATACTAATAATTATCAATGGCCGAGTGTTTCGAATGAACAAATTTAAATAACCAGCTTCTGTAGAGGGTACGAGAACAAAGAAACACAATTCATGTAATAAACATGGCGATATGAAGAGATCCACATCAAAGATAAAATTAAGGATTCGAAACGACAAATGTGTTGTTAGTTTTGAATAAAATGACCATTCAATTAGTAATTGAGATTAAAATAAACTTGGTTGGATCAATAAACATTTAGTTTGATGAATCTCATTGGGATTTATTTCATTTCACATCAGGTTAAATTAAAACTGTTGAGGAAAATACAAGGTATTATTTGCATTATTCGGACTACTATTCTCATCTTGTTTGTTATTTTCACGACATTCCGTCCGATGTAATGTCTGATCTACTTCAGGTGCATCTTTTCAAACTTGGGAACCTTTTGGTCGGACTTGGGAATCTCTGTATCAAACTTGCAAACCTGTATAGAATTTCGAACTGAACCTTTTATTACAATCATGGAGGTAGATTGTTCTCATTCCGTCAGCCATGACTGGCTAAAAATGTTAATGAAGGGTGAATCATTACTATAATCAATAGTAACAAAAATTAACACTACAGAGTTATTGATGATGGAACAAGAACAATCTCCCCATGTGGATCAAATAAAGGACCCAGTTTGAAATTCCGTACGGGTTCCTGAGTTCGAATAAAAGAGTCCCAAGTTAGAAAAGATGAACATGAAGAAGGTCGGATGTTACATCGGTCGAAACGTTGTGAAAGTAACAGCCAAGTTGAGAACAGTAATCTAAATTATCAATCCACATCTCAAAAATTCCGAAACATAAAATATAAGGATTTAAAATTTATATTAACATGGGAGAAGTATTTGTGTGTGGGAAAGTGCACTCACTATTCTTGGGCTAGTAGTCTTAGGAACATGACATTTGGTAGGAATGGTTCCATATCTATGCAGAGTGTTCTAATGTTATATATATATTTTTTTTTTATTTCTTTTTTTTTTTTTGTAAAGTGGTCATCGAGAGATAAGCATGCAACCACACCACTGAGAATCTTTTTTCACCTCTGACCGTGATGGGATTTAAACCTTTGCTAAATCATAAAAGGGGTCCTCAAAATCTTAGCAAATTCTGATTATTCTAAGACCTTTATATTGAGTCTTAAATCCACAAAATCAAAACTTTTCGAAAAACACATTAAGTTGCAGAAATTCCGTTTTCACCAGAGCGGTACTTTTGGGGGGGGGGGGGGGGGGGGCTTTGAAGTATTTTAATATCTTATCAAAATCATCTTGTTACCACAACTGCAAATAACTTTCCTTTCTTCCTCCATTTGCCTGAGGGCTACAACATGGTCCTCTTCAAATCCAATGTCAATAAACACTGGTCCTAAGTCATCAACTTCTGTTCATTCCATTTATTATTTTTAATCTTCTCACAATATTCGTCATCATTCAACTGGCAATCTTTTCATCTCATTAACCCTTATCCCCGAGTGGCTTTTAACCTTGGTAAGTGGTGACTGTTTAGTAAATAAAAACATTAAAGGATCAATTTTATGAACCCGTCCGGGGATTCTAACTAGTAAATTAGAAACACTATATGCGTATCTTTTCATTTTTGAAAAACTTTTCTGCATCAGAAACTTACATTTTCGATATAGAAATCTGAAGTTTTGTTTTTATGTAAATATCCCATGAGACAGAAAGAGTGAAAACAGTAGAAGTCTCTTCAATTTTTTTAATGTAAATATCCCATGAGACAGAATGAGTGAAACCAGTAGAAGTCTCTTCAAATTTTTTTAATGTAAATATCCCATGAGACAGAAAGAGTGAAAACAGTAGAAGTCTCTTCAAATTTTTTTAATGTAAATATCCCATGAGACAGAAAGAGTGAAAACAGTAGAAGTCTCTTCAAATTTTTTAATGTAAATATCCCATGAGACAGAAAGAGTGAAAACAGTAGAAGTCTCTTCAAATTTTTTTAATGTAAATATCCCATGAGACAGAAAGAGTGAAAACAGTAGAAGTCTCTTCAAATTTTTTTATGTAAATATCCCATGAGACAGAAAGAGTGAAAACAGTAGAAGTCTCTTCAAATTTTTTTAATGTAAATATCCCATGAGACAGAAAGAGTGAAAACAGTAGAAGTCTCTTCAAATTTTTTTTATGTAAATATCCCATGAGACGGAAAGAGTGAAAACAGTAGAAGTCTCTTCAAGTTTTTTTGACAAAAAAATACTTGATTGTTCATTTACATTAATTGATCAAAAACCAAAGAATCAATACTTAAGAAACAAAATCAAATAAGTACTTCCTTGTTTTGTTTGTTCATTTTTTTTGTATTTTGACATCCGAGGAAGATCGGAGAGTGGTTCAGATATTATCATAGCAGTCAAATGATGAAACCAATCTAAAAGAATCAGACTATAAGTAATAGTACCCCCCACCACACCATTCTCAAAACTTATTAAATGAATGTAAATAAAAGTGATCAAATTATCTTTTTTTAAATGAAGCATTTTTTTTAAGTTAAATTTTCTTAAAAATGTAAAAAATAAAAAAAAATAAATGTAAACAATTTTTTTTTAGCCAAGTAAAAAAAAGCAACCAAAAAAAAAATAAATAAACAAAAAAGGATCAGAGGCCAACCACAAATGACCATGCCTAGTTTGTTATATTTGGAGAGGGGAGATTGGAGAAAAAGGGGTTCTGGGATTGGGGGACAAAGGTAAGAAGATAAATGGGACGGTCAATTCAGAAAGAGATTTGTACCTGAGCCCAGTATAAGCTTCATGATTGACTAGGTCACTGAAATGAGAAGTAAATCCAATTATAAAAGTACTTATTGGTGGTTTAGTATATTGGTCATTACAACAAAAGAAGAACTAATAATTCTCAGACGAAGTTGCTACAAACATTTTTTTATCCTAGTTTGAATTTTGATTTGTTATTACAAAAATTTCATCTGAAGAGAAAGTCTTAAAAAAAATACAAATAAATTTTTATGTGTATGTGTGTGTGTGGGGGGGGGGGCAAAGGTAATTAATCACCCTTCACTACTAGAGCTATAAAATTCTCGAAGCAGCTCAAATGTATGTGTGTGTCAGAATCACGCAGGAAACTAGGAAAACCATAAGATATCAAATTACCAGTCCATTTCGTAACATAAGTTTTTTTCTTGAAATATCTAGTGTTTTTCACCGGAAAAATAAAAAAAATAAAATTACAAGATATCTCAGGAGAGGGTGGAGGGTCACAGAAGCGGTTAAGAGTATGTGTGTGTTAAATTATGTACGTGTTTGTGTTTTACCAAGGCTGATGTGTTTGGGATTATCCAAACTTGTGTAGGTGTTATTAAGAATACAAGTGCATATGAATATGAGATTACATAAGGATGTGTGTGCATTTTATAAAGGCCAGTGTGTGTGTGTATGGAAGTTTATATAAACGTGTGTATGTGTGGGTTATAAGAAAAGTGTGTGTGAAATAATGTAATCTTTTGTATGCGTTGGTGCACAATTATGAAGAATTATGTGAATTAGTGTACAATCAAAACTGTGCGTGTATGCGTGATTATATGAACTCCAATGTGTGTGATTATATGAACTCTAATAAGCGTTAGTGAACAATTATGAAAACGAGGGTCTGTACGAATATGTAAAATGTAGTTCTGGTTCGAGCTAAGATTTTCTCAACTTTAATTCTATTATATGTCCAGTTTTCTCAAAGTGATGATCTTATCAACATACAATTATTTCTTTGGCGTTAAGCAGGAAGAGAATGAAATATTTTTTTAAATTCATACGACACATTCTTCATACGAAACATTCTTCATACGCAACATTCTTCCCTAGCCATGAATCTATTCCATCTGTTTCTAAAAAAATGGAGAAAAAAAAAGAATAAATATTCTAAAATACACTTTTCACATTTTCTTAATATTGTGCAACAGCCTGTAATAAATAGCTTTTGCGCCAACCTAATAAATTTGTTGTGTAAAACTTGTCAACTTGATAAATACCTTTTGTCAACATTAAAATTTTAGCCTCAAAAATTTTTATGGAAGTGAAGTCGGTAACTTAGACTGAAATGCATCTTATGGCAACTTTATGGCAACTTGGACTGAAATGCATCTTGTTGCAACTTGGACTGAAATGCATCTTGTGGCAACTTGGACTGAATTGCATTTTCTGGCAACTTGGACTGAATTCCATCTTCTGGCAACTTGGACTGAATTGCATCTTCTGGCAACTTGGACTGAATTGCATCTTCTGGCAACTTGGACTGAATTGCATCTTCTGGCAACTTGGACTGAATTGCATCTTCTGGCAACTTGGACTGAATTCCATCTTCTGGCAACTTGGACTGAATTGCATCTTCTGGCAACTTGAACTGAATTGCATCTTGTGGCAACTTGGACTGAATTCCATCTTCTGGCAACTTGGACTGAATTCCATCTTCTGGCAACTTGGACTGAATTCCATCTTCTGGCAACTTGGACTGAATTCCATCTTCTGGCAACTTGGACTGAATTGCATCTTCTGGCAACTTGGACTGAATTGCATCTTCTGGCAACTTGGACTGAATTGCATCTTCTGGCAACTTGGACTGAATTGCATCTTCTGGCAACTTGGACTGAATTGCATCTTCTGGCAACTTGGACTGAATTGCATCTTCTGGCAACTTGGACTGAATTGCATCTTCTGGCAACTTGGACTGAAATGCATCTTCTTGCAACTCGGACTGAAATGCATCTTTTGGAAACTCGGACTGAAATACATCTTTTGGCAACTTGGACTGAAATACATCTTTTGGCAACTTGGACTGAAATACATCTTTTGGCAACTTGGACTGAAATACATCTTTTGGCAACTTGGACTGAAATACATCTTTTGGCAACTTGGACTGAAATACATCTTTTGGCAACTTGGACTGAAATGCATCTTGTGGCAACTTGGACTGAAATGCATCTTGTGGCAACTTGGACTGAAATGCATCTTGTGGCAACTTGGACTGAAATGCATCTTGTGGCAACTTGGACTGAAATGCATCTTCTGGCAACTTGGACTGAAATGCATCTTCTGGCAACTTGGACTGAAATGCATCTTGTGGCAACTTGGACTGAAATGCATCTTGTGGCAACTTGGACTGAAATACATCTTTTGGAAACTTGGACTGAAATACATCTTTTGACAACTTGGACTGAAATACATCTTTTGGAAACTTGGACTGAAATACATCTTTTGGCAACTTGGACTGAAATACATCTTTTGGCAACTTGGACTGAAATACATCTTATGGCAACTTGGACTGAAATACATCTTATGGCAACTTGGACTGAAATACATCTTATGGCAACTTGGACTGAAATACATCTTATGGCAACTTGGACTGAAATACATCTTATGGCAACTTGGACTGAAATACATCTTATGGCAACTTGGACTTAAATCCATCTTATGGTAATTTCCCAGCCTGTGTTTTTAATTGTCTTGCCATTTGTAACGCCCACAAATAAATTATTAAGTGGATACAAAAAGTGTCCACTATGAACGATTATTTTATAAGTTTAAATACACTCAAAGTAGAGAGAAAAATTTCAATTTCTGCTTTTCAATAATGAACTACAAAGAGGACAACATTTTTTTTAAATATTTGAAATCAACCTAACATTAACGAAAACGATTTATCGGTTTCAAGATAGACTCACAAATGAATGTTTAAAAACCATTTGAGAAAAAGTATTGCTGACAACCCCTGAAGAGCAACGATATCATTTTTTTTCCTCAAATATTTGCTTATAAGACCAATAGAAAAAGAGCAATTCTTGCAAACATATCATGAATTGACAGAAAGAAAATCAGAAACTACATTGTTTTAAGAGCTGCACATCACATACAACTAGAAAAAACATTTTTTTATGTGACAATACTATGGATTCGTTTATGATGATAAAAATAAGTAAAATTCATTTGTTAACTCAAAAAGTGAGCATAGTACCCCAATAATTTCCCCCACTTTTTGGAGTCACCTGTCCATGATACAACATATATATATATATATATATACATATATCATAATTATTTTTAAACATTAAAGTGTTTTTATACCTACAGACGATATGGTTTCGGGTTTTCTACCCTCATCAGTGCAGGGGTGGAGGTTGCATGGGATAGAACACAGTTTATAGATTCAGCCTAGAATCACAAACCTAACGCCTATGTGGCCGCGAGAAATCATCACAGACAGTAATTGAAATTAATGTACACTTACTCAAGAGGTGGGAACAAGCGTCTTTCTTTTTATGTACACCCCATTATAATTAAATATGCACGAAAATAACAAAATAAAACTTGTAGATACATACACTAACATTTCCTCATCATCATATTCGGTTTAATGTCCGTTTTATATGCTGACATGTGATGGACGGCTTTAAGAAATTGACTTCCAAAGTAATCTATCTCTGGATAGGTCTTTATTTATCCCTCTTTCTCTCAAGTCCATTCTTATCACTTCCTCCCATGTTTTCTTTAGCCTTCCCCTGTGAACCGCACCTGCTACCTCAACTGTTCTACATCTGTTAACCAAAGAACTCTCATCCAGTCTTTCAATGTGACCAAACCAACGAAGTCTCCTGTTCTGCACACATCTCCCTATACTCTTCAGATTTAATCTTCCTCTGAGGTCATCAGAACTAAGCCGGTCTTTAACACTCACATTACACATCCATCGTATCATTCTCATATCCTTTCTCTCCATGCAACACATGTCCTCAATCCTCACTGGCCAGGTTTCACTTCCATAGATCATTACATTGCATACACATGTTTGATAGACTTTCCTTGGTCAACAGTGGTAACACTCTGCTGGTTAGTAATGGCAGAAGTTCCATGAACTTAATACATCCACTTCTAATTCTTGCAATCACACTAGCACCTTCTCCTCCCTGTGCTCCAATGGTATCAGCAAAATAACAAAACTTCTGAACAACCTCAATAGCTTCGCCATCCAAATATACTTTCTCCGTATCTGAGTTCTCATCCATCTTCATCATTTTTCATTTCTTGCACGCAAACTAGTTATCATCTCTCGACCTACCAGTAATTCTACTGCACTTCTTGTGTACCCAATGCTTATAAGTACCATAAAAAAATTGAATTGCACCCGACTCCTTTTCCACAAAACTGAGCAGGGGAACTTTCCTCTTTCTAGGAGCTTTCCAACACTACAGCCACCAATCATCACTTTGGTCTAGGTAACATCACTCGCAAACCTTTACTTGCCATCGCATTCCTCCAAGTAGGTTTCCATCATTTTACAGGCCAGTATTAAATCATCAGCATAAATCATCTCTTCCGGAGGACAACCCGTACGAAACTCCCGAGACACAAATGGTCATTTAGTATATTTTCCTCTCCATAATAGTAAAAGAATAAATAAAAAAAATAGTTTTAGTACTACACATGACTGATTGATAGTTTCATAGCAGATTCAGCTTTGATAAACTGGAGTTTACTGGTCGCTATTCGACAGCATTTTTGGCTAAGATCAAAATATAGTATCTGTTCCGATGGATACTACACCCCATAGACTGGTATTGTCTTGGCCTTCGGGGCTTGATTTACACCGGTCTATGGGTCTGTCCTGTGCAGTTCTAGGAGGTCCACCTTCCCAGGCTTCGCCTCCCCTCTTTGGGGAGGGGTAAGTTTATTGCTTACTGCCTGAGGCGCCCCTACCGAGGAATACCGACGGGGCTGCCCAGGCAATTTTTAAACCCCACTTTCCCGACCCGATCTTGGGTCACATCTTACTTGTGGGAGTAAGATAAAAACTGGCCTTGTGCCTAACTCCTGGAGAGGAGTAAATCAATATTCGACAGCATAACCAGAGGGAGAGTGGAAGTAGAAGTTTTTGAGATAGGAGAAGATGTTCTGCTAGCATTTTATGTAATTTAACTGTTTAAAAAGGCCCTGCACGAAGCCAAACCGCAGATAAAATCCCCAAACTTTAGTTGTCTTTAAATTGCAAGTGATGTAAGCTTGGTTAGGGTGGGTGGATGTTGTGTAAGACAGCCTGTCAGTCAATTTAATTCATCCATTTTTAATTGCTATTTTACGAAATAAGAAATTTAAGTTTCTGTTCTGCCTAATTAATCGTTAGTATAAAAGAGACCCTAGAGTTTATGTTAATTCCTGCTTAAAGATCAGTTGCAAGATTAATTTGCATATTGGTTTTAAAAAAGGACATTTTATTAATTAACTATTATTTGTTATTGTTTAAGATAATAATGATAGTTTAATAACTAATTTATAGGATATCTAAAATGACTAGCAAAGTTGGGGCATAGTTAAAACGTCCCATTTCAAGTTAATTCAGCTTTACCCAATAGAAGCACCATCTTCCTTATATACAAAAGTTGAAGGACACTGATAAGCCACTTCGCCGTGACTTTTGCATTGCAATGCAAGAGAAGTTGGAAGATAACGGCTTTGATGACCGGCTTGTTTTTAGCGATGAGGCGAACTTCCATCTGAATGGCAAAGTTAACAAGCATAACACTGGCATATGGGGTACTGAGAATCCTCATGAACTTCTTGAGCACGAGCGAGGTTCACCAAAAGTGAACGTGTTTTGTGCAATATCCAAGAAAGGTGTCTATGGACCGTTCTTCTTTGAAGAGGCAACTATCACTGGTGAATCCTATCTCAACATGCTGGAAGACTGGTTAATGGCTCAGTTGGAACAAGCAGAATCTGATGACTTCATTTTTCAACAAGATGTTGCACCACCACACTGGAGTCTTAGAGTAAGGCAGTTTCTTAACACAAGGCTGCCTGGTAGATGGATTGGGAGATCTGGGCGAGGTGATGACGTTCTCATGCCCTGGCCTCCTAGGTCTCCAGATCTTACCCCGTGTGACTTTTTCCTTTGGGACTTTGTCAAGCAACAAGTCTATGTGCCGCCCCTTCCAAGAGATATTGACGAACTAAAAGCTCGAGTAACGGCAGTTGTGGGAACCATTGACGTCAAGATGCTGGAACGCGTTTGGCAGGAAATGGACTATCGACTAGATGTCTGCCGTGTGACGAATGGTGCTCATATTGAGCAACTTTGAAGATTCCCCACAAAACTTGAAACTTTAACCTTTCCAACGGTACCAATTTCATTTTTCAACTCCTAATAGTTTTTGAGTTATTAAAAATCGTTATGTTCCCAAGACTTTTGAAACACCCTGTATTACTTATGTATATGCGATATCAGTTGCAAGATTAACTAATTTGCATATTGGTTTTAAAAAAGGACATTTTATTAATTAACTATTATTTGTTATTGTTTTTTTTTTTTTAATTCAATGATTGTTTTGCTTTTAATATAACAAATAGTTCTGCTTAACAATATTGTTTTATTTCCTGGACAAATATTTAGAATTAGTGTTCAAACGTTCCTGTCTTTAGAGCGGCCGGCTTGATTTTCGACAATTTGCTATCTATTTCTAAATGGCAAGTGAAAAGGCAAATTGATTTCTTCTTTCTTTTCCTTTCTTTTTGGTCAAATTTAAAATATGAATAAATTTGTATCAAAATTACGAAAATGTTAATGTTTATCTATCTACATGCATAAATAAGAAAGATTTTGTTTCGTGTTTACAGTAAAGTTATGAATGAAATGTTTATCTTTAATTAATGTTTTAAGTATTTTAAATAGTGAACTTTGTGAAGCGGTAGCAAGCCAGCGAATCCAGCTAGTCTGTAAATAGATCTCCAGCATATATGCATGAATGACATGCATGGCTGACGCATGAATGACATGCATGATTGACGCATCAGTAACTTTGAAGAAACAACTATTCTGTTTGTATTATTAGTTATGATATTAATATCAAATCACATTTTAATCCGGTTAATTAATTTCCATATTCACGTAAATAATTGATGTTATTTCCCTAATTGAAATAAACAACAAAAAATAAATTTTTAATCCGGAAATCTTTTAAACAGACGCACAATGAATATTATATGTGTACGCAGTGTCATGATGCATGGAAGTGAAACCTGGCCAGCGAGGGTTGAGGACATGCACTGCATGGAGACAAATGATATGAAAATGATATTATGGATGTGCAATGTGATTCTTAAAGACAGGCTTAGATCTGATGACCTCAGAGGAAGATTAAATCTGGACAGTACAGGGAGATCTGTGCAGAACAGGAGACTTCAATGATATGCCCATGTTGAAATAGATGAGAGTTTTTGGGTTAGTAGATGTAGACCGATTGAGGTAGCAGGTCCAGTTCAGCCAAGTAAAATATGAGGGGAAGAGATAAAAATGCATCTGAGAGAAAGAAGGATAAATAAAGACCTCGACAGAGATAAGTTAGTTTGGAAGTCAGTTTCTTAAAGCCGTCCAATGCACGCCAGCATGTAAAACGAGCATTCAACTGAATATGATGGTGATGATAATGAGAGAAGAAAAGAGAAAGGCAAATTTATTTTTCTCTTTAACACGCTTTAATGGTAAAAAAAAAAAAATGTGACAGCATTTCTCTCTTTCTATTTCATATGTCATAATAAAATATTTTCAATGTTATGGACAAAAACAGACGCACAATGAGTATTACGTTAGCAGATGCTTCATATATTCAAAGTTTTTTCTTACATGAATACTTGTGAATACTTGTGAACAATGAACATATTTGTTCACAGCACTTTGGTTTTTTGCGAAGGGAGGGTGTACTATGTTGGTTTAAATGTTGTCTAATTTCATTTAATATACATTAATAATGTTTACATTCTTACGATGTTACTTTGTTCTTGTTGGGAATCAGAAGTTCTTACCTGGGGAGGGGGGGGGGGGGGGTAAATGTCTTCATTTTTTTACGGAGTTCAGTTTTGTGCCTCATAAAATGAGCTAAAAGATTGTTGCAAAAAATTAAATAAAAACAATGAACCTTATGAATAAAAAAAGCAACTACATGTTACCTACTCGACACTTGACCCTTTTTACTAGCAAATAAAACCAAAAGGTTGAACTTCAAATTAAAATTGCAGATTTAGAAATTGACAAAAGCTAAATTTCAGATTAAACTTTTATACCTTTTCATCCCCAAATGAAAAAGTTAAATTTCAATTAAAAAATACACATGCAAAATATTAATGTTTTAATTTGAAATTCGGTTTTTGCCAATTTCTTTTTATAATTTGAAGCATTTAAAGTTCATCTTTTCCTAATTTTAAAGTTCATCTTTTCCTAATTTTACAGTTGATCTTTTCCTAATTTTACAGTTGATCTTTTCCTAATTTTAAAGTTCATCTTTTCCTAATTTTAAAGTTGATCTTTTCCTAATTTTACAGTTGATCTTTTCCTAATTTTAAAGTTCATCTTTTCCTAATTTTACAGTTGATCTTTTCCTAATTTTAAAGTTGATCTTTTCCTAATTTTAAAGTTCATCTTTTCCTAATTTTAAAGTTGATCTTTTCCTAATTTTACAGTTGATCTTTTCCTAATTTTACAGTTGATCTTTTCCTAATTTTACAGTTGATCTTTTCCTAATTTTAAAGTTCATCTTTTCCTAATTTTAAAGTTGATCTTTTCCTAATTTTAAAGTTGATCTTTTCCTAATTTTAAAGTTCATCTTTTCCTAATTTTAAAGTTCATCTTTTCCTAATTTTAAAGTTGATCTTTTCCTAATTTTAAAGTTCATCTTTTCCTAATTTTAAAGTTGATCTTTTCCTAATTTTAAAGTTCATCTTTTCCTAATTTTAAAGTTCATCTTTTCCTAATTTTAAAGTTGATCTTTTCCTAATTTTACAGTTGATCTTTTCTTAATTTTACAGTTGATCTTTTCCTAATTTTAAAGTTGATCTTTTCCTAATTTTAAAGTTCATCTTTTCCTAATTTTAAAGTTGATCTTTTCCTAATTTTACAGTTGATCTTTTCCTAATTTTACAGTTGATCTTTTCCTAATTTTACAGTTGATCTTTTCCTAATTTTAAAGTTCATCTTTTCCTAATTTTAAAGTTGATCTTTTCCTAATTTTAAAGTTGATCTTTTCCTAATTTTAAAGTTCATCTTTTCCTAATTTTAAAGTTGATCTTTTCCTAATTTTAAAGTTCATCTTTTCCTAATTTTAAAGTTGATCTTTTCCTAATTTTAAAGTTCATCTTTTCCTAATTTTAAAGTTCATCTTTTCCTAATTTTAAAGTTGATCTTTTCCTAATTTTAAAGTTCATCTTTTCCTAATTTTAAAGTTCATCTTTTCCTAATTTTAAAGTTGATCTTTTCTTAATTTTAAAGTTGATCTTTTCTTAAGTTTAGGGTAAAAAAGTGTCGCATAAAAAATATTTCTTTGATTTCCGTAAGAATAAACAATGACGGAAGAAAATTGAATCAAAGCTTTCATAATAACAACGCTTCATGCTAATAAAGATATTAACAAAAATCATTGAACGAATATTAAAATTACATTTAAAAGGCTTTTCTGTGATATAGTGAGTTAAGTAAAGCCATTTAAAAAAAAAAAATAAATACCATTTTATCATCCATGGAATCCTGGAACTCATCTCCCATATAACCCTGTTGCTGCAAATGGGGCTGCCTCTGTAACTGACGAGCTGGAGGGGCTCCTCGAGAAGGATATTGGTTTAAGTCTTTCATTTCTTGTGACTTATAACCACCTAATTGCTCTATGTATGGTTGGCGTAAGGCCCCATGGACTGATGAGCGAATAAGTTCATGGGCAGCACGGTCCAAGTCTTCTTGAGTCATGTCCGTGGCTTCTTTGATCTCTTGTTGTAGGTACTTCGCATCAACATATTTCCTGAGACCTTCTTCTTCAAGTACCTGTAAATAAGAATTAAGAAGATTAATACAATAATGAGACAACTTCATGCCTATGTGTGCCTCAACGTCAACATAACTTTGCGTGTGTCTGTGTTTCTCGCCTATACGTAACTTCGATAATCACACAGAGAATTATTATGTTTTAGTCACTATTAATCAAATATTTATTAAAATCAAAAATACAATAGCAGAGATTAAAACGAATTTTTTTAAAGCCCTATTTTCAGTTTCATTAATATTTGCTTGCACACAACACGGAAACTATGTAGCCAGTTTCCCCTTCTCTGCATTCGTCATGTAATCAGCCCACCCCTCTCTCTTTATCGGTCTGCTTGATGATTTGGCACCTCTGGGTATTATCTTCTCATCTATATTTATGAAACTCAATGTCTGTGTGTATGTTTGTGTGTTCACTATACAAAGAAAAGTTAGAGAATCTACATGAAATCTAAAAGTGAATTCTTATGTAAAATTTACCGGAGACGACAATAGAAGTGTCCCTGAATCTGTAAGTACACCCCTAAGGGGGCTATGGGGGCATGACCAACTTAAAACTTCAAATATATCCTATTTTGATGAAATTTATAGCATATGTATAAAATTCTCTGAGGAAGACAATGGAAGTGGTCCCAAATCTCTACATTACCCTCTATGTGTCGAATATCTATGTGCCATCAACTATGAGTGACCCATAGATGCAGAACCCCTTAAAGCTTCAAATACGTATATCCGATTTTAATTAAATTTAAATCCTCTGTACAAGATACTAATTCAGATAGTTTTCCAACATTTCAGCTTCTTCCGACTATATTAGGGGTCGAAACAGGAGATGGGGAGGGAGGGCAGTAAAAACAAAGGAATTAATATGGTGTTAAGAGCATAGTGACAAAGATACACAGTAGTGATCCTCATTCTATCCCGAGCAACGTCGGGCCACCCTGCTAGTTATTTATAAATTTTAGAGTTGAACAAATCCCCAAAAGCTTGCATTTATTCAAATTGATTCGATTTAAAAAGAAAAAAAAGTGGAATAAAAATTAAAGTAAAAAGATTCCCGGGCAACGTCGGGTTGGTCCAGCTAGTTGTATATGAATCAATGAAAATGCTATTTCAATCCTAAATACGACAGACTGACGAAAATGATATTCTAATCTTAAGCATGACAGACTGATGAAAATGCTATAACATACATCTCATGTGATAAATTGGTTAGGAAGATTTTAATATATATAAAAAGAACACCAAACAATATCACAGATTGGTCTATGGCTGGAGAGTACATCAGCTGAACCATTGTGTGTGTGTCCCAACCACAATGAATATAACAGTTTGAATCATACAAATAATGCATTTTATTTTTTTAAATTTATTTAAAATAAAAGTCACTTTTTAAAAGTGACTATAGCATTTTACTAGTGAAATTACTATAGCATTTTACTAGTGACTATAGCTCTTTACTAGTAACTATAGCATTTTGCTAGTGACTATGGCATTTTGTGAGTAACTATAGCATTTTACTAGTGACTATAGCATTTTACTAGTGACTATAGCATTTTACTAGTGACTATGGCATTTTACTAGTGACTACAGCATTTTGCTAGTGACTACGGCATTTTACTAGCGACTATAGCATTTTACTAGCGACTATGGCATTTTACTAGCGACTACAGCATTTTGCTAGCGACTATGGCATTTTGCTAGCGACTATGGCATTTTACTAGTGACTATAGCATTTTACTAGTGACTATAGCATTTTACTAGTGACTACAGCATTTTGCTAGCGACTATAGCATTTTGCTAGCGACTATAGCATTTTACTAGCGACTATGGCATTTTACTAGCGACTACAGCATTTTGCTAGCGACTACAGCATTTTACTAGTGACTACAGCATTTTGCTAGTGACTATAGCATTTTACTAGTGACTATAGCATTTTACTAGTGACTATGTCATTTTACTAGTGACTATGGAATTTTACTAGTGACTACAGCATTTTGCTAGCGACTATAGCATTTTGCTAGCGACTATAGCATTTTGCTAGTGACTATAGCATTTTGCTAGTGACTACAGCATTTTACTAGTGACTATAGCATTTTGCTAGTGACTATGGCATTTTACTAGTGATTATGGCATTTTACTAATTACTATGGCATTTTACTAATTACTATGGCATTTTACTAATTACTATGGCATTTTACTAGTTAAAGAATGTGATTTTCGATAATGTTCAATTATTGGTTTGTGAAAAAGTAATTTATTTGCATTGGTATGAAAATAACATGAATAATTAATAATTGAAAAACAAATATTTCCTGGAAAAGTAAATATTTATTTTGGGCCATTTTGTAGTTTGACAGTAAATTTTATGAAAAAAAAAAAATTAATAAATAAATAATCGAAACCTTCATAATCAGAACTGGATTTGCGGGATTAATTTTTGTATCACTAAATTTTACTTTTTTTTATTTTTCATCTGAAGAAAGTTTCTAGTCATTACTAAATAACATTCTCTTAAACAATCAAATTGCAATTATTTGCATAATTCTTAGTCGATCGACATTCCACCCAGTCATTACTATTGATTGTATACCTTATGAATCATTTATGTTGAATTTCAATCGTAAAATCATTTACAACGCATTTCTATTATAGTTCATTTACAATGCAAAAGATTTTAAATTTAAATTTTATATTGTAGAGATTTAGATTTTAGATAATGTTCAATAATAAATAATCGAAACCTTCATAATCAGAACTGGATTTGCGGGATTAATTTTTGTATCACTAAATTTTACTTTTTTTATTTTTCATCTGAAGAAAGTTTCTAGTCATTACTAAATAACATTCTCTTAAACAATCAAATTGCAATTATTTGCATAATTCTTAGTGGATCGACATTCCACCCAGTCATTACTATTGATTGTATACCTTATGAATCATATTGTAGAGATTTAGATTTTAGATAATGTTCATCAGACTTACCTTCTCGACTAAACTCTCAGCACTTCCTCGCCCAAGACCATGCTTCGATGATTTGGTAAGCACATGTGAAGGTATGACCAGAGGACCGCGTTCATATGCCCGGTAGGGAATATTGGTATCTGGTGCCACAACAGAATCACCAGATCTGTGATGCCTTCGAAGATGTTCATCATCTTTGAAGATAAAAAGCCAGAAGAAATTATTATTTTAATTGAAAATAGATTTTTTTTTTTTTTTTTTAATTCATAAAATTTCATTGCATAATTTTCAAGTTGACCTCATTTTGCTAAAATATTATTCAAATTCATTTTATGGTGATTTAAACATTTTGGATATCAATGTACAATCTACAAATAGCATTTAAAAAGACAACTATATGGTATCTATTAACATTTATGTATATTTATTTCCAACATTTTTTTCACTTTCAAAATGGATACAAAATTCAATTTTTGATGATAATGTTGAATGTACAGTTTGCAAATAATATTGCTTAAAAAAAAAGTAAATAAAAGAAAAGCCTCTAACCCATGTCTATAAACATATACTTATATTTTTAATTCCCAAAATTCTTTAAATTAAATGTTGGATGATTTGACAAAAAAAAAGTTGAATTAATGTACACTCTGCCAATAATATTGCTTTAATAGAAAACAACAAAGAAACAGCAGACGTCTACGTTACATCTTTTAAGATTTCTGATATTTTTGTTTCAAAAATTAAAAAAAATATTCAATTTGAAATAAAAAATGTTGAATGAACATACAGTCTGCAAATGATATTGTTCAATGTGATATCTATAAACATTTGTTCATATTTTTCATTAAAAAAAAAAAACATCGAAAACTAGCAGGATCCATTTTTGTACCACATATTTTTTTTTTTAGCTTTATTTACAGAAAGTTTTCTAGTCGTTACTAAATAAGATTGTCTTAAACAATCAAATCCCAATTTTTTGCACAATTTTTAGAGGATCATCATTCCAACACATTCATTACTATTTTTTTTATTCACATTATTAATCAGTAGTAGAATCATGTACAATGCATTTCCACAGTAGACACATTTCTATTGAATTTCTACAATAAAGCCATTTACAATTTCTATTGTAGTTCATTTACAATGAATTCTGTTACACTTCTTTATACTATATGGACGAGTCGGACTACTGTTTTCATCTTGGATATTATTTACACGTTTCGGCCGATGTAACATCCGACCTTCTTCCGGTGCGTCTTGTCGAACTCAGGAATCTGCATTGAATGCTTTATTTAATTCACGTGCCATCAGCCATGATCAGGTTCAAGTCTTAAGTAATTCTAAATTATATTTTTAGAATCGCCCGTACTGAGGATTGAACCTTCAACTGCCTCTTAGAACTTATTATTACTTTTCACTTTTTTCCGTTGCACCACGGGTTCAAGACGCACCTGAAGAAAGTTGGAGGTTACATCGGCCGAAACGTTGTGAGGATGAGAACAGTAATCGAAATAATAGAAATTATCAATCCTCATCTAAAAAATTCCGAACCATTACTCTAAATTCAATACATTTCAATACATTTTTTTTTTTAAAAATCAGAACATGACTTGAATTTGGACGAAGTTGTTGTATTTCTAATTTGAACAATCCTAACTTTGTTTTACCTCAAGCAAATCTGTTATCTGATGCATTGTTTTAAAGCTTAATAAATTAAGGAAGCGAGTACACTGTGTTTGGGGATATATATATTCAGAGTCTGTTAGCAGTATTAACTATAAATCATTAATTTGACATTGCATAATATTTCCAAATATGGGATTTCTTATTCACATGTTTTAGGGGTAACACCTCGGATACTTCATATTATCATACAATGAAGCTACAGACAAAAAAAAAAAATGTCCGGCTAATATTTTCAATATCGAAAAAGTTATTGCTGGATGCTCAAATGTGCAAATTTTCTTTTTCTTTTTATATTAATGAGTAACCACTTACCAAGGCCAAAAGCCACAAGCCACTCGAAGATAAGGGTTAATGATATTGTCAGTCTGATGATGATCAATACTATGAGAGGATTGAACACGATGAATAAAATTTGATTACTTAAGAGGACGGTTCGACAAGTATTTGTTGAAATTAGACATAAAGACGACAATGTTGTAGTCTGCAGAGAAGCAGTCCTGTGGCAAAAATTGACTTACATCTGACAATCAGTTTTCAAGTTCATTTAAATTAATTAATATGATAAAATCTAAAGGCTCTAAAACAACATGAAAAAAATGAAATTTCCTTGCTATCGTATGTCTTCTTCAGAAAAACTGTTTTGTAAAATGGGTGCTTTGTTACATTAGGACCCGAGCTAACTTTGACCCCGTCGTTAGGGTTAGGGTCAAAGTGGGGGTTGGGGTTAGCGTAAGGGTTTAGAGTTAGGGTTATGGTCAAAGTTAGTGTGGGTCCTAATGTAACAAAGTACTGTACTAAAAAACAAAATGCTCGACCAGAGGCGAGGGCTACCCGAAGGCTCCCTTTTAATTAGCTACTTCATTGAGGGGTAGGGGCCACTTCTTTACCAGAATTGCTCCACCTACCCTTGATCCTCACCATAGAATGTTAAGTGTTTAGTAAGGGAGCATCAAGTGGCATATTTTTTTTCAAAAGTCTTTGGTTTGACTCGACCGAGAATTGAACCCTGGTCTATAATCATTATGCCAAATGGGCCGGTCTGATCTAATGAACTGTACTCCTAACATATATTAACAAAGTGGATCAAATGATCTTGTCAACTGTATATTACGCTACTATTTGCTACATGTACCTCTCTACTAACCTCATGAAAACTGATATGTCATTGTTCCAGAAGGAACTATTTTCAAAAAGGTTCGGCACTAACGCGTTAAAGAAAAGTAATTCGAAAAATACTCTTTCCACATAGTGAAACTAATTTTTTACCAACAAATAGATTTGATGTCTCTATTTTTCTCCACAATCTGTTTCAAACAGTCGCCTTACCTTTGAGAGATTGAAACAGAAAAAACACGAGCAAAAATGTTTTCCAGGAATTGCAAATGGCGAAATATCAACTGAAAAAGAACGTTTCTCAACTTCTGCGCATGCTCACAACACAGCCTGAATCAAGTCAAACACTCAATGAAGGCCACAATTTAATTGTCTACTTTAAGGTGGAACATTGCTCAAAAAATGTGAAATTCTAAGAAGAGACGGCAAAATAAATAGACAACATCTATTACATTCAACAACATCCACACACCTAACTATATGTGTCTGGCGTGTTCAACTACGGAGTCAAAGCAACATACGTTTGTAAAAGATTCTACGCAGACCATCTATTTTGAATATTCACAGCCGCTTTTTCATGAATAAATGCATTAGCAGAGATTTTTCAGTTTCAAAAGCATTTTGTCAAGACAACATAGAAAAAACAAACAAAAAACAAAGAATAAAAAAAAAGAAAGATTTTTCTTACCAATAATAGAAACACCAATGTTCTATTTATTTATTTATTATGCAACTTTGGGCATCTCTTATTTTTAGCAATAATCTCATTTCAACTTTGAATAACAAACAAAACAATATATACATATATATATATGTATATATATGTATATATACATATACACATACATATATATATGGATACATACACATACATATGTATACATACACATACATATACATATGTATATATACATATACGTATATGGATACATATACGTATATGGATACATATACATATATGGATACACATACATGGACGGCGGCACCGAGGGGGGGCAGGGGAGGTGTTCAAGCCCCCCCCCCCCCCCACTTTACGGTCATCAATAATGAAGTTATATATGCATGTGTTTAATCGGCCCCCCCACTTTTTAGGAGAGCCCCCCCCCCCACTTTTATAACTGTCCCGCCGGTCCTGACATATACATATATGTGTATACATATGTGTATACATATATGTAACTTTTTCATGCATAAATGATTTTTTTAGTCATTTTTATACCATAAATGCTTACAATCTCACAGAATTGTTAGCATATATTCTGTGAGAGGTATACAGATCACATTTTATTAAATATTTCATCAGATAGACCCCAAAAATGTCACCATTATTTATGAATTCATCTAGTTCATTCTTAAAATGTTCTACACCAGTTTTTCTGTTTGAAAATGGATCAAGCCATTTTCTCCAAACTTGATTAGAAAGAAAATAATCACGTGATAGATTTACTTTTTTTTTTTTTTTTTTGATAAATATTTCTTGCCAATAAATGTCACGTGCGAGGAGAGATTTAAAAAACCAAAAAAAAAAAAACCCAAAAAACTGTGTTCCATATTTAAAAATCACATTAATTATTCAATTAAACCCCCTTTCATTATTTTCTTGAGTAAACCTAAAGATTTTAATCTATTTTTATAACCGAGATATTTTATTCCTTTTAAGATAGTTAATCAAATGAGTTAATTTTTTTTTTTTTTAGTAAATTGTATAATTCTAGTGCCAGGTTCAATTTCATTCAAATTCAAATTTTCTTTTCTCTTTCTTTTTTTAAAAAAAATAAATATCCGAATATGAAAATAATGCTGAAATAATGAAACTACTTGACACAGACACACTTGGCTGGAAGAAACGAAATGTGGTTGATTGGCGTGGAAACAAAACTCTCCGAAAAATAAAATATCTGATGATTTGATGCAGAAATACCGGCAAAGGTGGATGCGCGGGATCCAAAAATGTTATATAAACTAGTCCAAATTGAGATGGAGAGAGTCGACTGGCTATCGAGTTCGATAGATCAACCGCCATCAATCCTCTGCTTCCTCCACCCTTCTCACTCACCCCACTCATTCGCTGCCATCGAACAATAAAAAATATATCGTTATATTTTTATACATCGGTGTTTGTTGTCATTCTTTTAAGCAAAGCAGAAATACAAGATATCTGACCAGTTTGTAAGAACCGTTTGAAGAATGAAATTTAAAGAATAGTCATTTGGGGGTTTTCACTTTCATTAAAGGGGATAATTTCTTGGCTGCATCTGATTGGTTGATCTACTTGCCGAGATAAAATATGTCAACTCTTGTCAGTTATTTTATTTATTCCCATCAGATGTCACATTTTGTAACTTCTAACCAAGTCGCAAGCTGGTATTTGCTAATCTGGGTTATCTGGGTGAAAGGGTTTGATGTTGCAAGATCCGAAACCCTTTATGAGCTCAGACACACAACATCACTGATGACGTCACCTGGAGCATCTGAATGATGTATTTTAAAACTAACAGTACTCGGCTGAGAAGATATTCTTATGGGACAGTTTACCAAAACTAAACCACTTGTATTATCTACGGAAAAATGTTTTACCCTTGGTTTTATTTTTATATCTAAAGCATTAAATCCATCAAATACAGTTTTACAAAGATGGCAATAACGAAAAAAAAAAGTGCGTAAATGAATTTATGATAAACAAATTATGAATATAAAAAAATACAAAATGGTGCGAGTGAAAGTTAATTAATGGAAGATTGAAAAGGTAAAAGAAAAAAATGCAAACAGGAAGAGAGTGAGGAAGTGAGAGAAAGACAGTAAAACATGTGGAAAGAGAGAGAGAAAGAGAGAGAAAGAGAAAAATAGGGAGAGAAAAAGAGAGGGAGAGAAAGAGAGAGAAAGAGAAAGAGAGAGAGAGAAAAAAGAGGGAGAGAGAAAGAGAGAGAGAGAGAGAAAGAGAGAGGGGGAGAGAGAGAGAGAGAGGGAGAGAAAAAGAGGGAGAAAGACAGTAAAACATGTCAAGATAGAGAGAGAGAAAGAGAGAGAAAGTGAAAAAGTGAGAGAGAGAGAGAGAGAGAGAGAGAGAGAGAGAGACAGCAATTAAGAAAAAAAGTGAAAATAAGGGGAAGAAAGGGAAAGGGTAAAAAAGGTATGTCAAGAGAGAGAAGAAATACAATGAGAAAAAAAGAGATTAATATATATATATTAATATATATATATATACAGAGAGAGAGAGAGAGAGAGAGAGAGAGAGAGAGAGAGAGAGAGAGGCAGAGCCACAAAGAAAGGACATAAAAACAAGAGAATATACCCAAAACACAAAAGAGAGAAAGAGAAGAAATAAATTAGCAATAAAACGAAGATGAGACAAGAATAAAGAAGGATATGTCATCACATTGTTTGTAAAAACAAAAACAGGAAAAAAAATGAAAGGAAAACAAAAAAAAAGAACGTGTTCACGTCAATTTTTAATGGAATTTTTTTTTTTTTATCGCGTCAGCAATAATCGAAACTCACAGTAAATATTAAATGAAGTTGTGAATTTTTAATTTTCTACATGTAATTCTTATTTTAGTCACGTAAATTATTCAAAATGAAATAAGTTTCGGCAACTTAATTTTACTTCAACAATTTTTTAGTAAAAAAAAAAAATAACAGTAAATACACTAAGTTATAACGAGTTACATAAATCCTTTTATGGAAACCGCTCCAGACAATGCATAAAGCCACTTGATGTAAGAAGCTAAAAAAAAAATAACTAGCCAATGGTAACTGTTAGATAGATAGATTCCGAACCAGAAAACAGCAATTCTTCCTCCTTTGTCAGAAACAACGCTCATGAAATGTGAGGACTAAAAGAATAAAATAAGAGAAGCGAGAGTTACGAGACTGTCGGAAGTAAACCCAAGGTCCACTTTCTATTCTCCTAATTTATAAGAGATTCAAACTTGGAGGTGACATAAAAACTACTGCCTTAATAATGTGTACTCTGCCTATTCCTCTTTTGTCAACAAATCACATTGTAGAAATTTTAGAGACAGGTGTGTAAGAATAGGATTGGTATGGTAAATTTCCACGTAGGGTTAAAAATTAGGTAGAGTGGAATTTTCCATTTCAGATTAGAAGAAGGCTACGTATCCTGGCTGTGACGTCATTGACACAATGTGGCAAATTGGTAGAAAGAATCAGGTCTCTATCAGCTGAACCACCAGAGAGGGCAGTTGGGCTTTTGGATAGCTGTGTGGAATATTTTAAGGTGTGTACATGTATACTCTGAAGAACTTCTAAAAATTCAAAAGAAGTTTTTAAAGCTCACATGAATTTGTTGATCTAAAAAATATTTTAAAAAAATTTTTTTTTTTACTAACGTACATGAAAGCGGTTATTGAGAAAAAGGAAACAGCGACAGAGATGGAAACCTTGACTGCCACACCACAAAGATCAGTGAATTCCGTCAACAAAGTAGACAGACTGTGGGGATCGAAGAGAACGCACCATGGTAATGCTACAATGTTTGGTTGCTTTGTTTTACGGCATATCAACCCTTTGTTCGGGTTATTTAATGCCGAATTCGGTCATTTTGCTAAAAGTTTTTAAGCTTCAAGTTCTTTATATCTTCAAGTATTTATTCATGGTGTTTCGTTTGATTGTTTAAGTAGAAGAAAATTGTAGTTTTTGTTTTCGGCTTTGCAGAACACGATTGAATTTTGCAAAAGGCAAAGGAAAAAACAATGACATCAATGTTTGGTGCATTTTCGGTCAAGAAGCTAGTATCTTCAGACAGCCTGATCTGGTACCAGAGATGTTACAGTGTTTCTATATGTCTATCAACGGAGAAACTCATAAAACACAACTTTTTAATAGTCATATATATATATATATATATATATATATAGTCTCGGAAGTTTCTCAACCATTAAAACTATATATAAAAAAAAACATTTTAGTTCCAAGTCGTTCGGTGGAAAATCACTTTTTTGTAAGTCAATTTACTTTTTACAGTCACTATATTAATTTGCTTCCAAGAATTTACGCTAGTCTTAACATTATTTAAGAGATCATCAGTTGTTGACCATGAAAAACTGTTTCGTCAATTAAAAAAAAACAGTATTTTATCTCATGGCTTCCCAGCAGAGTTGATCAGACCCCACTTCCCTTAAAAGACAAGAACATAAACGTTCCGTATATTAGATCTAAGTTTTGTTCCAGATAAATGTTTTACTAACTTATTTTGTTATTAAAAAATGTCCTCCTTACCTGTGTTGTTCGTCTGTGTCTAAGAAAATGTATCCATTATTTACAAAAATTTTGCTGTATTTTAAAGTGTTCGGACGAATCCATTACACTACTTTTTAAGTGATTTATAGTTTTATGTATTTTTATGATTTTATTATATTTAGTTTTATATTAAAAATATTTAAAAATTAAATATATATATATATATATATATGAATAGATGAAAAGATAAAATAATCCAACGGTATGAAATTAAATAATGGAATAAGCGGAAGACCTAAAAAGCTCAACGTTTCGTCCAAATGTTATATGGGCTTTGTGAAGAGCGAATGAAAAAATGCAAAAAATGACAAAAGACGAGAAAGTCTATAAATTATGAGAAATATATATAGTGGTAGGGTTCATGTAGAGAGGGAAGATATGTGAATATGTATAGAGTCAAAGATAAATACATAGAAACACAATAAATAAAAAAAAAATTTTTCTTTATTTTTGCTATGTATTTATCTTTGTTTTTTTGACGTGGTTGTTTATACGTCTGAGGAGACCTAATTAAAGGGTCGAAATAATTTATAATGTATGCAACCTTAATGTGTGTATAGTTTTTTTCCTTTTAATAATTCTATATATATATATATATATATATATACATGTATTTAAAAAAATTTTTTTATATGTATATATTAATTATTCATATTTTGAGCAACATAACATTTTAAAAGACAAGAAGTTTGTTCAGAAAGCTATAGCGTTACTGTGTTTATTAACGCATTAGGACTAACGAAGTATTTTAACATCCAGAAGGCGAGACAAATACTGGCCATAATGTATTTACTGATTTATTTACTGCACGTGGGTCTGCAAAAGAAGTCGAGATTAAAATCCTGAAAAAAAAGAATATATATATATATATATATATATATATATATAAAAATATATATATATTATATAAAATGAAAAAAAGGAAAACCAAAATATATTATTTATGTATTCATCAACGTTTCGTCTTTATTTCAAGACTTCCTCAGAATGATTGTCTGAAGAAAATAACACACAAGTACAAAATATTTTAAACAATGGTGGTACAAGGAGCAGATCTTAAAAAGCCGCTTATGAAAAGATAAATTATGAGCTACAAATAGATGGTGGCTGTTGAAAATTGACTTAACAGTAGAAAGTTTGGTGGGAAATAGTGGTGGTAGGAGTTATAAGATCGTTAGGGAGGGGCAGTGAGCTGTAAGCCGAGACAGGTCGCTTACGACAAGATATGTTATGGGCTCATGGAGACGGTGGGAGACATTACAATAACTGTGGAAAGTGTGGGGGCAAACATTGGTAGCGGTTGGAGTTATTTAAACCATGAAGGAGGTGGAGACATGAGTCATGTTTATTGAAAATTTTAAAGTGTGTATCGAGGCAGTAGAGCCTATATATATATATATATATATATATATATATATATATATATATATATATATATGAAGGAAGAGAGATAAAGATGTGCGAATGACAAATCTATTTCATCTTCGATTGTTCAATGCAAGGTGTACTCGATAAAAACATCCTAATAAGCACTTTTTATCCACGGTTGAACTGAACATCATTCTGTTGGATTTACTACATTTTGACCATCTCTAACGC
>OY744529.1:101691264-101883764 GCA_963556195.1 Sepiola atlantica
TTCAGGTTATTTAATGCTGAATTGTGTTTTGTTTGGTTTTTTGTTTGACGGCATATCAGCCCTTTTCAGGTTATTTAATGCTGAATTGTGTTTTGTTTGGGTTTTTGTTTTACGGCATATCAGCCCTTTTCAGGTTATTTAATGCCGAATGGTGTTTTGTTTGACGGCATATCAGCCCTTTTCAGGTTATTTAATGCTGAATGGTGTTTTGTTTGGTTTTTTGTTTTACGGCATATCAGCCCTTATCAGGTTATTTAATGCCGAATGGTGTTTTGTTTGGTTGTTTTGTTTTACGGCATATCAGCCCCTTTCAGGTTATTTAATGCCGAATGGTGTTTTATTTTACGGCATATCAGCCCTTTTCAGGTTATTTAATGCCGAATGGTGTTTTGTTTGGTTGTTTTGTAGAGGAAAAATGTAGTTTTTGTTTTCAGCTTTGCAGAACATGATTTAGTTTTGCAAAGGGAAAGAAAAAAACAATAACATCAATGTTTGGTGCAATTTTTGGACCGGAAGCCGATATCTTCAGACAGCCTGATCTGGTAGCACCAGGTACAGTTTGAAAGGTCTTCGTCAATATCATTTTCCAGTGTTATGTTGTATCATAGGATTAAATAAGCATAAGCCGTTTTTTATGTTAATATAGTTAAGATAGGTGGAAGAAACTTTTGCATTTATCTATATAGATTATTTTTTATTGAAAGAAAGTTCATAGAAGCCCATTTTTTAACCCTAATCCTAAGCCGGCCGGGGAAATTACCGAAAGGATAAATTTACAGTTCAAATCATCTTCATCGAGAACATCTAGCGACTAGAAATTAATTTCCAAATTGCTACATGGGTTACACATGGTGTAAAAAAATTTTTTTACACATGGTGTAAAAAAAATTTTTTTTTTTTAGATTCGATATCCCCTTTCCAATTATAGAAACATCATTTTTACACTAAAATCCTTTATCTGTGTGTGTTCAAATGTCTGGATCGGAGAATTGGAAGAATGAGGGAGAGGTGGAGCAAGGGGTTGTTGGGGAGCAGTAATCAAATTCTAAAACAAAAGAAAGGTTGTCTTCTTCACAAGATGAAAATTAAACTGTGTTTTTAATGAAGCAACAACGTTAGAATTTAGAAAGAACAGGTGAGAAAAGAAAGAAGAAAAACAAGTTTAACATATTATCATCAAAAAAAGGCAAGCATGGCTTACAAGCACCAACAAAAAAATATTAAAAAAATAAATTACAACAACAATAATAACAACAACTTGACCATTTGATAAGGAAGTTAGGTGGGGCGAAAAGAGAGAGAGAGAAAGAGAGAGGGGGGTAGAAAGCGAGAGAGAGATAATGTATCAGTAGATACTGTTAAATGCGTCTCGGACACTGAATAATTAAAGAACGGCGAGAACACTAAAAATGGTGACCCAGTTAGAAAACTGAATGAAAAATCTGATTAAAAAAAAAAAAAAATAATAAAAGTATTAAATTACTTATTAATAGTAATAGTTATCTGGGTTGAGAAAACGAATTTTATAAATTAAAACGACGAAGCGGATAGTTAGTGTAGCTGCCACCAAAACGCGTTTTTTTATTTTTTATTTTTTGTTGTATGATAAAATAAGGTTTGTTTTCCGTTTTCTCGAAGTTGCACTTTTATAAAGATCAGGACCGAACAACTCCCTAGAAAATTTACGACTATAAAATAGACCTTAAATTAGACAGTCGAAAAGGTATTGAGGAAATCGTTCTTGTTAAAATAGCAGAAATATAGATGGATAGATAGTAATTTGTGGTTTAAGTAATTTCGAAAGTTAAGTAGAGCACAAGTCCGTACATTTCGGCAGTGATTTGGTCAGGCGAAGGAATATGGTAAGCAAGCAGGCCCTTCCTTTTCACGTCCGTCTGCAAAAGAGAAGAAATCTTTTCCTTGTTTCGTCTAAGGCATCATTCATCTGATGTATTGATACCAGCTTTTTCTTTAGCCGCAAATTTAAGCAAAGATTCTTTATTATATCATAAATTAGATTTGGACTATAAGTTTGTCGAGTATACTGTAAAAAGTCAAAATGGGTAGGGGTAGGGTTTAGGGGTAAGGGTAGGGTTAGGTGTAGGGTTAGTCAAAATGGTATTTCTTGAATAAACAAGGCTGTCAATATGAAAAGAAAACCTTTAAAAAGACTGAAAATTTTTAAAAGTATATAAAACTATGTTTCGGAATTTTTGAGATGAGGGTTGATAATTCGTAGAATTTGGTATATTCGGACTGGGTGTTTTAATCACGTTTCGGCCGATGTAACCTCCGACCTTCTTCAGGTGTACTTTGTCGAACTCTGGAATCTGGACAGAATTTTCCATCTAAAGTCTTCAGTAATTCGCAATTCTTCGTATCGCCCACACTGAGGATTGAACCTTCAACCTTCAGATGACTGCCACTTAGAACTGAATTATACTTAGTACTATATCCACTGCGCCTTGCGGACAATTCTAGTATGAATTTTGGGAGCCTTAAACCTATTCTTGTTTTTGATCTAACTACGTATCACTATAGATCACTACTTATCTATTATTTATATAAAACTAACTAGCACATTTGGCGTAAGAAATAAAAACAGCATGGGCCACTGTTTTCATTTTTTTTTTTTTTTTTTTTTTAACTTAATAATGGCGAAAAATAGTTCTTAATAAAATTCAATTTTGACTTTTTACAGTATATTCACTAACTAATAATCCAAATGTAATTTAAAAAATTTTTTTTAATGGAAATGGCTCCAAACAAGGCATGAAGCCACTTGATGTAAGGGAGCCAAAAAATATATATATATATACTACTTCAAGGACAAAAACTATCCAACAATAACTGTTAGATGGATAGATTCCGACCCAGAAAACAGCAATTCTTCCCCCTTTGTCGGAAACATCGCTTATGGAATGTGAGGACTAAAGGACAAAATAAGAGAAAGCGAGAGTTACGAGGCTGCCGAAAGTAAACCCAAGTTAGTCACTTTCTACTCTCCTTTAATTTATGATATAATAGAGAATCTCATCTGAAATACATTTGATAGGTTAGAATCGTCTTTCAGAATTAAATGTTCTCGGAGCAACGAGAGTGAAGTGTTAGCAGCTAAAAAGATATCTGCTGACAGACTGGAAATTTTGCTTCCAGTAAAAGACCCCAAATGTTAGATCTCTAGGCCTCTTATAGGGATGGCCTTGGGTAAGGAATAAAGACTCTACAAAAGTTGCATAGTACTTTAATTAAAGATTCATCATTTTAGCATATGCCTACCCTGACATTTTTCGGCTTTATTTTCAAGCTCAAGGTTAAGTGAGTTCGACCGACAGAGACAGTTATAGAGATGTGATATCTACTTAAGATGCGACAATATCTGAGATATCTACTTATGATGTGACCATATCTGAGATATCTACTTAAGATGCGACCATATCTGAGATATCTACTTAAGATGCGACCATATCTGAGATATCTACTTAAGATGTGACCATATCTGAGATATCTACTTAAGATGCGACCATATCTGAGATATCTACTTAAGATGTGACCATATCTGTGATATCTACTTAAGATGTGACCATATCTGAGATATCTACTTAAGATGCGACCATATCTGAGATATCTACTTAAGATGCGACCATATCTGAGATATCTACTTAAGATGCGACCATATCTGAGATATCTACTTAAGATGCGACCATATCTGAGATATCTACTTAAGATGCGACCATATCTGAGATATCTACTTAAGATGCGACCATATCTGAGATATCTACTTAAGATGCGACCATATCTGACATATCTACTTAAGATGCGACCATATCTGAGATATCTACTTAAGATGCGACCATATCTGAGATATCTACTTAAGATGCGACCATATCTGAGATATCTACTTAAGATGCGACCATATCTGAGATGTCTACTTAAGATGTGACCATATCTGAGATATCTACTAAAGATGTGATCATATCTGAGATATCTACTTAAGATGCGACCATATCTGAGATATCTACTTAAGATGCAACCATATCTGAGATATCTACTTAAGATGCGACCATATCCGAGATATCTACTTAAGATGCGACCATATCTGAGATGTGATATCTACTTAAAAGTGGTTCGGATTTATATTACTTTCTGAAGAGTATTCTATATCATATGAACATTTTTGCATTTAAATAGACAGATTTTGTCAACGAATAAGTACATTATATCTGTCACCGATTAGCTTGAAAAAATCGAACATCTCTTAAGTTTTGAAGTGGAAAATAGAAAGCGTCGATGGGACTCGAACCTACGAGGCTAACGTAGCAAAGTTACTTGTAAGCCGATTGCTGCTCGCTACGAAACGGGCTACAGCAAAATCCTGTCATGGGTCCATTTTTAAATGCCTAGAAGGTTACTGATTACAGACCTCAGGATGGTTGGATTGCAAAAAGAGCAGAAAAATTATGACAAAACGTAAAATATGAACACAAGTCTGACTGTAAATAATGAACACACACAAAAAAAAATCCTAATTTCTGAAATTCACAAGATTTTGTGTGTTTGCCAGTTTTTAAAGTTAAATCGTTACAACTGAGGTGATAACCTGTTTTTTTTTATTTAATTCATGTCAGGGTTCCTGGTAGATCAATTATGATGTTAAAAATCCTAAAGATTTACTGATACCAACACATCTCTGATGACCAGCTTTGATGGAGTATGGTGGTTATAATAAATCATTTTTTGATACATTTTAAATGTAGAAACCTTTAATTGTTGATCTTATATTGAACTAGCAGGATTACTCAGCGTTGCCCACCGCATAGTATATAAAAATAATACCAGTGACCAATAAAAAATTATCTAATTGTTAACATTAGCAGAAAAATGTAAATTATCATCCCTTTATGGATTTCAGTGTTTGGACTGACTTCCTGCCATGCTCACAATGTTTCGGCCGTTCTAGTGACACATGGCCATGAGGTCTAAGCCGTTGGTTCGAAAGTTGTGAGTTATCTGGAGGTGCTAAGTTCAATCCTCGGCGAAGGCAGTGAAAGTAACGGAGAATTAACGAGTGTGTCCCAGAGCTAAAAAATGGAATCCGAGCGTTGTACCCCTGTGACAATAAAGGGATTGGGTTCAGACAGACGGTTCCTGAGTTCGATGTAGGGCACCTGATGAAGGTTGGAGGGCAGGACGGCCGAAACGTTGTGAGCATGGCAGCCAAGATGAGGAAGTCTGTCTGAACACTGAAATCCATAATCAAAACACCTCATCTCAGAAATACAGACAATTAATTATTATCCGATAAGCTAATTCAGGATAAATTATTGGCGTTTTATTAACTATTTATCTATATTAAGACTTCGAAAATATTTTCATTTTTTGTCTACCTGTAAGAAACTTGAAGATGAATGAATGACCCCACTAAAGAACGTATGTTTTGCGCCATTCATTGGGGAAGACACTGGTGCGAACCCGAGAATGGTTGGCCGTAAATATATTTGCTAGGATGATATATTAAAAGAATGTTGTATATGCAATTCGTTTCGTTAGCCAACCACTGACGTTTTAAGCTAAATAAACACGGGTTTATTTTGTCATTTGGGAGCGGGCTGTTGGCATTACAGTAATGTTGTGTCAAGCAGTCATTCGTTCCTTGCGTGCGATTTATTGGTGTTTGACATGTTAATACAACCAGATTCGTCTCAGATCTTATTTACAAGACTAATTCATTTCAAGTTCATGAGAGTGTATTATTGGAAAGTCGGGTGCTTATATAGATGAGATCACATATGAAAATCATAGTTCCAAATAATTTTTTTTTAACATATTTCACCCCAAACAAGGCAGGCTGCCACTGTAGACGTAAAGGGTTACTGAGAATTTGGGTGTGGGTTTTGGGTGTCACCCCAAGTTGGGAGCAGTGTAGCGAGATGTCTGTTTACATTAGTTTTAAACCTCTACATGTCAGTACTGTCGGGGAAACAGGGAGGGAGTTCCAGAGGCCAGCAGCACGAAGAAAGCAGCTATTGGAGTAGAAGGCTCTCCGGTATCTGGGGACCTCCACAGTGAATGGATGGGATTTAGCTGATTGTCGGGTTGGTCTAGTGAATTTACGTCGAGGGGGCATCAGAGTAGCCAGTTCATCGGAGCACAATCCATTGAAGTATTTGCAAAACAAGCACAATAATGCAACATTGCAGCGATGGGACAGGAGCTGGAGCTTGGTTGACAGTGAGGGACCTATTAAGTTAGCTACTAATTTTTTAACCTTGTCAAGGAGGGAGAAACTAGTGGATGATGCACCAGCCCAGATGTGGTAACGATATTCCATGCATGGGCGGATGGTGGCTTTGTAGAGATACAGGATAATGTCAGGTGTGAGGAGTTTACTAGCACGGTAGAGGGAGCCCATCTTCTTTGCAGCAGTTCTGGCAATGTCTTCAATGTATTTGTTTCAATTCATATTACTTGTGAAGGTTAGGCCGAATTAACCGGAATACTGTTCGATATCCTTATGTATCAGACAAAAATAGGTATCTACACCAAAAATAAGCAAAAATTATTGAGTAGAATTTTAATTAAAAAAAAAAAACTGGCCCTAGCATATATTATGGGTCCACCATTGATTAGAGCAAAAAACATGGACATAATGAAGTGTCATATTAACACATAATTAATCAATACCAGTAGGCAAAAAATCTACTTGATAATTTTTCCTATTTTTTTCTGTGTATACTAATTATTGTCTAACACAAGTTTTTATTTTGAATTGCGTTTTCCATATGTGACCTCATCTATATTAAGCACCCAAAAACTCTAATGTTTTACTGTAAAAAGAGTGCCTACAGAAAATACCTTTTTTTTTTGCTATTTTAACTTTTGAAATGCTAAAATGATGTCGCGTTATTTTGTTCATTCTAAATATCATTATTACATATATTTTTAGCTGGCAAAGATCTATGTTCATATAAAGTTTATAGATATAAAGTTTATTTCGACAAAACTTTGCTATTAAGATGCTGTAATGATATTTCTTTTTAGTTTAAATAAACAAACTTAAGTTTTATTCGGGCACAGAGGAGCAGAGGAATCTCCTTCATTAATATATAGATTAGAATAAATATAAATATAGATATTTATTGAGTTTGAAAAATTAACGAGAATTTTTTTTCGTTATCAGCTTTTTTTTTTTTTTTTCATTTATTGTATATTATTTTCTTTACTTTATAGAATGTTTTAAAAACAGAAATAAAATTATCCTCTTCCCACAAAAAGTAAATCTTTAATAAAAAGATTTTTGCATTAAAAATAGAAAAAGGAGGAGATGAAAAATCGAAAAAGATAAAGAAATTTAGGAGGCAAATTTTGTGAGATATTTAAACATCCAAACATATACACACAGAAATACCTATATTCACACACACACACACACACTAATATATATATATATATATATATATATATATATATATATATATATATTTAAGCAGCATTTTCTCTGTAATACAAATGCTGTTGAATATGACAGACAACTATTGTCTGGATATCCTTGTGTGGATCCTTTCCATTTGCTGAATCAGGGTCTGTGTTTCAGTGGGAATTGGCTGATAAATCTGCCATAACTGTAGGTGTCCCAAGTACTTTCAGGCCCATCAGGGTCCATCTTCAGGGGAATCAGGTAAAGACCATGGTGTTAATATTAATAGGTAGTTTTGGCAGGAATTATAATATTCATACGGAACTAAAGTTAGAACTATAAACATTTTAGAATGATATCGCTAGTGTTGAAGTTAATTCTGTTAATGCCAAATAGAAAGGATCAACACAAGGATATCCAAACACAAGTTGTCTGTCATATTCAACAACATTTGTAATATATATATATGGGAAATGAAAAATGAAAAAACCAAGAGATATTTTTTTATATATTCATCAACGTTTCGTCTTTATTGTAAGACTTCCTCAGGATGATAATTTGAAGAAAAATGTCATGCAATTATCATCCTGAGGAAGTCTTACAATAAAGACGAAACGTTGATGAATATATAAAAAAATATCTCTCGTTTTTTTTTCCTTTTTCATTTCCCATTACTTTCATCCTTCCTTTCTCATATATATATATATATATATATATATATACACACACACGATAAGATGACACTTTATTTTGTCTAATTGACAAGGAGCACAATAAAGTTTTCCTTTGTCTTTCTTTGAAAGAAGAATCAACATTTTTGAGAGTCCTTCTGTGATGAGTGCTTCATATCAGAGTGAATTTGAAGGTTTTAATTTACCCACTCTCTCTAGATGGTGAATGCCAGCTGAACTCGTACTTAAGCATAGTCAGGTGCAGCTTGCACAACTCCGCAATGACTCACACCACTTGGTCCAGAGACAAGTAGCTGCGAAATGCCTAGAATAGTATTGAAAGCAGGTGTTACGTCAGAATTTACCTTCTCCAACACAAATGTCATTACAAATGCTAAAGTGTGCATTTGTTCCAGTGCGATAACTGCGCGACATGACACTAACCTCTCTTAACTGACATGACTACATATATACATACGCATACATCTACTCTTGTGTATGCGGATTTGTGTGTTCTGTATGTGACAGTATGGGTAGTTTTTTTTTTGAAAGTTAAAATTGTGAAGCATAATTTTTAAAATTTGGGATGTAGGGTTAACTAATCTTTGTTAATCATCCAGGGGATTAGTAATGGATTAACCTTGGATTAACACGGATTAACAATGAGACAAATTGATCAAAACAAAAAGAAGAGTTGAATGCTTGCATTAATATGATGCTTGTTAAATAAACTTATGGTTATTATAAAAAAGGAAGAAAAAAAAAACCCAGCATTAATTAAAATTAATTAATAAAAAGAATTGAAACAATTAACAAGTGGTAGAAAAAAGGAAAAAACAAAGTTGCATATTCACCTGGGTTGTGGTAGGGAGATTGTTGCTGACTAGGTGATGGCGGTGTTGATGACTGTTGTACACGTTGGTCATTCGGTGCAAACTTTGTCCCAGGAGGGACACCTACAACTGCCATGGCCTGAAAAGTAACAACAAATAAGTAACAATAATAACAATATACAGTGTTTCCTCACCTATCGCAGTTAATGCGTTCACGACACACCTGCGATAGGTGAAAATCTGCACAGCAGAAACCACATATATACATAATTACTAACTGTATTTACCAGACTTTTCTAACTTTCATTTTTGTCTTGTCTTTCTTTTTTTAACAATGCTGTATTTTTTTTTTAATCCCAAATTGTTTATTTAATTTTTTAAATTAGATTTTGAAAATCAAATATAATTATTATAGAACTGTTTTATCATTAAATTATTAATTGAACCAAAATTTTATCAAACTATGACTTATTAAGGTAATCTTGTTTAATCTTGTTTATTTCTTTTAATCTTGTTTTTATTTCTTTTCATTTTCATTTCTTTTATCTTGTTTTTATTTCTTTGAATCTGGTTTTTATTTCTTTTCATTTGGTTTTTATTTCTTTTAATCTGGTTTTGATTTCTTTGAATCTGGTTTTGATTTCTTTGAATCTGGTTTTTATTTCTTTGAATCTGGTTTTGATTTCTTTGAATCTGCTTTTTGATTTCTTTGAATCTGGTTTTGATTTCTTTGAATCTGGTTTTGATTTCTTTGAATCTGGTTTTTATTTTTTTTCATTTGGTTTTTATTTCTTTTAATCTGGTTTTTTATTTCTTTTAATCTGGTTTTGATTTCTTTGAATCTGGTTTTGATTTCTTTGAATCTGGTTTTGATTTCTTTGAATCTGGTTTTTATTTTTTTTCATTTGGTTTTTATTTCTTTTAATCTGGTTTTTATTTCTTTGAATCTGATTTTTATTTCTTTGAATCTGGATTTGATTTCTTTGAATCTGGTTTTGATTTTTTTTCATTTGGTTTTTATTTCTTTGAATCTGGTTTTTATTTCTTTGAATCTGATTTTTATTTCTTTGAATCTGGTTTTGATTTCTTTGAATCTGGTTTTGATTTTTTTTAATCTGGTTTTGATTTCTTTTAATCTGGTTTTTTATTTCTTTTAATCTGGTTTTGATTTCTTTGAATCTGGTTTTTATTTTTTTTCATTTGGTTTTTATTTCTTTTAATCTGGTTTTTATTTCTTTGAATCTGATTTTTATTTCTTTGAATCTGGTTTTGATTTCTTTGAATCTGGTTTTGATTTTTTTTAATCTGGTTTTGATTTCTTTTAATCTGGTTTTTTATTTCTTTTAATCTGGTTTTGATTTCTTTGAATCTGGTTTTTATTTTTTTTCATTTGGTTTTTATTTCTTTGAATCTGGTTTTTATTTCTTTGAATCTGGTTTTTATTTCTTTGAATCTGATTTTTATTTCTTTGAATCTGGTTTTGATTTCTTTGAATCTGGTTTTGATTTTTTTTAAATCTGGTTTTGATTTCTTTTAATCTGGTTTTTTATTTCTTTGAATCTGGTTTTGATTTCTTTGAATCTGGTTTTGATTTCTTTTAATCTGGTTTTTTATTTCTTTTAATCTGGTTTTGATTTCTTTGAATCTGGTTTTTATTTCTTTTAATCTGGTTTTTATTTCTTTGAATCTGGTTTTTATTTCTTTTAATCTGGTTTTAATTTCTTTGAATCTGGTTTTGATTTCTTTTAATCTGTTTTTTTTATTTCTTTTAATCTGGTTTTTATTTCTTTTAATCTGGTTTTTATTTCATTTTAATCTGGTTTTTTATTTCTTTGAATCTGGTTTTGATTTCTTTGAATCTGCTTTTTGATTTCTTTGAATCTGGTTTTTATTTCTTTTCATTAGGTTTTTATTTCTTTGAATCTGGTTTTGATTTCTTTTCATTTGGTTTTTATTTCTTTTCATTAGGTTTTTATTTCTTTTCATTAGGTTTTTATTTCTTTGAATCTGGTTTTTATTTTATTTCATTTGGTTTTTATTTCTTTTAATCTGGTTTTGATTTCTTTGAATCTGGTTTTTATTTCTTTGAATCTGATTTTTATTTCTTTGAATCTGGTTTTGATTTCTTTGAATCTGGTTTTGATTTTTTTTAATCTGGTTTTGATTTCTTTTAATCTGGTTTTTATTTCTTTTCATTAGGTTTTTATTTCTTTGAATCTGGTTTTGATTTCTTTGAATCTGGTTTTGATTTCTTTGAATCTGGTTTTTATTTTTTTTCATTTGGTTTTATATTTCTTTTAATCTGGTTTTTATTTCTTTGAATCTGGTTTTTATTTCTTTTAATCTGGTTTTTATTTCTTTTAATCTGGTTTTTTATTTCTTTTAATCTGGTTTTTTATTTCTTTTAATCTGGTTTTTATTTCTTTGAATCTGATTTTTATTTCTTTTAATCTGGTTTTTATTTCTTTTAATCTGGTTTTTATTTCTTTGAATCTGGTTTTGATTTCTTTGAATCTGGTTTTGATTTTTTTCATTTGGTTTTTTATTTCTTTTAATCTGGTTTTTATTTCTTTGAATCTGGTTTTTATTTCTTTTAATCTGGTTTTTTATTTCTTTGAATCTGGTTTTGATTTCTTTGAATCTGCTTTTTGATTTCTTTGAATCTGGTTTTTATTTCTTTTCATTAGGTTTTTATTTCTTTGAATCTGGTTTTGATTTCTTTTCATTTGGTTTTTATTTCTTTTAATCTGGTTTTTATTTCTTTTCATTAGGTTTTTATTTCTTTGAATCTGGTTTTTATTTCTTTTCATTTGGTTTTATTTCTTTTTATTTGGTTTTTATTTGTTTTAATCTGGTTTTTATTTCTTTTAATATGGTTTTTATTTCCTTTAATCTGGTTTTTATTTCTTTGAATCTGGTTTTTATTTCTTTTCATTTGGTTTTAATTTCTTTGTATATTTATTTACCTCAAAACATGTCTGTGTTTATCAATTATCAAGAACAACAAATGGGTTTTAGAATGGGCAGAAACAATTGTGTGAATAACAGCATTTTTTTGTTTAAAGTAGACTCAGAATATTTATTAACTATGATCATCATCATCATCATATTCGTTTTATCCTATTTTCAGATCATGAAATAAAATAAAAAATGATCTTCAATTTTTAGCAGTATCATCATCATCGTCATCATCATCGTATTCAGTTTAACGCCTATTTTACATGCTGACAATGTGTCTGACAACTTTTAAACTTACCTATCTCTGGCCAAGTCTTTATCTATCCATCTTTTTATCACTCCTTCTTTATATCTTCCTTGGCCTTCAACTGTCAACTCAACCTGCAACCTTGTCTGTTCTACATCTACTAACCCAAGAACTCTCATTCCTTCTTTCAACGTGGCCATACAATCGAAGTCTCCTGTTCTACACACATCTCCCTATGCTCTCCAGATTAAATCTTCCTCTGAGGTCATCAGATCTAAATCTGGCTATAAGACTCACATTACACATCCATCGTATCAAAATTATTATATATATATAAATTTTAATTTGTGTTTATACTATTTTATAATTTAAGTTTTAATATAATTTACTTAAAAATAATTCAAATAAATAAAAGTTATTTTTATTTAATTCAAAAATATTGCGATATCGCAAAATATCCGTGCTATAAATGAGATATGTACACTTGAAAAGCGCAATGTAGTAAAGCCGCAAAAGTAGAGCACGATATAGCAAAGAACCACTATATTTACATGGCAGAATTTTGTCAATGACATCCACACGATATTGCACTGATGCGTCATACTCCGAAGAGGTCCCGTATATATTCTGCATGGCTTAAAGATCAACCAAAAGCAGATAAAATGTCAGCGTACAGGTATAGGAAAATAGGAACTAGGAGCAGCGTACAGATGTAAAACAGGGGAATTGGGAGTAGCGTACAAGTGTAAGAAAAGCAACTTTGGAAGAAGAGTACAGGTGTCAGAAAAAGAGAATTGGAAGCAGCGTACAGGTGTAAACAAGGGAAATTGAGAACAGTGTACAGGTATAAGAGAAGGGAATTTAAGAGCAGCGTACAAGTATAAGAAAAGGAGAATTGGAAGCAGTGTACAGGTATAAGAAATTAGGAATTGGAGCAGTGTACAGGTGTAAGAAAAGGAGAATTTTGAACAGCGTACAGGTGTAAGAAAAGGGGAATTTGGAACAGCGTACAGGTGTAAGAAAAGGGAAATTGGAACAGCGTACAGGTGTAAGAAAAGGGGAATTTGAAACAGCGTACAGGTGTAAGAAAAGGGGAATTGGAAGCAGTGTACAGGTATAAGAAAAGGGGAATTAGGAGCAGTGTACAGGTATAAGAAAAGGGGAATTGGGAGCAGTGTACAGGTGTAAGAAACGGAGAATTGGGAGCAACATACAGGTATAAGAAAAGGGGAATTGGGAGCAGCGTACAGGTGTAAGAAACGGAGAATTGGGAGCAACATACAGGTATAAGAAAAGGGGAATTGGAAGCAGTGTACAGGTGTAAGAAAAGGAGAATTGGAAGCAGTGTACAGGTATAAGAAAAGGGGAATTGGGAGCAGCGTACAGGTGTAAGAAAATGGGAATTGGGAGCAGTGTACAGGGGTAAGAAAAGGGGAATTTGGAGCAGCATACAGGTGTAAGAAAAAGGGGATTTGGGAGCAGCATACAGGTGTAAGAAAAGGGGAATTGGGAACAGTGTGCAGGTGTAAGAAAAGCAACATTGGGAGAAGTGTACAGGTGTAAGAAAAGGGGAATTTGGAACAGCGTACAGGTGTAAGTAAAGGGGAATTGGGAGCAGTGTACAGGTGTAAGAAAAGGGGAATTTAGAACAGCGTACAGGTGTAAGTAAAGGGAAATTGGGAGCAGCGTACAGGTGTAAGAAAAGAAGAATTGGGAGCAGCATACAAATGTAAGAAAAGGGGAATTGGGAGCAGTGTGCAGGTGTAAGAAAAGGGGAATTTGGAGCAGTGTGCAGGTGTAAGAAAAGGGGAATTGGGAACAGTGTGCAGGTGTAAGAAAAGGGGAATTTGGAGCAGTGTACAGGTGTAAGAAAAGGGGAATTTGGAGCAGTGTGCAGGTGTAAGAAAAGGGGAATTGGGAACAGTGTGCAGGTGTAAGAAAAGAGGAATTGGGAGCAGTGTGCAGGTGTAAGAAAAGGGGAATTGGGAGCAGCATACAAATGTAAGAAAAGGGGAATTTGGAGCAGTGTGCAGGTGTAAGAAAAGGGGAATTTGAGCCAGTGTGCAAGTGTAAGAAAAGGTGAATTGAGAGCAGTATACAGGTGTAAGAAAAGGGGAATTTGGAGCAGTGTGCAGGTGTAAGAAAAGGGGAATTGGGAACAGTGTGCAGGTGTAAGAAAAGGGGAATTGGGAGCAGTGTGCAGGTGTAAGAAAAGGGGAATTGGGAGCAGTGTACAGGTGTAAGAAAAGGGGAATTTGGAGCAGTGTGCAGGTGTAAGAAAAGGGGAATTGGGAACAGTGTGCAGGTGTAAGAAAAGGGGAATTTAGAGCAGTGTACAGGTGTAAGAAAAGGGGAATTGGGAACAGTGTGCAGGTGTAAGAAAAGGGGAATTTGGAGCAGTGTACAGGTGTAAGAAAAGGGGAATTTGGAGCAGTGTGCAGGTGTAAGAAAAGGGGAATTGGGAACAGTGTGCAGGTGTAAGAAAAGAGGAATTGGGAGCAGTGTGCAGGTGTAAGAAAAGGGGAATTGGGAGCAGCATACAAATGTAAGAAAAGGGGAATTTGGAGCAGTGTGCAGGTGTAAGAAAAGGGGAATTTGAGCCAGTGTGCAAGTGTAAGAAAAGGTGAATTGAGAGCAGTATACAGGTGTAAGAAAAGGGGAATTTGGAGCAGTGTGCAGGTGTAAGAAAAGGGGAATTGGGAACAGTGTGCAGGTGTAAGAAAAGGGGAATTGGGAGCAGTGTGCAGGTGTAAGAAAAGGGGAATTGGGAGCAGTGTACAGGTGTAAGAAAAGGGGAATTTGGAGCAGTGTGCAGGTGTAAGAAAAGGGGAATTGGGAACAGTGTGCAGGTGTAAGAAAAGGGGAATTTAGAGCAGTGTACAGGTGTAAGAAAAGGGGAATTGAGAACAGTGTACAGGTGTAAGAAAAGGGGAATTGGGAGCAGAGTACAGGTGTAAGAAAAGGGGAATTGAGAGCAGTGTACAGGTGTAAGAAAAGGGGAATTGGGAGCAGTGTGCAGGTGTAAGAAAAGGGGAATTGGGAACAGTGTGCAGGTGTAAGAAAAGGGGAATTGGGAGCAGTGTGCAGGTGTAAGAAAAGGGGAATTTGGAGCAGTGTACAGGTGTAAGAAAAGGGGAATTTGGAGCAGCGTACAGGTGTAAGAAAAGGTGAATTGGGAACAGTGTACAGGTGTGAGAAAAGGGGAATTGGGAACAGTGTGCAGGTGTAAGAAAAGGGGAATTGGGAGCAGTGTGCAGGTGTAAGAAAAGGGGAATTGGGAGCAGCATACAAATGTAAGAAAAGGGGAATTTGGAGCAGTGTGCAGGTGTAAGAAAAGGGGAATTTGGAGCAGTGTGCAGGTGTAAGAAAAGGGGAATTGAGAGCAGTGTACAGGTGTAAGAAAAGGGGAATTTGGAGCAGTGTGCAGGTGTAAGAATAGGGGAATTGGGAACAGTGTGCAGGTGTAAGAAAAGGGGAATTGGGAGCAGTGTGCAGGTGTAAGAAAAGGGGAATTGGGAGCAGTGTACAGGTGTAAGAAAAGGGGAATTTGGAGCAGTGTGCAGGTGTAAGAAAAGGGGAATAGGGAACAGTGTGCAGGTGTAAGAAAAGGGGAATTTGGAGCAGTGTACAGGTGTAAGAAAAGGGGAATTGGGAACAGTGTACCGGTGTAAGAAAAGGGGAATTGGGAGCAGAGTACAGGTGTAAGAAAAGGGGAATTGAGAGCAGTGTACAGGTGTAAGAAAAGGGGAATTGGGAGCAGTGTGCAGGTATAAGAAAAGGGGAATTGGGAACAGTGTGCAGGTGTAAGAAAAGGGGAATTGGGAGCAGTGTGCAGGTGTAAGAAAAGGGGAATTTGGAGCAGCGTACAGGTGTAAGAAAAGGTGAATTGGGAACAGTGTGCAGGTGTAAGAAAATGGGAATTTGGAGCAGTGTACAGGTGTAAGAAAAGGGGAATTTGGAGCAGCGTACAGGTGTAAGAAAAGGTGAATTGGGAACAATGTGCAGGTGTAAGAAAAGGGGAATTTGGAGCAGTGTACAGGTGTAAGAAAAGGGGAATTGGGAACAGTGTGCAGGGGTAAGAAAAGGGGAATTTGGAGCAGTGTGCAGGTGTAAGAAAAGGGGAATTGAGAGCAGTGTACAGGTGTAAGAAAAGGGGAATTTGGAGCAGTGTGCAGGTGTAAGAATAGGGGAATTGGGAACAGTGTGCAGGTGTAAGAAAAGGGGAATTGGGAGCAGTGTGCAGGTGTAAGAAAAGGGGAATTTGGAGCAGTGTACAGGTGTAAGAAAAGGGGAATTTGGAGCAGTGTGCAGGTGTAAGAAAAGGGGAATTGGGAACAGTGTGCAGGTGTAAGAAAAGGGGAATTTGGAGCAGTGTACAGGTGTAAGAAAAGGGGAATTGGGAACAGTGTACCGGTGTAAGAAAAGGGGAATTGGGAGCAGCGTACAGGTGTAAGAAAAGGGGAATTGGGAACAGTGTGCAGGTGTAAGAAAATGGGAATTTGGAGCAGTGTACAGGTGTAAGAAAAGGGGAATTTGGAGCAGCGTACAGGTGTAAGAAAAGGTGAATTGGGAACAATGTGCAGGTGTAAGAAAAGGGGAATTTGGAGCAGTGTACAGGTGTAAGAAAAGGGGAATTGGGAACAGTGTGCAGGTGTAAGAAAAGGGGAATTTGGAGCAGTGTGCAGGTGTAAGAAAAGGGGAATTGGGAGCAGCATACAAATGTAAGAAAAGGGGAATTTGGAGCAGTGTGCAGGTGTAAGAAAAGGGGAATTTGGAGCAGTGTGCAGGTGTAAGAAAAGGGGAATTGAGAGCAGTGTACAGATGTAAGAAAAGGGGAATTTGGAGCAGTGTGCAGGTGTAAGAATAGGGGAATTGGGAACAGTGTGCAGGTGTAAGAAAAGGGGAATTGGGAGCAGTGTGCAGGTGTAAGAAAAGGGGAATTTGGAGCAGTGTACAGGTGTAAGAAAAGGGGAATTTGGAGCAGTGTGCAGGTGTAAGAAAAGGGGAATTGGGAACAGTGTGCAGGTGTAAGAAAAGGGGAATTTGGAGCAGTGTACAGGTGTAAGAAAAGGGGAATTGGGAACAGTGTACCGGTGTAAGAAAAGGGGAATTGGGAGCAGAGTACAGGTGTAAGAAAAGGGGAATTGGGAACAGTGTGCAGGTGTAAGAAAAGGGGAATTTGGAGCAGTGTGCAGGTGTAAGAAAAGGGGAATTGGGAGCAGCATACAAATGTAAGAAAAGGGGAATTTGGAGCAGTGTGCAGGTGTAAGAAAAGGGGAATTTGGAGCAGTGTGCAGGTGTAAGAAAAGGGGAATTGAGAGCAGTGTACAGGTGTAAGAAAAGGGGAATTTGGAGCAGTGTGCAGGTGTAAGAATAGGGGAATTGGGAACAGTGTGCAGGTGTAAGAAAAGGGGAATTGGGAGCAGTGTGCAGGTGTAAGAAAAGGGGAATTGGGAGCAGTGTGCAGGTGTAAGAAAAGGGGAATTGGGAGCAGTGTACAGGTGTAAGAAAAGGGGAATTTGGAGCAGTGTGCAGGTGTAAGAAAAGGGGAATTGGGAACAGTGTGCAGGTGTAAGAAAAGGGGAATTTGGAGCAGTGTACAGGTGTAAGAAAAGGGGAATTGGGAACAGTGTACCGGTGTAAGAAAAGGGGAATTGGGAGCAGAGTACAGGTGTAAGAAAAGGGGAATTGAGAGCAGTGTACAGGTGTAAGAAAAGGGGAATTGGGAGCAGTGTGCAGGTATAAGAAAAGGGGAATTGGGAACAGTGTGCAGGTGTAAGAAAAGGGGAATTGGGAGCAGTGTGCAGGTGTAAGAAAAGGGGAATTTGGAGCAGCGTACAGGTGTAAGAAAAGGTGAATTGGGAACAGTGTGCAGGTGTAAGAAAATGGGAATTTGGAGCAGTGTACAGGTGTAAGAAAAGGGGAATTTGGAGCAGCGTACAGGTGTAAGAAAAGGGGAATTGGGAGCAGTGTGCAGGTATAAGAAAAGGGGAATTTGGAGCAGCGTACAGGTGTAAGAAAAGGTGAATTGGGAACAGTGTGCAGGTGTAAGAAAAGGGGAATTTGGAGCAGTGTACAGGTGTAAGAAAAGGGGAATTTGGAGCAGCGTACAGGTGTAAGAAAAGGTGAATTGGGAACAGTGTGCAGGTGTAAGAAAAGGGGAATTTGGAGCAGTGTACAGGTGTAAGAAAAGGGGAATTTGGAGCAGCGTACAGGTGTAAGAAAAGGTGAATTGGGAACAGTGTGCAGGTGTAAGAAAAGGGGAATTTGGAGCAGCGTACAGGTGTAAGAAAAGGGGAATTTGGAGCAGCGTACAGGTGTAAGAAAAGGTGAATTGGGAACAGTGTGCAGGTGTAAGATAAGGGGAATTCGGAGCAGCGTACAGGTGTAAGAAAAGGGGAATTTGGAGCAGCGTACAGGTGTAAGAAAAGGGGAATTTGGAACAGTGTGCAGGTGTAAGAAAAGGGGAATTTGGAGCAGCGTACAGGTGTAAGAAAAGGGGAATTTGGAGCAGTGTACAGGTGTAAGAAAAGGGGAATTGGGAACAGCGTACAGGTGTAAGAAAAGGGGAATTGGGAGCAGTGTACAGGTGTAAGAAAAGGGGAATTTGGAGCAGCGTACAGGTGTAAGAAAAGGGGAATTTGGAACAGTGTACAGGTGTAAGAAAAGGGGAATTTGGAGCAGCGTACAGGTGTAAGAAAAGGTGAATTGGGAACAGTGTACAGGTGTAAGAAAAGGGGAATTGGGAGCAGCGTACAGGTGTAAGAAAAGGGGAATTTGGAGCAGCGTACAGGTGTAAGAAAAGGGGAATTGGGAACAGTGTGCAGGTGTAAGAAAAGGGGAATTTGGAGCAGCGTACAGGTGTAAGAAAAGGGGAATTTGGAGCAGCGTACAGGTGTAAGAAAAGGGGAATTTGGAACAGCGTACAGGTGTAAGAAAAGGGGAATTGGGAGCAGTGTACAGGTGTAAGAAAAGCAACATTGGGAGAAGAGTACAGGTGTAAGAAAAGGGGAATTGGAAGCAACATACATGTGAAATTCCTATTAAAACCGAGGCGGGGCTGTATAACGAATCTCTTCAGAGTATTCTCTTCCTCCAAGCTTCAGTTCTAATCTTTTCTCTAAAATATCCCTAAGTAAGATGTCATTCATTTGTGTATTGAGTCACTTAGAGGTGTGTTCTTGGTTCTGATTAAACAAAGCCCATATCACTTGTTGAAATGTTTTAGTCTTAGAAGACTGAAACAAGAGACAAAGTCAGCATTTCACTTGAGACTCACTTCAAAGCTTCTTAAAATACATAAATGATTTCCATTGGCATATTAACTCTTGTTTTTTTATGGTAAAACACAATATCAAGTGTATGCAATCCATTGAATACTAGTTGCTTGTAAAAAAATTTTTTTTTAATTACAATAATCTATAATCTTGTACATTTCTCCAGCTCTCTTAAACCTTAGCCCAATCTAAGAATACTAAATCAGCAGTCATGTTCTCGTTTTCTTTATGCACTGTTTTTCTCTTTGTTCCTTCTACTGCTGCTGACTTCTTTTAGGCAATCAGCATCTTTTTTCTCTCCTGCTTTTCTCTCCACATTTAAAGACACTCATTTATTTAAATATCAATTTTATATTCTATGCCTACACCTCTTATTGTCACTGGTCTAGTATTATTAGACTGGGCTAGAGAGATGGAGAAAACAATTATAAGTTATTTGGCCTATCCATAATTGTATGATTTGCATACACAAATGTTTGTATTTCAGAATTTTTGTGACGAAGATAATTTGTATCATTTGAATTATTCGGACTACTGTTCTCATCTTGGATGTCATTCTCACAACGTTTCGGCCGATGTAACCTCCGACTTTCTTCAGGTGCATCCTGTTGAACATGAGAATCTGCACGGAATTTCGAACGGAACCCTTTATTTAATCCACGGGGGTAGCTTGTTCTTGTTCCATCAGCCATGACCGGGTAGAAGTCTTAAGTAATTCGTAATTGTATTTTTAGTATCGCCCGCACTTAGGATTGAACTTTCAACCTTCAGAAGACTGTCGCTTAAAGCTGATTATTACTTAGCACTTATATCCGTTACGCACAGGTCCTTAAGGAAATCTTGTACAGATTCCAGAGTTCGACAAGACGCACCTGAAGAGGGTCGGAGGTTACATCGGCTGAAACGTTGTGAGAAAAAGATTCAAGATGAGAATAGTAGTCCGAAGAATCCAAATAATATATTAATGTTTCTAGTGTAGTTTTATGACTAGTGTTCAGGAGAAACCAAGAAGTTATTTGTCCCATCCTTAACTAGACAAGTCTTTTTTTTATTTTTATTTTTTTATTTATTTATTTATCTTTTTTTTTTAAATCAATGCTTGTAGGGAAATATATTTCTGAAATCGATTTGAAAGCTTAGAAATCAATCTCTTTCATGTTTTCTGTAGCAATATTAAAAAAAAAATGTTAAATGAATTTAAATCGAAAATAACATTTTAAATATTTTTTTTAAATAAAAATATTAAAAAGCGCAAAAACCCCAATAAAAAGCAAAGTATAGTAGTACTAACAGAAAGAGACCCGCGAAAAATGAGTTTTATATTGAACCATTATACGTACGTACTCTCGCTGGAAGAAGTATATCAAACAAAAAACAAATGAAGAAATTACTTTATGAAGTTGAAAATGTATAAAACATTTTTTTTTTAAATCGAGGAAAAAAAAGTCCGAAATTAAAAAAAGAAAAAAAAACAAACTTAAATTAAAATAATAAACTGTAAGGTAAGATATTGCTTAATGGCATATCAACCCTAAGGGATCATTTCATGCCATGAATGTAGAAGGAAATATCCTTCATTTGAGTCTTAAGTCAATGGGTCATTAGTTAAGAGCTTTGGTATTTTGAATTGTTGTCATTTTGGTGAAGGTTTTTATGCTTCAAGTTCTTTATATCTCTAAATGTTTAATCATGGTTTTTGGTTTGGTAGTTTTGTTTTACGACATATCAACCCTTTTCGGGTTATTTAATGCCAAATCTGGTCATTTTGGTGAAGGTTTTTATGCTTCAAGTTCTTTATATGTTCACGTATTTATTCATGGTGTTTGGCTGAGTAAAGAGGGAGGGAGAGGGAAGAACAGGGGAGGGAGGGAAATTGTTGTTTTTTGTTTTGGATTTTGCAGAACATGATAGAGTTTTGCAAAGGAAAAAACAATAAAACATCAATGTTTGGTGCATTTTGAGTCATGAAGTCAATAACTTCAGACAGCCTGATTTGGTAGCACCAGTAGGTTCTATTTGACACATAGATGGGACTCTTACAGGTACTACCACTCCGGGCCAGAGTGGGCTTGGGAGCAATGGCAACTAAGGGGTAACTCCACATTCCCCACAGCTCCCAAATGGAGGCCTCACCACTGGATGTTTTTTTAAGGTCATACCCAGGACCAATAAACTGTAAGATACTTTTTTTAAATGAATTTTCATTCTTTATTGTTCCATGAAATTATTTTTTCTGATTTAATTTTTACTCCGAATTCTTTCCTTGTTAAAATAAAAAAAACCAAAAAAAAAACCAAGCAACTTATGCGAATGTAAAAATAAAAAAATAAAATGGCTTCCTGTTATGTAAGGCATATCATTAGCAGTATTAATGATATAATGGTGATGATTATATCATGACTCTTTCACAATCATAATAACATGCTACTTAAATAACTGACTTATAAATATTTGTCACTATCTAAAAAATAACTTCTCCGAAAGGTTTTCCCCATTATTTTTGCATATTTATTTATTAACAAATATTAATTTTTTAATAAGAAAAGTACAAGTGCAAAAATGGTTAAGAATTTTTACTTCTATCTTTTTTATACATAACTAGAAGATTAATTTCCCGGGCAGAACAGTTTTGCACCACTTTAATGTCTACTTATGAAGATTAAAATCAAGATATAAGGATACTAAACCTTATTTCTAGAAACCTTATTCAAATTTTGATCAAAATCTATTACATAATTTTGATTTTAGAAAATGTCTAAAATTTAAACAAGAAATTGAAATTCAAAGAATCGAATCTAATGCAAATCTGAAATATTTGGATTTTCAAATTTGAGGTTGTGCCCATATTTTGCCCCTTAAACCCTAACCCATTTAAAATACTCTAAAGAAACTGAAAGAATATTCATTAATGGTTAAAACTTCACAAAAATTGTACGTGTCTGAATTTTCATGAAGGGCTTCCATCTCACTTTGCCCCCCCCCCCTCGCATAAAACTAAATTAAACTAAATATAGCCTATATTATCCAACCTTAAATCTAGCAGCCCAAACTTCATAATAATCGGTTAGGAGCGAATTCTGTACATACAAATATATAAACATATCCACATACCTAACTTTATATAAATAGAGATTACAAAAAAATTTAATCGAATTAAACAATTAATTGATAGTTGCATTATTACATTTTTTTTTATAAGTCAATTAAAAAAAAATGTTGGACAAAAATTGGTTATAGCTATGTCACATTTGCCCCTCAGGTGATGATACCCTATCACTTCTTGGCTTGGGTGTGCACACATTATTATGTAATGTATTCACCGAAAAGAGTGCTCAGAGTCGATAGACTTGTACAGGTGCAAATAGAAAAGAAAACGATATGTACATTGCAGTCACAGAATACACAAGCGAAATAATGAATGGATTGAAAGGTCAGGTGATTATAGTTGGCATGCATGCATAAAAAAAAGAGAAAAAAATTAGCATCAGTCTCTTTTCTCTCCAACCATTAGACAGATTGGACATTGAAACCTGTGTTCTCTCAGTTCTGTCTTAGTTAGATCAACGAAGATAGATTTAAGTATGTGATAAAAAATATATTAGTTTATTTTCCTCATACTGAAAGTCGGTATTCAACAATATGTAACGAGCCAATATCTAAAATCCCGAAGCATAGAGATGATCATACTTAAAGATGAGGATGCTGCAAAATAGATGGAAATGTCTGAAAAAGTGGAAATAGCAAACATCAAGATTAAAGTCCAAATGTAGAAGACAAAAAGAAAGAAAAAAAGAACTACCTGTCTTTGAGCTAATTTTAATGGTTGTGCAATTTTCTTAACCAAGGGGTTTTCATCGCTGCCTTGTTTGCCAATACAAGACAGTTTTATCGAAGCTCCTCGTTTGCTGACTTTTCTAGAAGGAGGGGAGGTGGGCGTCTGTTCATGCTCATAATCACTGTCTTCTTGCGGGAGACTGCAACACAAACGTTAGAAATTGAGTCAGACAAACCAGAGAAAATTTGAAAAGAAATAAAGAAAGAAAGAATTTAAATTTAAGCTTTTATTTTTTGAAGAAAAGATCATTTAATAATAGTTAAAAACAACAAAAAAAAAGATAATTTTTTTATTCAAAATATAAAACATGAATACTAAGTGGGGTAATAAGAACATCTTAATTGACATGTTCACTGTTTTAAGTTCTCTTTACTTAGTGTTTCATTTCCATCAAGTCCTGGTAACTTTCTCTCTGTAAACAGAAAGGATAGTTCTGGGACTTAGTGTAACTTCAACTTGATTCTTGGTTAAATCCACCACCTCAACTATTTTGATATCCCCCATTTTTTTATCCATTATAAATCCTCGATTTGATCTTAGTAAGTGAGGATCAAAACCGATTAGTATCCCTACTTCCTTGTTTGATATTAATATATTTTATGTATAATACAAAGCTGTCCATTTTTTTCTTTTAGCTTTTATTAAATTTTCTATACCACAAATAAAATGATAAAAAAAAGATTTGATTAAAAAAATTTTTTTTAATTTAATTAAATTAAAACAAACAAATGTTGACATTATTTTCCCATCGAAAGACCAACTGAATAGATTCTTAAAAGTCAATACAAAACTCAGTTAAAATGACTGAGAAAATATAAAAAATAAATTCTTACATTTGGCACCCAACGACCGATTCTTTCTTCCATTCGGTGTACAATGTACTCTCTTTATTTGGCAACAAACTCTGATGACAGGATTTTTTTTGTGTTACAAGTACTTACATGGAATGTGCTCCGACGAACTTGCTGCACTTGTGCCCCTTCAATGTAAATACCTCCAACCAACCGGTCAATCAGCAATATACCACCCCTACAATTTTCCTAAAAATGTTTTTCATACTTGTATTTACATCTTTTCAAATTATGACTTGGTAATTCCTTTACCAATTTATTTCTCTTTGTATTCCTCTGATAAGAATCCATTCTTTGAAAAGCCATGGCTTAAGGAAGGAAAAATAAATCTTTTTTATTTGAACACACCTTGTTTTGAACAACTAAGGATGTAATAAATGTTGTATTTCTACAATCTTTATTCTCATTTTTTATTTGTCTCTCTCTCTCATATATATATATATATATATATATATATATATATATATATATGCAAAAATCCAAACACGAGTTTGTTGATTACTTTAACTGCTTGTGTAAAATTAGCCGCCGACTCGCTATTTACAAAGTTAAATTCCTCTTTAATGATTAGCTAATTCCATATGGCCGAGGGATTAACGCTCTTGACTGCAAATCAGTGGCGATTTGTGATTGGAGTTCGCGCCCGCCGACCATTAAGAATTAGCTTCCTGCACTGAAGATTGCGTTAGCATGAAACATCGATGTCTGTAGGTAATAAATAACTAATATTTATTTATAAATATTTATATATATATATATATATCTAAGCAAGCGTTGTTGAACATCACGGAACTTTCGCGTTTGTATATTTTCCTCGTGAGGTTCTCAAACCGTCGAGCCATCTTTCTGGTTTCAGGTGGCAATCCGTATAGTACTAATAAAATAAATAAGTAAACAATAAAACCAAACACACAAACGATAGAATAAAATGAACTCAACCACACACCCTCTTCTCTCTTTCATTCTCCCGTAGCGATAACTATAAAACACTAACTCCAGTCTTCTTATTTAAATTAAAAAAAACAAACAAAACCCTAATCCTGAAGACGACTACGAAAGTCGAAAGCGCTCGAGAAAATGGCCGAATTAAAAACTATCGGCGAAGTACTATACGGATTGCCACCTGAAACCAGAAAGATGGCTCGATGGTTTGAGAACCTCACGAGGAAAATATACAAACGCGAAAGTTCCGTGATGTTCAACAACGCTTGCTTAGATAATGACTTGCTGCCTAAATATACATATATATATATTTGTGATCGGAGTTCGCGCCCGCCGACCGTTGAGAATTAGCTTCCTGCACTGAAGATTGCGTTAGCATGAAACATCGATGTCTGTAGGTAATAAATAACTAATATTTATTTATAAATATATATATATATATATATATATATATAACCGTTATAATCATGTTGATTTGATCTGATCTTCTGTAACACAATAAATATCATGTTTGTATTATTAAATAATTGAGCACTCTGTTGAATTTCTTTCTATCAAACTAAACCCAAGATTATATATATATATACATACATACATTCATTATTTATAGTCAAAATGCAAACTATTTAAGCTCAATAGTTGTCATTTTTTTAAACTCCAGCGCATATATAAACAATAGAAAATTAGATTACAGAAACCATGTCTTTATTCATTAAAAAAATCCAGTTTTTGACAGACCGTTTCTTTAACACTTAGACAACAAAAATTTATATATCTTGGATTTTCTATGAGTGTGAGTCATCAGAAGGAAAGGCAAAAATCGTGTCAAAAAACAAAAAAAAATAACAAAACTCACATTATCAAAGCATTTATCTATGTAGGTTCAATAGGAAAATAAATTTGTTTACTTTCATGCATGTTCGCCATATTTCATATATATATATACAGGGTGGGCAAAAATAAGGGTCCTATTTTTAAAAATTCATAACTTTTTTATTTATTGATTTTTAAAAAAATTTTTTTTTTTAGAATAAGTAAAGGACCCCTTCCGAAGCAAGCATGAGCCGTATTAGCCCTAAGGAACGTACCCTCATTTAGAAAACATTATTTTTGCTTAAAAAACTCAAAACAGTGTAAAAAACAATACTTTAGTTTTTGTAAGTTTTAAGAAGTGTTTTTCGGCTAAAATTTGTTTTGTTTATTTCAAAAAATCTCGGAAGGGTCAGTCTACACACACATAAAGTTTGGTGAGTTTAACTTTTATTTTGTGGAAGTTATTCAAATTCAAGTTATTCAAATTTAAAGATAGGACTCTTATTTTGGCCCACCCTGTATATATATATATATATATATATATATATATATATATATTAAACAAAAGATTGTTAGGCTGCTTGAACAAATGGGCAAATCAACATTAATGCTTAGTGAGTTACTGAATCATGCATCATGCATTTGTTACTCTTATGAAGCTAAACATGACAACAATGACACGTAGAACATGTTGACATGTACGAATTGAACATGTGAACATGTGAAAATTAAACGTGTAACGATTGAACATTATTTAAAACAAAAAACAATTCTTCATTTTATGACAAGGAATGAAACCAATGATTATCAATAACAAATAAATAAGAAAAAAGTGATTTCATCCATTGAACATGAACGGTCAGTTTTGAGACTAAAAGAGGAGCGTTTACATGCTAACATCTTTTGAAGTTTTTTCTGTATAGATTTCTGCACTTGAAAAGATTTCTTGAAAACATTTAAATATACTAGCAGTAAATGTCTGTGGGTTTAATTAACCCAGATTGCATTTGAGGACAAACAGCTTCAATACTGAACTGGTGGAAGGTATTCAAGAAGTGTTCATTCCCTACTCACTAAGAGGTCGTAATATTTATCTTGCTCCAAGTGTTCACACCTCAAATAATAGCAGGTGTCGTAAGCAAACGCTACTTAATTATTTGTAGAATGTCATATTAATCAAACTCCTCGGCCTAACATTCACAGGTAACATGAATTGGAACAAATACATTGAAGACATTGCCAAAGCTGCTGCAATGAAGGTGGGCTCCTTCTACAGAGCTAATAAACTTCTCACACCTGACATTATCCTACATCTCTACAAAGCCATCATCCGCCCATGCATGGAGTATTGTTGCCACATCTGGGCTGGTGCATCATCCACTAGTCTCTCCCTCTTAGACAAGGTCCAAAAAAGAGTTACCAACTTAATAGGTCCCTCACTGTCAACCAAGCTCCAGTCCCTGTCCCATCGCCGCAACGTTGCATCCTTGTGCCTGTTTTACAAGTACTTCAATGGATTGTGCTCCGATGAACTTGCTGCTCTAGTGCCCTCTCTCCTCGACGTAAATACACTTGACCAACCAGACAATCAGCTAAGTCCCATCCATTCACTGTGGAGGTCCCCAGATGCCAGAAAGCCTTCAACTCCAATAACTTCTTTCCTCGTGCTGCCGGCCTCTGGAACTCCCTCCCTGCTCCCTGTTTCCCCGACTCTACTAACATGCAGAAATTTAAAACTAATGTAAACAGACATCTCACTGCACAGCTCCCAACTTAGGATGACCCCAAAAACTTACTCCTTAATTCTCAGTAGCCCCTAACGTCTACAGTGGCGTTCTGCCTTGTTTGGGGTGAACTATGATAAAAAAAAATCTTAAAACATGTCATTGATAACAACATAGTTAGTTGATTTACTCTTTTCCTTCAAATTAGAGCTAACAGTGTTGGAATGCAGGGGTTTTTTTTTTTTTAGTTAAGATTCATCATTTTGAAATTAAGATTCATCATTTTTTTAATTAAGATTCATCATTTTTTAATTAAGATTCATCATTACAGCAACCACCAATCAGTAAATAGGCAAAATAATAACATGGTAGTCAGTTACTTTTTTTCCTAAAAGACAATTCAATTATTGTTACACCGGCCGTTCTTACACAGGAGAAACTACACCGGTTGTGACTATAAATAGTGTGAGTCACCAGAGACACTGAAGACAAAGCACAGTCTTGTAACTGTCTAGCCAAGAGCTAGTCACTTTCTTACTTTGTTAATACACTTGTTAAACCAACCCTCGACTTGACTTCCTTTATTTATTATTTACTGTGGAACAACTTCACAACAATTATCCCAGAAGAAAATGTATAATTACTTGGTAATATGTAGAAGTCTTCTTGCTAGATCACAGGAGCTCAGTATTATGTAGTGTTATCTAAAATAAACGAGAGAATGCAAATTTCTTCCTTCTAATTTAGAAGAGCTCCCTAATATATTTCTATGTTTTTCAAAATGGGCACCAAATCTGCGAAAATACCTGAAAATGTCTATCCGTCTTTGATGTGTTTGATAACAGCTAAAGTCGATCACAATCTAACAGAAAGGTATGATTTTCAAGGAGACACTGAAGATAGCCGAAAGCCTTAAAAATGATCATTGCTTGTTCATTGATCATCTTTGATAACTGAAACATGAAAAAACAAAACAAAATAATATAATAGCACCATACTTACTCTCTATATACATAAATGTCCTGCCTTCGATCAGGAGGACCTGGATGGGTCATGGGTACACGGTCAGACATGCGGTCAGATGACATTCTATCTGACACTCTGTCTGAAATCCTGTCAGACTCTTGTTCGTGGTCACTGACCACAGATGCATAACGCAGACGGGGCTGGACACTCCGACCCATGTCACCCACAACTGTCCGCATGGGAATGCTCTCTGTATCTGAATCATGAACCTCACTTGGCCTGCTCTCAAGGCCCTCCTCATTGTCAAGAACCGAATCAACTTCAAAAGAAGACTGTTCACTGGAAACATAGTTCAATATTAGTTGAGTTGTTACAAAGAAAATCACACAGCATAACACAAGAACAATAACATCAGCAGTTACCAATAAAGGCCCCCATGAAAAGACATTCAATAAAGGCTCAGATTTTTTTATTTTTAAGTTGATGATAAAAAGCATTCTAGCTATTGATTTACTCTTAAAATTTTGATTCCTTTTACTGTTCATACAATACAATTTATGATAGTAACATCTTGATTCAGATTGTAAACAAAATGGCTGAGTTTATGCTTCCTTTGAGCCCTCTTTAACCCTTTGGTGTCTGACCCTTCATAATTTGAACAATCCTAACTTGGGTTTGCTTCAAACAAATCTGTGATACATCATTTTAAATGATAGTAACATTTATGATAGTAACATCTTGATTCAGATTGTAAACAAAATGGCTGAGTTTATGCTTCCTTTGAGCCTTCTTTAACCCTTTGGTGTCTGACCCTTCCTAATTTGAACAATCCTAACTTGGATTTGCTTCAAGCAAATCTGTGATACATCATTTTAAAGCCTACTAAATGAAGAAAGTGATATATATTCAAATTTTATTATCATTATCAAATATTAATTTAGATATTGCATAATGCTTTCAGATTTGGGCTCAATGGCTAAAATGATGGATTTCCTTAGATCATCATATTCGGGTTAACGTCTGTTTTACATGCTGGCAGCTGTTGGATGGCTTTTTAAAAATTGACTTCCAAACTACCCTCTTTCTGGGCAGGTTTTCATTTATTTCTCTTTCTCTAAAATTCATCTTTATCATTTCCTCTCATGTTTTCCTCGGCCTTCCCTTGAAAACTGATCCTATTGTTTCAACTGTTCTACATCTACTAACCCAATCACTCTCATCCATTTTTCAATGTGACCAAACCAACAAAGTCTCACGTCCATCGTTCATCACACTGTGTACACGTGACTGATAGATGCTTTCCTTGGTTTACAGCGGTAACACTCTGCTGGTTAGTAATGGCATGAGTTTCCTGAACTTACTCTATCCACTTCTAACTATTGCAATCACACTAGCCTGTAAGCAAAAAAAAAAAAATTCTAATTGTTTTTATAAATATATGTTATGTAGCGTGTATTTGATGTGTGAATTAAGTATTTATTAAGTAAATAAATTACGACTGATAAACATTCAGTGTCAAAAAGTAAGCCTTGGCGTAAGAAAATATCAATGATTATTACACATTTGAGCATCCGTTGTGTTTACAAGCCGTGCAGCTAAAATTATTTTTTCTATTAAATATTTTAACCCAGTGCTTCGAGTCACGGTTTAAGGAATTGTGACTGACAGGGAGTATCTCCTCCGCCTAACCTTATGGCATTACTAATCAGAACGAAAACTGTTGGTCGAATTAAATATAAAAAAATCGAACGAAAATAAAAATATTTTTGAAGTGAACACGAAATAATGTGTACATTATCTTGCATATAAAGAGGTTTTATGCAGCTTTTATTTATGAAGCTATGCCGGTCAATCGAATAGGGGTGAAATCTCACTTTACTTTATATATTAGAAGATATATATATATATGTGTGTGTGTGTGTGTGTTTGTGTGTGTGTATACTGGTATTACGAAGATAAAAAAGCTTCTGAGCAACCAGATATTTTAGGAAAACAAACTCGAAAGACTAAATTTAGGTTAACATGTAAAGAAACTGAAGAGTTTGAATGCAAAACGCGATAAATCCAATTTGTTTAGACTTCACCTAAAATCTTATTTTAATTAAAAGTCAAAAGAAATTATTCCGATATCATATTAGGTAAAACATAATTTTGAGATTTAATCACTTTTTGCAGTGATAGCTTCGTAATTTTGAAAATGGCGTTTATCGCGTTTTGCATTCAAACTCTTCAAAAAATGAGGGTGATATCTAGAATATTGAAAAGATTATTAATGGATGCATTCAAACTTTTCAACTATATAAAAATGGATGCCTGAATGTGCTCGAATATACAAGCATTCAGTCATTTGAACTTCCACGTGAAAATCATTTTTCAAGATCATGTTAGTTAATATGATAAAGCTAACAGACGACGTTAAAAATAAAATTACAACTGGTAAGAATAGAAAAATAAAAACTCCTAATCATAAAAATTGGTAAGAATAGAAAAATAAAAGTTCCTTCCAATCATAACAACTGGTAAGAATAGAAAAATAAAAGTTCCTTCCAATCATAAAAAACTGGTCAGAATAGAAAAATAAAAACTCCTTCCAATCATAAAAAACTGGTCAGAATAGAAAAATAAAAGTTCCTTCCAATCATAAAAACTGGTAAGAATAGAAAAATAAAAGTTTCTTTCAATCATAAAAACTGGTAAGAATAGAAAAATAACAACTCCTAATCATAAAAACTGGTAAGAATAGAAAAATAAAAGTTCCTTCCAATCATAAAAAACTGGTAAGAATAGAAAAATTAAAATTCCTTCCAATCATAAAAAACTGGTAAGAATAGAAAAATAAAAGTTCCTTCCAATCATAACAACTGGTAAGAATAGAAAAATAAAAGTTCCCTCCAATCATAAAAAACTGGTAAGAATAGAAAAATTAAAATTCCTTCCAATCATAAAAACTGGTAAGAATAGAAAAATAATAGTTTCTTCCAATCATAAAAACTGGTAAGAATAGAAAAATAAAAGTTCTCTCCAATCATAAAAACTGGTAAGAATAGAAAAATAAAAGTCCCTTCCAATCATATTGGTTTTCTTCAAAAAACACTATTGTCAAATCGACCGTGTGTTATGCGTTCATTAAAAGCATGAATTAAAAAAGTGAATCAAATGATTTTGCTAATTGCACATTATGTTACTCTCCGCCACCTGTATCGCTCTACTTTGAACGCATATATTATACACTGGATAAGGCAGCTCAAGCTTGGGCGGTAGTGCTTGATATATCCAAAGCATTTGACAAGGTCTGGCGTAAAGGTCTTCTCATGAAAATTAATTTATACAGTATAATTGGACGAATATGTAATATAATCAGATCCTTCTTAGCCAAAAGAAAGATTCAGGTCATCCTTGATGACCGTACATCTTAACATGACATTAATGCAGATCGATCCTTGAACCTTTATTATTTACCCATCAGTCTCTTTCTGCTCTTCACTAAAATCTTTTAATCATTAATCAATCTAGCGATAGTCAACCACCTAGTAAATGTTAAACTTATTAACAGTATGGATTTAGGCACGTCCGTTCTACTGCGGATATTCTAACGTTCATCTCTGAATGCATATACTGCACACTGGATAAGGCAGGTGAAGCTAGGGCGATAGCGCTTGATATATCCAAAGCTTTTGACAAGGTCTGGCATGAAGGTCATCTAATGAAAAAATCGTACAGTATTACTGGACGAATATTTAACATAATCAGATCGTTTCTAAACAAAAAAAGATCCAGGCGTTCTCAATGACGGCACATTTAAACAATATGATATTAATGTGGGTGTTCCCCAGGGGTCGATCCTTGGACCTTTATTATTCCTGATCTTCATAAACCACCTCCCTGGTGACATTGCGTCAGAGATAAGTATATTTGCTGATGACACCACACTCTATTCTCAGCAATGGCTGAATCCCTAGAAAATGACCTTCAGTCTGTAGCGGAATGGGGACAAATGGATGGTGACATTTAACGCTACTAAAACAAACGCATTTCCTTTAACAATTATAAGAATCCTTTCCAACCATCGATTGCCATGGCTAATAGCACCCTACCTGAGAGTTTAACATTTAAACTCCTCAGCCTAACATTCATAGGTAAAATGAACTGGAACAAATACATAGAAGATATTGCTAAATCTGCTGCAAAGAAGTTTAGCTCCCTCTACCAGGCTAGAAAACTTCTCTCACCTGCGAGTATCCTATACCTCTATAAAGCCACCATCCACCGATGCTTGGAGTACTGTTGCTACATCTGGGCTGGTGCACCAACCTCTAGTCTCTCCCTCTTAGACAGGGTCCAAAAAAGTCTTGAATCTAATAGGTCCCATACTGTCTACCATGCTCCAGCCTCTGTGCCATCGCTGCAATGTTGCTTGTTATGCAGGTATTTCAATGGAATATGCTCCAACGAGCTTGCTGACCTTGTGCTCCTTCAACATAAACACCCCCAATCCACTCAACAATCAGCAAAATCCCACCTCTTATCTGTTGAGGTCCTCGATGCCAGAAGACTATTTACTCTAATAGCTCCTTTCCTTGAACTGATAGCCTTTGGAATTTCCTCCCTGCTCCCTGTTTCCCTGACTGTACCTATATGCAGAAATTTATATGTAAACAAGCATTATACTGCACAACTCCCCACTTAGGATGCCCCTATAAATCTGGCCCCTAAGTTACAGTAGCCCCCTTACGTTTCGGTGTGAATGTGCCTTGTTTGTGGTAAATATAAGTAAAATAATAAATTAACAAGCAGCAAAATCCCACCCCTTCACTTTAGAGGTCCCCAGATGCTGGAAAGCTTTCTACTCTAATAACTTATTTCCTCAAACCAGTTTCCTTTGGAATTCCTTCCTAGCTCCTTGTTTTCTCGACTGTACAAACACGCAGAAATTTAAATGTAATGTGAACAAACATCTCGCTGCACAACTCCCCACTTAGGTTGTCCCTATAAATCTGGCCCCTAAGTTACAGTAGCCCCCTTACGTTTCGGTGTGAATGTGCCTTGTTTGGGATGAATAAAAGTAATAAAAAACATAACAGAGTTTAGGGGTAGGTTTTGTTTTGTCAGCCAACCTTGTAACCCCCTTCTTTTCTATTGGGCTTTTGAAGAGCTTTCTTTTTGGCTAGCCTGTTTGGAGTCCAGGAGATTGAATGCTGGTGGTGGGGTTTCTTTCAGGTTTGGTTTGTCTTGAAGTGATTCTACCTTCTTCCTTCTTTTAATTATTATGATTAGCTCCTCACAACAAGTGGCTTCATGCCTTGTCTGGAGCGACTTCCATAAAAAAAAAATATATATATCATGGTTGCTAAATAAACGATTTTCAAAGGGTTCAGCACCAAAGGGTTAAAAAAATACAACATGTAGGTTTTTAGTTTTGCTTTTTAAAACTGGATATTTATTTACTCCTTCACTTAGCCAAAAGGCCGAGAAGCTTTTTAAAATTGGATATGAATGGATATATATGTATGTGTCTGTTTAGTGTGTTGATTGTATTTGGTGAAGGGTGCATCATTTCTGCATGTTACAGTAGATTGATTACTACTTATGTTACCGTTGTTTTTATATATTTTTTTATATGTTTTTCTAGCATGTTTATTTACTCCTCGCGGAGTTAGGTACAAGGCCAGTTTTATCTTACTCCCACAAGTAAGATGTGACCCAAGATCGGGTCGAGCAAGTGGGGTTAAAAGCCAGCGCTCGAGAGGTGAGCACTCTGGCCATTTAAAAATTGCCTGGGCAGCCCCGTCGGCATTCCCCGGTAGGGGCGCCTCAGACAATAAGCAATAAACTTACTCCTCCCCAAAGAGGGGAGGCGAAGCCTGGGAGGGTGGACCTCCTAGAACTGCACAGGACAGGCGTGCAGTATCCATCGGAACAGATACTACACTTTGATCTTAGCCAAAAGAATAATGAAATTAGGAAGTTGGGCGAAAGAGTTCATTATAGGTAAGTCCCCGTACCCACTAACATTTGTATATATTTTTGTATTTGAAAATTATTAAATAAAGACTTTTTAAAAATTATATTATTATTATTTAATTATTATTATTATTATTATTATTAATTAATTATATTATTATTATTATTATTAATTAATTATATTATTATTATTATTATTAATTAATTATATTATTATTATTATTAATTAATTATATTATTATTATTATTAATTAATTATATTATTATTATTATTAATTAATTATATTATTATTATTATTAATTAATTATATTATTATTATTATTAATTAATTATATTATTATTATTAATTAATTATATTATTATTATTACTATTATTATTAATTAATTATATTATTATTATTATTAATTAATTATATTATTATTATTATTAATTATATTATTATTATTATTAATTAATTATATTATTATTATTATTAATTAATTATATTATTATTATTATTAATTAATTATATTATTATTATTATTAATTAATTATATTATTATTATTATTAATTAATTATATTATTATTATTATTAATTAATTATATTATTATTATTATTAATTATATTATTATTATTACTATTATTATTAATTAATTATATTATTATTATTATTATTAATTAATTATATTATTATTATTATTAATTAATTATATTATTATCATTATTATTACTAATTGTGAAGTTAAATTACTTTCATTCAATATGAATCGAATCCAAGAAGAAAATAAATATTTCCGAATCAGAAACAGCATAAATCAGAAGAGATATTAGAGTTTGAAAAATTATTCTTAGAATTTTTCCTGACAAAATCTGAGCTTTGATTGTGCCGGCACTTTCTGGTGGGAAAATCTTTCCAAAATTTAATCTGGAGAAGAAAAGTTAGCGATGAAGCTAATATTAAAGTTTAAAAAAATGTTTTTATTTTTCATAGTAAGACAAATACCAAATATTTAATGCAATCTGTTGTGGGGGGAGGGGGGGATGTAATTTTTGTTCATATTTACATTTAAAAATAAATCTTCAGATATCTTGAAGACGTTAGCTCTCAGAGAGGCCACCATTATTACCAGAAAAAAAGCATATCAATTGAAGCGTACAAAAATAATTTGCACGGTGGCCTAAACTAGTTGTGAATAAAAAAAAGATGGGCGCCTCTTTGGAAGTTAATATAGCCAAATCTTCATGCTTCTGACAACTCTCCCCATTATGGTTTTTATATTCACAATGTGTTTAGCTGCTGCTCTCTACAGCCTTCTTCAGGTGCCTGTGTTGTAATCAGTAACTTTCTGAGAAAATTTACTGAACCAGTTATTTAATCCACAGGAATAGACTTCTCATTTCATAGACTTTGGATATGTTGTACTAGTTAATTCGTTCCCCCCACCCCGAGATCCTTCACCAGGGATTGTCCTCACAATCTACAGTGTAGTGGAGCTGATTCGAACACTGCCCACAGTGATAACGGTCGGCCTTGCTGGTCAAAGTTTTGGCAACTTTTGTGCTATCTTTATGATGGTAAAGAGGAAGCTGGATATTCTAAACATCGAGAACAACAAGGCGAGCCGCGTTATATCATGCAAATAATTTGCTTTGCACAGTCAGTGGTATACAGACATCCGAGTCAACAAAGTGAGTCGCAGCCGATTATGTAAATGAGTTGCGTTGGGTTCAATATAAACAGGCATAATTCACCATTTTAGCAGTTGGCTTTTGAGCCTAATACTGTTCAGATCCGTATTCTGTGGGAAAGTTCTTCTGCGATCTATATGTGTATAGTCTCGTGTGAAATGTTGTTCGTGTTGGGAGAGGTTCCTTGTTTCAGTTGAGTTTCCTTCTCAATATTTCAACCATACTTTAAAAGAAGTTCGGCTTTCTGTGGGTCCTGTTTGCTGTCCCATGGAAGTCAGGGCAGAAGCGGTGCCCTGATCAATTTTTATTTACAACCTACAGAAAAGATTTACTACTGTTGTGAATATGACAATCACAATAAAAATAACAGTTCAAAATATGGTTCCCTGGTAAAATCATAGTACAAAATATGGTTCCCTGGTAAAATCATAGTACAAAATTGTTGCCCCCAAAACACTAGATCATGTGATTTTTTTTTTACATTGTTTGACGAAAAAGCATAGCTTTTCATGAAATTAACCGTGTGCTATTTTAATAAATTTTTCGGTGCATTTTTTTTTTTTTTTTTTTTTTTTTATAACTTAATTGGCCAAAATGAGTCACCCCCTTTCTAAATTGGTTAATTTAATAGGAAAAAAAGTTATTTATCAGAACATAAGCATTGTTATTTCCAAATTCAGTATTCAATTTAATTTACTATTTAAAAATAATTTAATTAATTACCGAAGTGTTTGTTGTTTTGAATTTATATTTACTTTTTGTTTTGTAAAAGTTTTTTTTGTTTTGTTTTGAAATAAATTTATTTACTTATGAAACTCACTTCTTGTTTGTATTTTCTTTGAAAGATCAGTCATAAAGTTAGGGTTAATTTTATGTGTGTGAGGGGTGGATTAAGTATTCTTGACCAATTAAATGATGAAAAAATCTTTAAAAAAAAAAGGAAAATGAACCAAAAAGCTTATCAAAAGAACGCATGGTTAATTCCATGAGAAGGTATGCTTTTTCGTTAGACACCGAAAAAAAAAAAAAAAAAATGACGTAACTTAGCGTTTTTTGGCTAACATTTTTTTAAAATGTGGCCAGGCATCTTTAAGAGAAGCACTTTCTGTTGGTCGGTGCGTCACACTTCAAATTGAAACAGGACTTTTATCGCATAACGCAGATTGAATGGATGCATCTTATTTTAGAAACATCCAAGCATCCCAATAAGAGGCTACATCTGTCGGTCTGTCACACTTAAGTTTTAACATTTTCATTACTAAATACACAGATTGTATAGATGCATCATACGAATGGGTCTGTTCTTGTCTTTTTATCTTGAAGACGAAGAGACAAAATGGTTCTTGGTGCCGAGTGTGGAATCATTGAATAAACTCAATGTCTTTGAAATGAAATGTTTAAGTACTTTCCGAGATAGACAAAGAAATGCAGATATCAGAAAGAGGCTTAATATTAACAGATCCATCAACAACATGATTCGAAAAAAGAGATTAACGTGGTTTAGATGTGTTTCTCGGATACCAGACTCCAGCTATCTAAAGAAATCATATCAGGAAGATTTGATTGAAGAAAGATTAAGAGGACGACCACCAAAGAGATTGGCTGACTAGATAAAGATTGAGACTGGCATGCCGCCCCTGACAATTGAAAGACTGGCCCAAGATCATGATAGGTGGCGGAATTTTGTTTTCAAGCATGTTGCGAAGCTCTCTGGAGTATACAAATAAGTTAAGTAAGTCAAGTGGAATCAAGTTCTGTTCAGAAATGTTGAATTCACTTGCATGAACCGTATTAGGAAAAGTATGTTGAGGTTGGTTGGTTTAGTTGTTTTATTTTACAGCATATCAACCCTTTCGGGTTATTTAATGATTTGGTAGTGCCAGTAGGTTCTATTTGACCCATAGATGGGGCCCTTACAGGTACTACCACTCCGGGCCAGTGTGGATCTGGGAACAATGGCAACTAAGGGGCAACTCTACATTCCCCACAGCTCCCAAATGGAGGCCTCACCACTGGATATCCTTTAAGGTCATACCCAGGACCCAGAAATGTTGAATTCACTTGCATGAACCGCATTAGGAAAGGTATGAATCCGTCCTGTTAGTTAACTAATGAATGAGTGTGTAGTCAATCTTGATAGCACTATTTTACTAATTTACATAGGAATATGCTGGGTTAGGGTTAGCCAATCAATGGTCACGTATCAGGAAGGCCTTATGTATGAAAACTTCTGATTGGATCACTGTTATACGGAAGACAACAAAACTGAAAACTGAACTGAACATGTAATATTGGAGGAAATATTTTAAAACTTGGATACTGGAATATATTAACTTATACTTTCTTTCATATGCGACTGAACTAATAGACTAGATTATATCCTAGTAGAAAATGAAAACTGTAAAATGACACCAATCTTTGAATGGGTGTCTACTAGCACTACTTCATAAAGAACTAGATAGTTCTTCTGTGACGCTGGCTCTATAATTCTTCAATATGATTGTATACGAATAAAACAAATCTGACAGGTGTGAATAGGTGTTGACTTCCAAACTAACCTATCTCTGGCCAGGTCTTTATTTATCTCTTGTTATCTCAACTCCATCCTTATCACTTCCTCCCATGTGTTCCTCGGCCTCGGCCTTGTCCTGTGAAACGACCCTGATACCTGAATTGTTCTACATCTACCAACTAAAGAACTCTCATCCATTCTTTCAATATGGCCATACCATCGAAGTCTCCTGTTCTGCACACATCTTCCTATACTCTCCAGACTTAATCTTCCTCGGAAGTCATCAGATCTAAGTTTGTCTTTAACACTCACATTACCCATCCATTGTATAATTCTCATATCATTTTTCTCCATGCAACACATGTCCTCAACCCTAACTGGCCAGGTTTCACTTCCATACATCATCATACTTCATACACATGCCTGATAGACTCTTTCCTTGGTCAACAGTGGTAACGCTCTGCTGGTTAGTAATGGCAGAAGTTTCCTGAACTTACTCCATCCACTCCTAACTCTTGCAACCACACTAGCACCTGCTCCTTCATGTGCTCCAATGGTATCAACAAGGTAACAAAACTTATGAACAACCTCGATAATCTCGTCATCCAAATATACTTTCTCCATATCTGAGTTCTCATCCGTCTCCATTGTCTTACACTTCTTGCACATAAACTGGTTATCATTTCTCAACCTACCAGTACTTACACTGTACTTCTTGTGTACCTTGTGTTCTTGCAAGTACCACAATAAAGTGAGTTGCAGCCGACTCCCTTTCCACAAACTGAGCAGGTAAACTTTCTTCTTCTTCCTGGAGGATTCCCAACACTACAACCATTGATCATCACTTTGATCTTGGTGGCATTCCTTTTCAAACCTTTGCTTTCCATAGCATTCCTCCAAGTCTTTAAATTAACAAGTAGACCTTCCATTGTTTCACAGACAAGTACTAAATCATTAGCATATTTCAATCCTCCAAGTCTTTAACTTAGTGTACAACAAAAAAGAATATATAAATATTCTTTGATTATTTAACATTGACCTACTGTAAGCGATTCATCAAACAGTTTTTATTTTACTCATAGCTAGAGAGGGGTTCATACATTTCCCAATGGTATTAAAGTGTAAGTGAATGCAATTGATCCGGATGGATTTGAATTCGGTTTAGCTGATTCCATAATCTGTGTCCGTATACATTACACCATTCGTTTTTCGTCCTATAAAGTAAATTCGTATGAATCAGAATGGTACAATTTTGTTGACCGGTGTGATTCTGTTGTCGACATTCTCGCAGGAGGGACCACATAATGGTTTCCAACATCCCTAAGTGAAAGTGGTATTATGGATTCGACTGGATTCGAACTTGGCACACCCAGGTCGTCAGTCCGTGTCGTTATCCACTTAACCACCGTCACTGCCCTATGAGTGTGAGATATGAGACTCTCGTTCAAGTTTTAAAGTCAAAGGTTGTTCAATAGCTTATAAGTGGAACTGTCAGTTTCTGACATTTGCAAGTTGAACGAAATAAAATTAAAATATCAGTACCTCTGTTAATCAAATTAATGTTAAATTAAATAAATGTTAATTAAATTAATTAATTTAATTAAATATCAGCATCTCTGTATATTATCATGCTGCATGCCAAATGATTACAAAGTGAAAATAGAGCAAAATTATTTTCTTTCTGTTTCAAAGAGAACAAAAAATTGCATTTCAAAATGAATTGGATTAAGTTGTAACAAACGAATATTTCAAAGCATTTTCCCAGCGACAGACGTTTAAGGTGTTAACACATGTCATTTATTAGGATTTAAATTTTTTTAACGTATTTTAATGGTGTTATTATTAGTTAAAATTAAGAATTATTATTTTTTTACGTATTTTAATGGTGTTATTATTAGTTAAAGACTTACCATATTTTCTTGTGCATGATACGAGAAAGTTGAACGGAAATTAAAAGTCGGTTCATACACGAGTAATCAGATATTTTTCCTCAGCTGACAAAACTTCTTATTTGAAATGATACAATTACCTCTGTCAAAAAGGTTATGTTTTCTGTTGAGTTTGTTTGTCACTATGTTTCTTTGTGTACAGCCTAGTGTCAAGATTGCTTGACCAAGCATCACCAAACTTGGTCAAAATATTGGTCATGCGTTATCCTAGAACCGATTTAATTTGGGGGCATCTAGGTCAAGGTGAAAGTCACACTTTTGGTAATAACTTTGGTTCTGTTTATCGTAGAGACTCACTACTTGGCCCATATTGTAGCCAATGAAGTCTCGCATCTTATATGATCTAATAGAAGACATTTTTAGTAGTTAACTTCAGTTCTGTTTATCGTAGAGACTCGCTACTTGGCCCATATTGTAGTCAATGAAGTCCCACATTTTCTATGACCTTGACAAGTTCAGTCAATGTAAAGATTTTGACAGAATTTAATATTTCGATTTTTTTCAAATTTGATGCATGGATCTGATGCTCTTTGATAACAGTAACCATCATGCAATTTTTCAGCCTGATCAGATAACTAGTTTTTGAGTTATCAACGTTTCAATGGAATATATTTGGGAATACTTCTTACAATATGGAGAAGTAAGGTTCAGATATGACTTTGGCCCATCCTTACGTTGTCAGATAGAGGTATGCTGTCTTATGGCTAACTTAGGTTCTTGTTACAAATACACTAAGCCCAATGGATGTTAAAACACAAAGTAAACAAGTGTTGATAACAATTGTTTACAAGGTACATCAGCATAATTGAAGCTCTTATATGAAAGACAGAAAATTGATGAAAACTTATTAAAAAGCGAAAGCGAATACACAAGAGCTGTCGTGTTTTAATAACATTAACGTAACAACTAAGGCCGAACAGTTTCGTTCACATTATAACGTTTGTTTATATTTTAATGCTCATAATTTTTATGACCCTTTCTTCTTTTTAATGAAAGACAATTTTATTTTTCATATTTCAATAATAATAAAGTCCCTATCTATTTGCCTCCTCACGAGGGCAGAGTTAGATGCAAGGTCCGTTTTTAATGTGGGGAGAATCCAGCTCCCCAAAAGGGGCACTCTGGATTGGGATAAAAATTCAAATTTTCTCAGTCTAGAAGGATTTCCCCTTCACTGATCAAGGACAGAAAAGGTGAAGTGTAGTATCAGAACAGATACTACACTTTTCTCCTAGACAGGTATGTTTAGTTACCACGTTTCCTTGAAATTTGAAAATTACTTTAGAAACTGAAATTCAGAGAAGAAACTGACAATGGCTAAACATTCGGTTCATTTATTTTTTTTAATAGGGAATGCTATTATACTTAACAGAAGACTGTTATAGTCTGGTCATTAAATGAGACTGCCATCAGACACACCTGCACGTCAAGCACTTCATAAAACCTACCAAAAGGCCATCAGGATGGCCAAAGCTGACATGACTTGACCAAGTGATAAAAGACTTCACATCACTATCAGACTTCCACTTTGAAAACACCATGAACAAAAACATCAGTATTCTTGAAGTTAAGTGTTTTGACAGAAATGACGGAGTTTGGTTTGGTTGTCTTGTGTTACGGCATATCAACCCTTTTCGAGTTATTTAATCCCAAATCCGGTCATTTTGGTGAAAGCTTTGATCTTTCAAGTTCTTTATACTTTCAAGTATTTATTCATGGTGTTTGGTTTGGTTGTTTTGCAAAGGAAAAATGTTGTTTTTGTGTTTAGCTTTGCAGAACATGATTGAGTTGTACCAAAGGAAAGGAGAAAAAAACAATAACATCAATGTTTGGTGCATTTTAAGTCAGGAAGCCGGTATCATCAGACAGCCTGATCTGGTAGCACCGGAGAAATGACTAGAGACCTGTTGCTAACAGCATGACGTTAACCAAGTTAACGACTATGCAGTGATGATGATAAATATGAAAAATTAAATATTTTAGTGAAATATATGATTGAGACTGGAATGTATAGTATGGTATACCGTTGCAAAATATTTTTACCTTGGGTTGGCTGTACCACAAAGTTGTATCATACACAAGGATGTAATTTTGTTATCTTCTAAAAAATAGGGCTTTCAAATCGTATTATACACAAGAAAAAAACGGTAGTTTTTAGAGTGTTGGCATGTGATTAAAACCATCCTGTGCTCATTAATGTGTAACAAGTGATGCCGAATGAATTCAACAGAACAAAATTGAATATGTGAATAGATAACTCTTGCCATACCTGTCTTGTTTTGTATCGTGAAGCGGGGCAGCCTGACTAGCTGGAGTAACCTTTACAGGAGCCAGAGGTGTTGGGGTTCGGTTGATAGCGTTAACGTAGTCCACATTGATATGATTGCAAGAGAGAGCTGGTGAGACTTTACCATTGACTGAATTCTGTGGTGATAACTTTGAATTAGGTGCAGTCATTGAGTTCGATGGCGACACCTTCGGGTGTGGCTGGGTGTGATTCAAATGGAGCGACTGTGTTCGGTTGCTGAATGGTATGGGCTTATGACCAGTCAGGGCTGATACAACCGTGCCAAACAAACTGTGATTTCGCTGGAAAGAGAAGTAAAAAGAAAACAATTAAGAAAAAGAAAGAAAAAGCATGAAAACTCATGGGAGACATGAACAACATTAAAACAAAACAAAAATAAATCAATTTAGGTTTCATTGTGTTATCATAAGCAAAAGAGGATCAAAGGGAATATGAAGAGTATAGAGAATAGAAGTGGGAGGAGGTAATACAAAAAGAGAGGAGAAGGGAGAGAATAGGAATAGAAATGGGAGGAGGGAATATAAAATATGTAGTGGGTTTAAAGAGAATGGGAAGAGTATAGAGTATAGACGTGGGAGGAGTAAATACGAAAAAGAGAGGAGAAGGGAGAGAATAAGAATAGAAATGGTAGCAGAGAATGGTTTAATGGGAATAGGAAGAGTATAGAGAATAGAAGTGGGAGGAGGTAATACAAAAAGAGAGGAGAAGGGAGAGAATAGGAATAGAAATGGGAGGAGGGAATATAAAATATGTAGTGGGTTTAAAGAGAATGGGAAGAGTATAGAGTATAGACGTGGGAGGAGTAAATACGAAAAAGAGAGGAGAAGGGAGAGAATAAGAATAGAAATGGTAGCAGAGAATGGTTTAATGGGAATAGGAAGAGTATAAAGAATAGAAGTGGGAGGAGGAAATACAAACAGAAAGGAGAGGGGAGAGAATAAGAATAGAAATGGGAGGAGGGAATATAAAATATGTAGTGGGTTTAAAGAGAATGGGAAGAGTATAGAGTATAGACGTGGGAGGAGTAAATACGAAAAAGAGAGGAGAAGGGAGAGAATAAGAATAGAAATGGTAGCAGAGAATGGTTTAATGGGAATAGGAAGAGTATAAAGAATAGAAGTGGGAGGAGGAAATACAAAAAGAGAGGAGAAGGGAGAGAATAGGAATAGAAATGGGAGGAGGGAATATAAAATATGTAGTTGGTTTAAAGAGAATGGGAAGAGTATAGAGTATAGACGTGGGAGGAGTAAATACGAAAAAGAGAGGAGAAGGGAGAGAATAAGAATAGAAATGGTAGCAGAGAATGGTTTAATGGGAATAGGAAGAGTATAAAGAATAGAAGTGGGAGGAGGAAATACAAACAGAAAGGAGAGGGGAGAGAATAAGAATAGAAATGGTAGCAGAGAATGGTTTAATGGGAATAGGAAGAGTATAAAGAATAGAAGTGGGAGGAGGAAATACAAACAGAAAGGAGAGGGGAGAGAATAAAAATAGAAATGGTAGCAGAGAATGGTTTAAAGGGAATAGGAAGAGTATAAAGAATAGAAGTGGGAGGAGGAAATACAAACAGAGAGGAGAGGGGAGAGAATAAAAATAGAAATGGTAGCAGAGAATGGTTTAAAGGGAATGGGAAGAGTATAAAGAATAGAAGTGGGAGGAGGAAATACAAACAGAGAGGAGAGGGGAGAGAATAAAAATAGAAATGGTAGCAGAGAATGGTTTAAAGGGAATGGGAAAAGTATAAAGAATAGAAGTGGGAGGAGGAAATACAAACAGAGAGGAGAGGGGAGAGAATAAAAATAGAAATGGTAGCAGAGAATGGTTTAAAGGGAATGGGAAGAGTATAAAGAATAGAAGTGGGAGGAGGAAATACAAACAGAGAGGAGAGGAGAGAGAATAAAAATAGAAATGGTAGCAGAGAATGGTTTAAAGGGAATGGGAAAAGTATAAAGAATAGAAGTGGGAGGAGGAAATACAAACAGAGAGGAGAGGGGAGAGAATAAAAATAGAAATGGTAGCAGAGAATGGTTTAAAGGGAATGGGAAGAGTATAAAGAATAGACGTGGGAGGAGGAATTAAATGGGTAGATATGTGATATGGTTTGATATTTTTTTTGTTATTTATTGGAAATGAATGATTGCATATGATTAGTGGAACACAAGTTTCTTTTTTACCCATAGAGGTGAGGGATGATATAAAAAACCGTCTCTAATCTAATAGGTCCCATACTGTCTACAAAGCTCCAGCCCCTGTCCCATCAATACACTGTTGCATCCCTGTGCTTGTTTTGCAAGTACTTCAATGGAATGGGCTCCGACGAACTTGCTGCTCTGGTGCTCCCTCGATGTAAATACCTCTAATCAACCAGACAGTCAGCTAAATCCCATCCCTTCATTGTAGAGGTCCCTAGAATAACTTCTTATTTCGAATTGCTAACATTTGGAATTACTTTCCTGTTTCCCCCGACCATACCAACATGCAGAAATTTAATTGTAATGTGAACAAGTATCTCGCTGCACAGCTCCCTACTTAGGATGCCCTTATGGATGTGGCCCCTAAATCACAGTAGCTCCTTACATCTCAGTGGCAAGGTGCCTTGTTTGGGGTGAATAAAATTATATATATATATATATATATATATATATATATATAACTATTTCATGTATCCACATAAAATTTTATGAGGAGATATAATTTTTCATGTATCAATTTTCAGTATTTATTTCAACAGTGCTCGATACGTAAGTAGAGCTAGGTAATAAGTTATGAAAATATATTTATGCCAATTAAGCTACACAGAGGCTCCCGCGTTTCATCTCCGGGGGGAATCTTCAGGCTAAAATGCCTTTTAGCCTGAAGATTCCCCCTCGGGGATGAAACACAGGACTCTCTGTGTAGCTTAACTGCCATAAATATATTTTCATAACTTACTAATATATATATATATATATATATGGAAATTGAAATAGGAAAACCAAAAGAATATTATTTATGTATTCATCAACGTTTCCTCTTTATTGTACGACTTCCTCAGGATGATTATTTTGAAGAAAACATCATAATAGGTACATAATGTTTTTGCCGCTGGTTCAAATCTATGGCCGTTTCGGGTAGAAGAAATAAAAAATATGAGACACAATATAGATGGTGGCGGTATATTGTATCTCATATTTTCGGATGGGCTCTTTAAGAGAAAATAAAATAAGCTGTCTAATCTAAGCTAAAATGCGAAGTTCTTGTCCATGTGACCTGTTGAACACTTAAGACGGCTAACTATATTGTCTGATCCATGACAGAAATAGTATTTATTTCTTAGCTTGTTCCATAGCTGTTGAATTGGTCGTTTGGTTAGCGCGCCATAAAATGAGTCAAAAGTGATTCATGTCTGAACAGTTATCTTTCACACTGACGATTCCATTAGGATGAAACGTATACGTATGTTGATAATAATTAAATATTTATTATTAAATAATCATATATATATAGTCTCGGAAGTTTCTCAACCATTAATACTATATTAAAAAAAAACAAGAAAACTTATAGTCCCAAGTCTTTCAGTGGAAAATCACTCCTGTAAGTCAATTTATTTTTTACAGTTATTATATTAGTTTGTTTCTAACACTATTTTAAGGGATCATCAGTTGTTTACCATGAAAAACTGTTTCGGGAATGTAACTATATATAGTCTAAAGAAGCTTTGAGTTATTTTAAACAAAAAGACAAAAGAAAAAAAAAAGGAAAATGCAGTTTAAATTCCCAGAGAAACTAACTAAATCTAAAATAGTGTAGACTTAACATTTGTTGGAAAATTCATAAATAAATAAAATATATAATAGTAAGTAAATAAAATAAAAAGGAGGATTAAGTATCTAACAGTGAAACAAAAGTAGGAGACCTTAACGTAAGCATCTCATATTAACACGGGGATCTTCAGCTGTTTACCATGTAACTGTTTCGGAGATTTAAAAACAGGACAGTTATATGCATGGCTCTCCAATGGTACAGATAAAACTACCATTTCCCCAATAATCAAGTGTCGAAATAATTCAGCTTAAAATGTTACTTATATATACATAAATAAATAATAAAATATTAATAATAATAATAATAATAATAATAATATACTACCCTTAAGACTACCGTATGATATGGTAATTTGCATATCAAATAAAATTCTTTATAACAATAGTAATACTAGTAATAATAATAATAATAATTATATATATATAATCTCATCGTAATAATGTACAGAGAGTGATTTTGGCATCAACATGGGTCTTTTTTATTATGTAATTTTGCACATATCAATTCTGCATACCCTATGCATTGGCTCCTCAATATCTCGTTCGGGGAAGTCTTCTTCTTCCAAATTACCAGAAATCGCTCTTCGAATTTCAGGTCCGAGATCATGCACAGCACGCAATCCAGCCTGAAAAAAACAAAACAAACAAATTAAAGCAGTCTTTTAAAACAGTAAGGGTCACCAGTTTTGCCCAGCTACAAAAATAAATTAAATAGTAGAAAAAAAATAATTTGATCACATAATTCCGATAGTTAACATATTTTTTTTTTTTTTACAGCATATCGACCCTTTTGTGATTAATGTTGAAACACAATGCCTACTGTAAATTATTTATTGTATATGATTAATTGAACAAAAGTTGCTAAGTTTTACCTATACCTTGGGGGAAATTAAGAGTAGACATGTTTCTGAACATTATTTTGGTCTAAATGATCCCATTAGATCTGAAAAGTTGATTAAAGGTGACCCCCCCCCCCCCGAGTTACATTGTACGAGGGGGGGATGATGATGATGTGAAGGAAGACATGTTTTGGAACGGTAGGGTTCCAACAAAAAAACTGGGGTAATTGGATGAGATACATCATCGTTGTCGTCGTCGTCAGTTTGGTAATATGACATGGATTCTCTAACTTTTGGTCTTCGTCCATACTCATGGATTATTCATTGACACGCAAAAAAAGAAACATTTACTCTATTCAACTACCTTACTTTAAAATATCCCCATTGTAATTTTATTTACAAAAAATATTTACAATTTCATGAAAAGATAGTGAAGAGTGGGGACAACAAAAACATCTCATTTTGTGCTACCAGATCAGGCTGTCTGGAGATACTGGCTTCCTGACCCAAAATGCACCAAACATTGATGGTTTTATTCTTTCATTCCCTTTTATTTAAACGTCAAGGAAGATGACTCAATAAAGTTGATTTGAATATTAGAAATGGACTTTGTCTTATTTTAATAGGAACTAAATAACAAACTGTAAGACTATGTTCTATAATAATCTCTAACCAAATGAAAGGAAATATAATAATCTCTAACCAAAGGTTGTCAAATGAAAGGATAATAAAGCCCTTTTATAAATAACAAAAATGGACGAGATACATCACTGTCATCATCATCAAACTGTAAGACTATGTCCTATAATAATCTCTAACCAAATGAAAGGAAATATAATAATCTCTAACCAAAGGTTGTCAAATGAAAGGAAAATAAAGCCCTTTTATAAATAACAAAAATGGACGAGATACATCACTGTCATCATCATCAAACTGTAAGACTATGTCCTATAATAATCTCTAACCAAATGAAAGGAAATATAATAATCTCTAACCAAAGGTTGTCAAATGAAAGGATAATAAAGCCCTTTTATAAATAACAAAAATGGACGAGATAAATCACTGTCATCATTATCAAACTGTAAGACTATGTCCTATAATAATCTCTAACCAAATGAAAGGAAATATAATAATCTCTAACCAAAGGTTGTCAAATGAAAGGAAAATAAAGCCCTTTTATAAATAACAAAAATGGACGAGATACATCATCATCATCGTCGTCATCAGTTTGAAGAAGAGCATCCTTACAAGATTTCAATGTCCAGTAGTGAACACGCAGAAGGCTCAGAAGGTCCGACTTATTTTTACAAGTATTGCTGCAGATATGACGTACGAGGTTTCCGTTTGTGCATAGCTATGTTCAATTCCTATTTGATACTTGTTTAGTTGGCTCCTACCATGGGATCTCATGTGACTCAGTAGACCAGCCCTTGACAGACAGGCTCTACCACATAAACCACACACATGGTCGGGTTAGAATGTGTTTAGGATGTTCGGCACTGACTGCTTCCGCAAAGTATGTTTCAAAATATTTGGTTTAACATCTGTTTTACATGCTGGTATGTGTTGGACGACTTTTAGAAATCGACTTCCAAATTAACCTATCTCTGGACAGGTCTTTATTTATACCTCTCTCTTCCCATATTTTCCTTGGCCTTTGTGAAATGAACCTGCTGCCTCAACTGTTCTACATCTACTAACTCCAAAACTTTCATCCATTTTTTCAACATGGCCATATCATTGAAATCTCCTGCTCTGCACACATCTTCCCATACTATCCAGATTTAATCTTCCTCTGAGGTCATCAGATCTAAGTCTGTCTTTAAGACTCACATTCCACGTCCATTGTATCATTCTCATATAATTTCTCTCCATCCATGCAACACGATATGATTCAGCATATCAAGTCAGTGAATGGTAACATTTTCAAAATCACATCGGGCAACACATAACTTGTGTACCCGAAAAACATATCTCTGAAGGGAACACATTCAAAATACGTACTCTCCGCAAACCCAGACAAATTCAAGAATATCTTAAGGAAACAGCTTGACTCCTGTTAATTCATACTAGTTGAATTACTCTTTTTCGACATAGGGCCTTTCATAATGTAACAATTATGCTAAGTGTTAATACATTGTTTTTTTTTTTACTATTGCTATGTGATACTAAATTGATTTTAACAAAACATTCATGTCATAATATTTTTAAAATCGCCTTTTTTAGAAGCTGTTCCTGACGTGAATCTCAACGTTTACTTACTTAAACGTTACTTCTTCTTTTGAGAAATAAAAAAAAGTAATAATAAAAATAAACCGAGAAGAAAACAAATATTGTAAAATTGGCAAAAAGTTTTTCATTTTTTTAAATATTCAGAGCAGATAAAAAAAAAAAAATTTTGCTTGTGATTGGTGGCGGGCAATGGTGTGAATAAAAAGTGTTGCTCTCATTACGACTTGAGAAAGAAAACAAATGACACTTTTGAAAAGAGTTTTTTGAGAAAGTAAATAATGAGTTTTTTCTGCCACTGACAAGAGACGCCTGGATGAGTTAATTATCAGAAAAAAAAAAAAAATATGTGCCACAGTTTTCTGCCACTATGGGAAAATTCTGGATGTAATGGACAGCTAAAAAAACTGCACGTGAAAGATCTCTTTTACAAGCATATATAAATAATGTAAAAATGTGTGTATATATTAGTTTTAAAATATATTAAAACTGGAAGAATTTGTTAAATAAAATGTTATTTAACAAATTCTTCCAGTTTCACCATATTTTTAAAAACTAACACATACACACACTTTTATATCATTTATATATGCTTTTCAAAGCTTATTTTTCGAATTTTTATATACAAATTAATTTCACCTATAAAAGATCTGAAACTACAAACACAAGTTCTTTTTTCACGGACAAACGAGTGGCCGACACACGGAACATCCCATGTACTTGGAAGCTGTTAAGCTTTCGTTTCCGTTTCCATTGTTAAAGTAAGCGACATTTTTATGGATTTCAGTGTTCAGACAGACTTCCTCATCTTGACTGCCATGCTCACAACGTTTCAGCCGTTCTGCCCTCCAGCCTTCATCAGGTGTCCTGTATTGAACTCGGGAACCGTCTGTCTGGACTCTCAAACCCAATCCCTTTATTGTCACGGAGGTAACACGCTCGGATTCCATTTTTTGGCTCTGGGACACACTCGTTAATTCTCCGTTGCTTTCAGTAATGCTGCTGCTTTTCGTCGTATTGCTGCTGTCGTTGAATGTTACTTTCACTGCCTTTGCTGAGGATTGAACTTAGCACCTCCAGATAACTTGCAACTTTCGAACCAACGGCTTATACCTCACTGTCATGTGTCACTGAAAGCAACAGAGAATTAACAGATGTGTCCCAGAGCCAACAAAATGGAATCCGAGCGTGGTACCCCCGTGACAATAAAGAGATTGGGTTCGAGACTCCAGACAGACGGTTCCCATGTCTGATACAGGACAACTGATGAAGGCTGGAGGGCAAAACGTCCGAAACGTTGTGAGCATGGCAGCCAAGATGAGGAAGTCAGTCCGAACACTGAAATCCATAATGAAAACACCTCATCTGCGAAATACAGACAAGCAACATTTTATTCTTGTTAATTTTCAAAATACATTCTATTAATTTAAAATTAATTTAAAATTAATTTTCGTTATTTGCATATATTTTGCTTTAGACTAGTAAACCCTATCCATACACTCTTGAATTTTGACACAGTCTTTGATTTCAGTGTTCGCTCTAGCATAGAGTTTTATAGACTGCACCCCCCCAACCGCCTAAATGGAAACGATGAATAATGCGTGTCTTCTTTCAAAGTATTGTATTAAACCAAAAACGAGATTTAAAATTTTTTAATTTTGAAATAATTTTTAAATATTCGTAAGCTGACAAAAATAAATCTAAGTTCCGATCAACAATAATTAATAAAAGGATATTCACGTACATTCTGAAACAGCAGTTATATGATTACAATCTATATTCTTTTACGTGCGTTTATCCTTACTCGCGGAGTGATTAATACATCGTCCAAGCAGAACGCTTTTGTGTGGGAGGCACTTTCGCTGAACTATTTCATTATATTTTTTCCTCCTCACACTTTGAGGAGTTCGTGTTCCCAACGTCAAGGTAACGAGACCATTATGTTCCCATCTCGTCCCAAAGCCAAAACCTAGAGAGTGCGAGACTAGTTCCTCAGACTAAACCCATGTTTCGGATGCACGCACGTGTGCTCACAAACTCAGCTTGTGTGAAGACATTTAAAGTTAGTCAAAAATATGATGAAATATGTTTTCTGTCCAAGGGAGATAATTGCAAGTGTAGTTACCTATAAAATAAATGAAATATTAAATCGTTTGACGAAGTGAGATAATTCAAAATTACGAAGTTAAAATTAAAAATTGTTCAAATATCTAAAAAAAAAAAAAAAAAAGAGTAAACCTGGAAAAAAAAAAAAATTGTGATATGTGTGCATTTTTTGTGAACAAAGCTGCCAACTCACCTGCAGTGCATTTGTGTGTTCTTGTCCCTTTTGGATTTTCTGGATCTGTTCTTTCCGCTTTTTGAAGCGTCGGAAATAATCCTGGATTAGGAAAGTTGCATAGAATTTGCCCACAGTGACCTCATCGTCCCCTATGTGCCGTATTGGAAAGGAAAAAGGTTATCATGAGAAAAAAAGTTTAAGACACATTTTCAAAATGGTGCAAGAAAAAAGAAGCCAGCCATGATGCTCAGAAATAATAAGCCATAACAATTTTGAAAAAATCCATGTCGAAATTTCATGTAAAAAAAAAAAAAATTAATTTATATGTTTCTGTTTTAAAGAAAAAAGTAAATTTTTAATTATCACTTTAACTTAATTGTATAAATCATATTAAATTTATTGCATTCAAACCAGTTTTCATTTTTTAAAAATAAGTTTACACATTGGGCGGATGTATACAATATATCCTCTACTTTCAGATTATAAAATAAAAAATTACTTGTTCAATTTTTAGCAGTGTCATCATCATCATCATCATCATCATCATCATATTCAGTTTAAGGTCCATTTTACATGCTGGCATGTGTTGGATACCTTTGAGAAATCGACTCCTAAACTAACCTATCTCTGGCCAGGTCTTTCTTTATCCCTCTTTCTCTCAAGTCCATTCTTATCACTTCCTCCCAGGTTTTCCATAGCCTTTTTCTGTGAAGTGAATCTACTGCCTCAACTGTTCTACATCTACTAACCCAAAAACTATCTTCCATTCTTTTAACATAACCATACCATCGAAGTCTACTCTTCTGAAGACATCTCCCTCTTTAATCTTCCTCTGAGGTCATCAGATCTAAGCCTGTCTTTAACACTCACATTACATATCCCTTGTGTGATTCTCATATCATTTCTCTCCATGCAAGGCATTTCTTCAATTCTCACTGGCCAGGTATCACTTCAATACATCATCACACTGCATAGACATGACTGCTAGATAGACTCTTCCCTTGGCCAACAGTGGTAACACTCTGCTGGTTAGTAATGGCTGAAGTTCCCTGAACTTACTCCATCCACTCTTAACTATTGCAATCACACTAGCATCTGCTTCACCCTGTTCTCCAATGGTATCACCAAGGTAACAACAATTCTGAACAACCTCAATAGCTTCGCCATCCAAATATACTTTCTCCATATCCGAATTAGTTTTATATGAACATTTAATGTAAAATGATCTTTTGACTTCATCTTTTTAGACAGATCTAAGTTTATAAATAGTCTAGTTTATAAATACCTTTTCAGAATTTTGAGAGTTATAATTTATATATAATTTATTTATAATTTTATGTTACATAGCAAACTGAATCAGCTTCTAAAAATTGAACAAAATTTTTTTCCAATTTTCTTTAAACAAAAACTTTTAGTGGGTGAAGAAATCCTAAAAAAAAATTCACCTAAAAATTCAATTTCTAATTTTCTTTAAACAAAAACTTTTAGTGGGTGAAGAAATCCTAAAAAAAAATTCACCTAAAAATTCAATTTCTAATTTTCTTTAAACAAAAACTTTTAGTGGGTGATGAAATCCTAAAAAAACATCCACCTAAAAATTCAATTACTAATTTTCTTTAAACAATCAATACGGAAATCAGAAGCCCCCCCCCCCCGCCTCCTCCAAAAAAATCTTTTAGTGGGTGAAGAAATCCTAAAACAACATCCACCTAAAAATTCAATTTCTAATTTTCTTTAAACAATCAATATGGTAATCAGAAGGCCCCCCCCCCTCCTCCAAAAAAAACTTTTAGTGGGTGAAGAAATCCTAAAAAAACATCCACCTAAAAATTCAATTTCTAATTTTCCTTAAACAATCAATACGGTAATCAGAAGGCCCCCCCCCCCCTCCTCCAAAAAAATCTTTTAGTGGGTGAAGAAATCCTAAAAAAATATCCACCTAAAAATTCAATTTCTAATTTTCTTTAAACAATCAATACGGTAATCAGAAGGCCCCCCCCCCTCCTCCAAAAAAAACTTTTAGTGGGTGAAGAAATCCTAAAAAAACATCCACCTAAAAATTCAATTTCTAATTTTCTTTAAACAATCAATACGGTAATCAGAAGGCCCCCCCTCCTCCAAAAAAATCTTTTAGTGGGTGAAGAAATCCTAAAAAAACATCCACCTAAAAATTCAATTTCTAATTTTCTTTAAACAATCAATACGGTAATCAGAAGGCCCCCCCCCCTCCTCCAAAAAAAACTTTTAGTGGGTGAAGAAATCCTAAAAAAACATCCACCTAAAAATTCAATTTCTAATTTTCTTTAAACAATCAATACGGATATCAGAAGCCCCCCCCCTCCTCCAAAAAAAACTTTTAGTGGGTGAAGAAATCCTAAAAAAACATCCACCTAAAAATTCAATTTCTAATTTTCTTTAAACAATCAATACGGTAATCAGAAGGCCCCTCCCCCTCCTCCAAAAAAAACTTTTAGTGGGTGAAGAAATCCTAAAAAAAATCTACCTAAAAATTCAATTTCTAATTTTCTTTAAACAATCAATACGGAAATCAGAAGCCCCCCCCCCCCCTCCTCCAAAAAAAACTTTTAGTGGGTGAAGAAATCCTAAAAAAACATCCACCTAAAAATTCAATTTCTAATTTTCTTTAAACAATCAATACGGAAATCAGAAGCCCCCCCCCCCTCCTCCAAAAAAAAACTTTTAGTGGGTGAAGAAATCCTAAAAAAACATCCACCTAAAAATTCAATTTCTAATTTTCTTTAAACAAAAACTTTTAGTGGGTGAAGAAATCCTAAAAAAAACATCCACCTAAAAATTCAATTTCTAATTTTCTTTAAACAAAAACTTTTAGTGGGTGAAGAAATCCTAAAAAACATCCACCTAAAAATTAAATTTCTAATTTTCTTTAAACAATACGGTAATCAGAAGGCTCCCCCCCTCCAAAAAAAATTTTAGTGGGTGAAGAAATCCTAAAAAAATATCCACCTAAAAATTCAATTTCTAATTTTCTTTAAACAATCAATACGGTAATCAGAAGGCCCCCCCCCCTCTCCAAAAAACTTTTAGTGGGTGAAGAAATGCTAAAAAGTCAAATACTGACAAAAAACGTTTAAAATCAGAGAATGTGGTGCTTAATCGATAGTAATCCAAAGATTTTAAAATAAAAATAAATCATAAAACTTGTATATGTCCACCTTATTATGCATTTGAAAATTTTGGTAGAATTAAGTTTTTTTTCTTTGTGCTTCAAAAGATTTTTAAAGATTAAATCAGAGAACCATTTTATCTTCATCTGGAATTTAGCAGATAAGACCACCACTGGCAGACCCAAGTTGTCTTGGGAGGACATGGTCAAACGTGATAGGAAAGCCATGGGTATGGATTCCGTCAGACCTCACCAGAGACAAGAATGGAGGGGAAGACTTAGATCGCGACTAGACAATCAGGCTCCACCCTCATCAGAGGATTAATTGTGATTCAACAAATAAACCGGTTGTTGATGATGATGATGATGGATCCTCATTACCTAAAAATATAAGGGGTCAAATATCGCAATGTCAGACAATCTAGGCATTGACTGTTAGAAGATAATGTTTCAAGAGAATGGAAAACAAATATTAATTCAAAACTGAAATCAAAATCTTTGGCTATGATACATGTAGAATTCGTTTTCTGTTCAAATCAATTTTTTTCTAAATAAATTTATGTTCAAATTTACAAATTCTTTTACTCATTCGTGTTTAAGATTTGCTGATTTCAAATGCAGGTGTTTTTTTGCAAGGTTCTCCTCTTGTGGAAGCCATGGCTCATCACTTTGAGTCGAAAATTTTGCCATATCTTGTACAATGAATTACTTCTGGCCTTAACATTGTAAGCAAATGCTCATGTATCAAAAGATTGAAAGTTTTTGAAGCTATTCACATCCAATCATTTTACAGAGATTAAAACAATACTATCTTAAAAAAAAAAAATTAGTTTTAGTTTTATGACAATTTGGTTCAATCAATAATTTAATGACCAAACGATACATGAATAAATTTAACTTTAAAAAAATCCTATTTAAAAAAATAATTTGGTAAAAAGAACAAATGGCATAGTTTAAAAAAAAAAGAAAGAAAAACAAAACGAAAATTAAAGTAAAAAGACTCCCGGGTAACGCCAAGTAGGTACAACTAATTGTTATATAATGGGTTGAACTAATTGTTAAAGTTTTGACTAATTTGATTTTTTTTTTTAAATGTTCACTGTAAAATAGTTTGACTATGTTTAACACAGTTCTTATTCTGATTGTAAATGGATGAAACATGAACTATTTCACCTCTAGCTGGAAGGAGGAGGCAAGAGAGTTCATACCTTTCTAAAGTCAGTGTAATAGATCCAACATGGTTTTATATCGTCAGTGATTATGTAATGGAAAAAGCTATATCAAAAGAATGACCAAATCTATCCATACATAAATTTATCAATTTTATTCAAGACTTGATAGAACAACCAGAAGTGTAGAAGTAAAGAGTTAAGAGTGTTGTATGTGTGTAGACTTGTGAGTGAGCTCGTGAGACTGTGTATATAAGCTGTCGCTATATTTAGTAGTCCATTATTGTGCCTTGTTTCGTCTGCTGAGATGCCTGCGGCCCAGCAGCCAAAGCTAGATTTCGTTTGCATGCAAGGAGTCTGTATCGTAACTAACAAGGGTTCATTTAACAAGTTCAGTATTTAACTGCTGGCTGTGCTTGGGAGTTCTCCCTTATGTAGTCAATACTAGCAGATGCTCGGTTCCCAGAGCAAGTCTTCCTGATTGGTTGATGTTCAGTTTCAGTAACCAATCGAGATTGGGTATTTTGAGAGAATTAACCAATCAGTATTAAGTATTTTAATCAGTAAACATTAAATATTTTACAAAGATCGTTTTCTGCTACTGTTGTTTCTACTGGAAGAGAGTTCCACAATTACACATCTGGAATCTGACACCCTCCCCTACCCACTTCCAAAATGGGTGAATGTTTGAATAATTGAAAAAAAATAAAAGAATTAGGAAAGAATGAATTGACTTGGATCCTTCATTTTAAATAGAAGACAAGCAGAACAAGTGATAGCTAAAAAGGAAAAAAACAAGTTGATATTCAAAGATGCAAGAAAAAGACGTGGAAGCAGCAGAGAAAGATGAGCTGATTCAGGCAAGACAGCGGAGTTGGAGTCAGAGCAAAGTTAGTCGGATTTGGTGGAAATTGTCCGACTCCCAAAAAAAAAAAAAAAAAAAAAAAAAAAAAGTGATAAATGTTAAAAAATGACCCAAACAAAAACAATATCAATTTTGATATTTTGTGTTTGAATTGAATTCTTTAGATTTTTGGCCACAACGGATAAAGGCAGTGAGTAACAATCAGTTCTAAGTAACAGTCTTCCGGAGGTTGAAGGTTCAATCCTCGCTACAGGCGACACTAGCTAAGAATAAAATAAAAATTACTTAACACTTCTACGCGGTCATGGCTGACGAAACGAGAACAATCTACCCCCCTGTGGATTAACTAAAGGGTTCAGTTCGAAATTCTGTAGGGATTCCCCACTTCAAAAAAATGCATCTGACAAAGGTCGGAGGTTACATCAGCTGTAACGGTGTGAAAATACTCAAATATAAATTATTACTGGTGGAAGAAGATTTTGTTTTGCTAAATATTGATGGGTGCGTTTCCTAGTACAAATATTAACTAAATATGTTTTGTGCAGGTGGCTCCACACACAGTTGTAAACAGGATATAAACTAGACAAGAGGTCACAAATAGGTTATGAGGGTAACCTTTCAGGAAATAATCGTGTTTTTTTGTGAGAATAGGACACGATAGAACTTAAACGGAACTGATACCAGACAGACAATTGAGTGGTGGTTGTAATCTATCTGAATGGAAGGTTCGGAAGAGACAAGACGTATTTTTAGATAATCTGACAAAGCATCACAATAATTAAGCCATGTGCTTAAAATAAAAAACTCTCTCTCTCTCTATTTGCTCTCTCCTTGTCAGCCCCACCTCAACTAGATGATCAACAAATGTTTAAACCATTCTTTTTTCAAAAGATCTCGTGTCATATTATTTAATTAAATAATGTGACAAGCATAAGATGGTTATGATTACAGTTACAAAATTGTCTACAGTCCGGCAAGATCATTCAACACATATGGACATGCTATTGAAGAAAGATGATTATCATTTCAATGTTAACTGTGGTGATACTGGCTAATTGATATACATAATTAGCATAAGTAGAAATAGATTACTATAGAAGGCTCTCCTTAAGTATAGCTAACAGTGAAAGTACACTAGCAACTGACTAAGTAAATTTACAACTTCACAACATTGACTTTATCTTATTCAAGTGCCTCTATCTACAAGGTCTTTATACTTTATATTATTAGGTTTATCGTCACTATGCTAAACACACACATTTAACTTTAAATCTTTTCCTATATCACATGATCAAATTAACCAATCAGCGATCTACTTCTAATATGGTGCTTAAGTTGACCGTTAGGGCAACCCCCGTCAATCATATCTATTAACCCACCGTACATGGCAAATTATATCTACACTTACCTTCAAAATCATATTACTGTCAAGCTTAGTTTATACCGTTGATTGTTTAAATAAACTCAACATATAATCATATTAAGTTGCATGGAACACCGGCCAGCTCATAAGGTATGATTTTTGAAGCGTTAATTTTATAAAGACTATATTATAATGGAAATGGTTACGATTTGACATTCTTAGGTCAAATTGGACTTCTTTTTTTTTTTTTAGAATTGAGAAGTCGGAGTTAAGCATTGGTGTAACCATCTCCGCAGCCCTGGTTTCAAGAATATTTCAAAGCTGGTGGAATTTTTTTTTTTTTAGCAATAGCAAGAATAAAATAAAGCAAAGCCTCCCCCCCCCCCAAAAAAAAACTAAAACTTTTTGTTAACCGATTTCCAAGACGAATAAATTAAGTCATGAATTTTGGAATTGTTTTTGAACTAAGTTTGAAATATTCAATTACAATTTGGACATTTTTATACTTGTTTTTAGCTTCAATGGACATGCTTCATCAGAAAAGGTTTGAATGTTAGCAAAAAGATCTTTGCATTTCATAAGAAAAAATAACAAAACGAAATATGCAATCTAATGCATGCAACTAGGCTTGCACATGAAGAAATGTCAAGTTTCCAATAAGCTTCACCACGATATATATATATATATATATATATATATATATATATATATATATATATATTCCCTGTGGCTGTGGCATTAGAGCGCTAGCTTGTGGAGTCTAGGCTGATTCTTTAACTGGGTTTGTGCCCTCCGAGCGTCTGAAATTATCACTTCCTACACTGATGATAGCAAAACGCTTGAAACACCGGAATCTGTAGGTAATTTGATATTTACTAAAATAAATATTATTATATATGTGTATATATAAATAAATGTGTATGTGTATATATATATATATATAAATGTATATATATATATATATATAAATATGTGTGTATATATATATATAAATATATATATATATATAAATATATATATATATATAAATGTGTGTGTGTATATATATATATATATAATTGTATGTGTGTGTACATATATATAAATGTGTGTGTACATGTGTGTATATATATATGTGTGTGTGTGTGTCTGTATATACATATATATATATATATATGTGTGTGTGTCTGTATATATATATAGACACACACACATATATATATATGTGTGTGTGTGTCTGTATATATATAGACACACACATATATATATATATAACAATTTTGATCAAATCTGACAAAATGTAAAAAAAATAAATGGAAAAAATGAAAAAGTGCACCATACAATCAAAACAAAATCTCATTTACAAAGCTAATATTTCATCTTTATTTATCGAAAGACTTCGTCAGAGTATACAATAAGAATGGATTTTAATTATAAATTATCGAATAAGCAGCAGACATGAGGAAATAAGGAGTGGGGAAAGAGAAGAAGGAAAGCAGGGTCGGACGAAGGCCCAGACAGAAATAAATATACAAGAAACAAAGAAAAATGCTTCCCTCTCCTTACCTTCTCATGTCTACCGCTTATTTTTTTTTTTTCAAATAATTTGGATTCATTATGCATTTTGATGTAGAATTGAGTTTTTAATTGGTGTTAATGTAGAAAATTTTTCTTGTGATTTGGTTCTGTTTTTGGTAGAATGTTTGTTTTGTATTGCACTTACGATATTTCTGATTTGAAAATAGATTTTTGTTTGTTCATTGTAGGACTTAAAATAAACACTGCTTTGAAACAGCTGTAAACAGCCATTATACCTTGGTGTATGCTCTTGATTTGGAAAACGTTTTGAATCACCTTTATATATATATATATATATATATATATATATATATATATATATATATATATATAAAGGTTAATATAACAAAAGATATAAGATGGAACTAATATCTTTAATTAGTGAGCATCCGCTCATAATTAATTAGTGAGCATCAGCTCATAAGAACCCTTAATTGGACATTATAATATTCAACACCAAGTGAGTTTTCTGAACTTTTCATATGATTTGGTTTTTTCTATCGTTTTATTAATTTGCATACACCTTGGATACACTTTTCACTGTCATCTACTGCATCGATAGCAAAAAAATTTCCCGCCTGGATAACTTTTTCGTTTTTGGACTACCATTCACCACCTGGATCGTTTTTTTTAATCAACCTCTTTGATATCTTTCTTGAAGCTGTTTTAAACTTTATGACTTGGATGATCTGTATAAGTTTAACAAAAAAGTATGTTTTGGGATGATATATTTGATGTTTTATATACTTTTATGTATTGTATATATATTTTCAAAGTTTAATTTTATTACCTGCAATAATGTCATTGCGGTAATGGTCCTCTGAGGAGAAGATTTTCTTTGAAAACTCATGAGTTAAGGACTTTAAAGTACTTTGCTTGAACATTGAATTCTAATAAATTTGATTTGTACCTTATTTTATTCTTTCACTTTATCTAGTGCTATATACAGGGTGTCTCAAAAAAATGTACTCACTCTTAGAATGACGAGAAAACCTTTATTTACCTTGGTGCGCGTTATCAGCTTTGTTTGAACAATAATGGTCATCAGTTTGAACATTTGCGAACATGATTCTTCAATTACATCTGTCTCATGTATTCGATGTTATTTCATTTCACTCTATGTTCATAAATAAAAGTTTTCTCGTCATTCTACGAGTGAGTACATTTTTTTGAGACACCCTGTATATATATATACACATACACAAATATATACATAATTATAAATATTTCTCAAATTAGTCCCTTAGGTGAACAAAAAATACCTTAAAAACAATCACCTTTTAAAATCATTAAAAAAAAACATACAGCAAATTTTTTTTTTACAAAAAATAGAAAGAAAAATCGAAATGAAGAGGTGTGAATGCAATAAGCAATATGAAAAGCATTTTGAATGTGAAATCAAATCAATGAAAAATGGTGACGTCTAATTTAAAGAACGACTTCACATAATTTCAAATTTCAACTCCAGTTAACCTAAAAAGAGCATCTAGCTTTTACAATTTCAAGATGGACAGCTGCAAATGATTTATGACATGATAATAATAAAACGCTTGTCACAAGTCAGTTGTAGCCATCTTGATCACGTATGTTGGTCTCCCCGGGAGGAAATATCTAAGAATTCCAGGAAAGCGCGACAACCGAATATAAAAACTAAACATTCATGAATAGGCAACGGATTCTTCGAACTTCTTTTATGATCGGGGGGGGGGGGGGGGGGGGAGAAAATAATATAAATAGGTAAATAAAATGTAAGTATAATTGAGTTTGCTGTTGTGGTAAAATGTAATTATAAATAAATGTAATTATAAATAAATTATAAATAATTTATAAATTATATAATTTATAAAATTTATCAAATTATAAATAAATTATAAATAATTATAAATAAATGTAATTATAAATAAATTATAAATAATTTAAAAATTATAAATAATTTATAAATTATATAATTTATAAAATTTATAAATTATATAATTTATAAAATTATAAATAATTTAAAAATAATTTATAAATTATATAATTTATAAAATTATAAATAATTTAAAAATAATTTATAAATTATATAATTTATAAAATTTATAATTTATAAATAAATTATAAATAATTATAAATAAATGTAATTATAAATAATTTATAAATTATATAATTTATAAAATTTATAAATTATATAATTTATAAAATTATAAATAAATTATAAATAATTATAAATAAATGTAATTATAAATAAATTATAATTTAAAAATTATAAATAATTTATAAATTATATAATTTATAAAATTATAAATCATTATAAATAAATTATAAACGTAATTATAAATAAATATTATAAATAAATGCAATTATAAATAACCCTAATTTTAAAATGTAAGTATAATTGAGGTTACTGTTGTGGTAGAGAAAGAAAAAAACTAAAACAGTGAAGATTTCTAAGAGATTAACAAATCAATTGATCACTATATTAGGGGTTGTGGTAGAAGCATCCCTGTCGCAACCCCGGTCTTCTAGTTATCCTGCAAATTATACGAAAACTCAAAAAATAACAGCAGATCTGGCAGCAAAGCACAGCTATGGCGCCGAAAAACATAATTTGAAAAAACTATCAACTTTTGAAAATGTCTAACAGCTTTTTTTTTCTTTCCTTTTTTCTTTCAAATATTCACAATATAACTATATAACTAGCTTGAATACCCATTCCTGGACGGTTTCATCATATTGAGGCACCCTTACATGGGGGGTATTTCTTTAATAACTGAAAAAGTCAGACCCTAAATACTTCAAAGCAATTAAAACACACACTACAATTGTGAAAACTGTGTTAAAAATAGAGCTTACACAACTGAAGTTATGTGCTAAGAAAAAAATGTTCATATTTTATCATTTGGGTGTTCGGTCCTAAATTCATCATAATTCACTCAGATTTTGAGAATCAGCATTTTAACAATTGTCGAAGTCTATAAGTCATTTAAAATAAAAGTGTCAATTTGTTTCCAAATGTAGCTTTTACTGTATAAAATTATAATCACACATTTCATAATTACAAAAAAATGCTAGCAGCAGCAGCAACGACAGCAATGGTCGTCTACACAGTACAATTATAGGCAGCAATAGCAGCTGAAGGTTCCGATTTGCGCACGCACACAAAGAAATATCAACAGCGAACACTACAGTATCCATAAATGTATTTTTATATGTTAATATTTAACCCTCCCCTCCCCAACAAAAACAAAATAAAGCTGCCCACCGGTTGAGTACTCAATATGTTTATGTCTGCAAGTCATCTTCAATTATCTCCCTTGAAAACTAATTCTAAATGGAACAGAAATAAAAGTGTCAATGTGTTTCCAAATGTAACTTTTACTGTATAAAATTATAAAATTACAATCACACATCTTTAGTATCATATTGATTTAACAGCATCCGTAAAATATTTTCTGTTTTTTTTTTTTTAAATCTAATATTTAAAAGCTTTTTTTTGACTCGCATAACAGTAGAAATTTCTAATTAAGTTAAAATGGCTTCTAACACACAACTCAATAAGTCCCGTACTTAACTAATAAAACAACCACTTTTCGACAGAATTCGAGTTTATTAATCGACATCGTTTTCGTCTAGAGTGAAATATATATGTAAAACTATTGCTTATATAGAGTAAAATGTTTAAAAAAATTTAAAGTGAAGAATAATAATAATAATAATAATAATAATAATAATAATAATAATAATAATAATAATAATAATAATAATAGGGATTTTGTCCGTCTGTCACAAATTTTTACTAAACGTAATAAATACATTGCGGAATTTGTCTTATTTCAAAATATTAGAGATCTTCACTCCTTTTAGAAATGGAAAATATTGCATTAATAGTAAATAATAAATTTCCAACAAATAAAGCCGGAAATCGAAACCTTGAGACCTTCAGCCAGACATTCTAACAACTGAGCAATTTGGACTTTCTTATAAATAGATCTTAAAACATTCACCTAACAAAATAATTATAGCTTTGGCGTAACGTCATAGATTTATGATTAACGTCATGTTTCAAAACATGAATTCAAACATAAGCATCCTTCAAATATTTTCTGTTTTTTTTTAAAATCTAATATTTAAAAGCTTTTTTTGACTCACATAACAGTGGGCATTTCTAATTAAGTTAAAATGGCTTCTAACACACAATTCAATAAATCCCGGACGTAACTAATAAAACAACCACTTTTCGGCAAAATTCGACTTTATTAATCAACATCGTTTTCGTCTAGAGTGATACACAGATTCCAACACTTATCTAACAATTTGATGCATTGCACATAACAAGAATAAGGAGGCCAAAACCTTGCCTGCTGATGTTTATGTCTTTAGTCGCTTTGGACGGCTTTCACCTGCTGCTGTTCACTCAGCTGACTGCTAATTTGACTCCGGAGTAAAATGGTGGACCCATGTTTCAGCCATTGTCACATATTGAGGCAAAAATTAAAATGCGGCAACCACTTTGATTACAACTTTCTCATTGATAAATGTTCATGCAAAATGGTAAATACACCTTCGCCTTCTAATACCTTCAACTCGTCTGCTATCTCAAGCAAATTCAATTTATGATCGGCCAAAACGAGTTTGTGGACATTTGTGATATTTTACGGGACAACTGCCGAATTTTGGTAACCTTAGTGTACAGCATCATTTGTGTCTGTATTACAGCATCTAAAGCATACCACCTCTTAAGCATTGTTTCCAACGGAGCAGAGTTTGAATAACACTTATCAAGCCATTGCTTTGCTTGAACAATATTTTTTGTGCTTGTGCATATCAACCCTGACATGTTAGATCGCTCTTAAAAATAAAATAGCTAAAGAAATGTATAAACTTTGTTATGTACTTACGTGGTAGATGAAAAAAAGACTGTACACCAAAAATTATGCAAATTCATCCAGTATTTATTTAATTATAAATAAAAACGATTTTATCACTCGGTAGATATTTCCACCATTTTGTATCTTAGATTTTCCAGTGGTCAAGGACGATAACTCATATTTTCACGATTTCGGGGTTTCCATTGTTTACAAAAATGTCAAAATGTACGTAAAATCATTTTTTTTCTTTTTCTTATAATTTAATAACTACTGGATGAATTTGTGTAATTTTTTCTGCACAAGCTTATTTTCAGGTAACACGTAAGTACATAATAAAGTTTATACATTCTTGAAATATTTCAATGTCAGGGTTGATATGCACAAGCACCGTATTTTTTCGCATCAGAAAGCAATGCTTTACCAACACACGAATTCAGATTTTTCCAATGTTTTTAAAATTTGAAACAGTAGCGTCACTTATATATTTTCATTATTAGCAATAACTCTAACTTGTAAACTAACTAGTAATTCGATTGGGCTCAAATTTTGACATGTGCCACTTGAAGGTTAGTACTTTATAAAAATCATATGGATTTTTTTTTCTTTTTATTTTTTATTTATTTTTTTTTATTTTTTATTTATTTTTTTAATTTTTATTGTTTATTTATTTTTATTTTTTCTTTATTTTTTTTTATTTTTTATTAGTGGCGCCATCTATATGTCAGGCTCAGGATTCATTGAGTGATGTGTTAATATAACATTATTCTAAACTATTTTTTAAGTAAATCCGCAGGGGCCAACTATGACATGTTTATTTACTCCTCGCGGAGTTAGGCACAAGGCCAGTTTTATCTTACTCCCACAAGTAAGATGTGACCCAAGATCGGGTCGAGCAAGTGGGGTTAAAAGCCAGCGCTCGAGAGGTGAGCACTCTGGCCATTTAAAAATTGCCTGGGCAGCCCCGTCGGCATTCCCCGGTAGGGGCGCCTCAGACAATAAGCAATAAACTTACTCCTCCCCAAAGAGGGGAGGCGAAGCCTGGGAGGGTGGACCTCCTAGAACTGCACAGGACAGGCGTGCAGTATCCATCGGAACAGATACTACACTTTGATCTTAGCCAAAAGGCCACGACCTTTGAGGAGATAGAATTTACAAAGCTGAAATCCTTTTTCAAATGCTTTTTTTTTTTTTTAATAAATAAAAACGGAATACATCGATAATAATAACAATTTAAATAATAATAATTTAATGGATTTTGATCAAAATTTGAATGAGTATTCTAGACATAATGTTCAGTAGCATATGTTGATTTGAATCTTTTCATGGGAAAATGCTCTCAAACTGTTCTGTTCACTCAATTTCATTATTAACTCGTTAGTTAAAAATAACTAAATAAGCATGCGTATTGAAATATATTCTCGAAACGGTAATGATAGTCATTTCTTTTAATAAGTAAATTAAATATACAAATAAAATATAAATTATATATCAAAATTATTATAAAATATAAACTATGTTTAAAATTGATTAAGTTTGTTTTAGTTTTGGGTACTTTGTTACTTTGGGACCCGCGCTAAAAGTCCCCGCGCGTCGTGTTTTCCGGCGGTTTACGATAAACGCCGGAAAGCCCCGAAGCGAGACGCATAAGCAGACGACATCTATAAGCAGTCAAACTGAATGAAACGCTGAACTTGCAAACTTGATTAAATTTTCAATGTTTTTTCTTCGTTTAAAAAAAAACTTTATTTCGTACAAATGTTTAATAATAAAAAAAAAAGTAAAATAAAAACTATAATAACTTTTTAATTTAAACACTTAGTTGAAACTTCGTTTAAAAAATAAATTATAATTTCGAAAAATGTTTGCTTGTTTTGTCACACTTGTAAATCCAGCCTCGTTTGTGCTTTTTTTTTTTTTGAACGCAGGTAAATCAACGGATTTTTTATTCAGTACTCTCCGGCGTTTAACGTAAACATCCAGAAAGCACCGACGCCGAGGGACTTTTAGCGCGGACCCTACTGTAAAAAAAGTACCTAGTTTTGTAATAAAAATAAGAGTCGATCAAAAGGAAAAAAAAGCAATTATTCTTAACTAGTTGGACCCATGTAAATTGCTCGGTATTATTATTATTTCGGTACTTATATCGATCTTGACCCAGTTTCCGTGAGTTTCTTGTCGGAAGCGTTCGGCTATCCTATGCAAACGCCCGAGAGATGACGAACCGATTTGTACCAGACGATAATTTTGATACGGTGCTGCGTCCTATGAAAATAATGTTTTACTTGTTTTGTTAGGGTTAGGGTTAGGGTTAAAAATATTTATTTGATAACAGTAATTTCGCTCTGTTTTGCTTGTTTTATTTGTTTTGTTGTGTAAAAAATTTCTTGCAACTATAACTAAAAATTATAGGACGCAGCAACGTATCAAAATAACAAAAAATATTTATTTGATAACAGTAACTTCGCTATGTTTTGCTGTTTTTTTTTTTTTTTGTTGTTGTTTCTTTTAAAAAAATTCTTGAAAATATAATTTAAAATCATAGGACGCAGCACCGTATCAAAATTGTCGTCTGGTACAAATCGGCTCGTCAACACTCGGGCGGTTGCGTAGCACAGCCGAACGCTTCCGAATCGAACCTCACGAAAACTGGTTCAGGATCGATATCAGTACCAATTATTTCTAATAATGAACATAAAGAATCTGTCTGCTCTCTGCTGCTCCTTTTTTGAATGTAAGATGTAAGTCATACACTGTTGTTGTTGTTGGTTGTTGTTGTTTTACTTATTAAGCAATGTCTTTCATAGAAGTTAGAACATTAGTGTAATAATTCTGATGGCATTTATTTATCTAAGAGGCCTCTTTGGACACTTATTTCTAGCTTTCCTCGACACTCAGTCTGACAAAGTCTGGGCCATTTTGAAGCTAGGTGACCCTGACGAAAAAAAAAATCATAGGTAATTAAGAGTGAAGCTATCTGAAGAGCGAGGTTGCGAAAAAAATAAAAACTTCCTTCGCGACCCTCTCCTTAGGTCTAATAACTACTGTAGTGTGGTGATAAATTGACGACTAACGCTCTTCAGTAGTGAGGAAGGTTTTTATAACAGTTGAACGCCGTCCTCTACTGATATAAATTCTCTGCGACAACCGTCCTTCGTCTTAGATGTTGGAAGAACATCATCAGTCGCCAGCAGCCACACTCTGGTAAGTCACTGCTCCTCCTATTTTCCACAACCCTTCTGTTGGGTTGAAGTATAGTTCTGTGCAGTTCTAGGAGGTCCACTCTCCCAGGCTTCACATCTTTGTGCTTTGAAAAGTGTTTCGTGCATTGCTAATCGCCCGAGACACTCCTACTAGGAAATGCCGATGGGGCTGCGCAGGTATTTTCTGTGAGCTAGAGGTCACTTCCTCTTATGCGCTGGTGGAGGGTAGGGGAGTGAGGTAAATATTAGTTTTATCAATAATCTAATTTCAACTTTTACAAAAATTATGTTTCTATAGACGTTTCTTATTTCAACCAACAATCTCCTTTCAACTTTGAAAAAAAATCCCACAGAATATATAATATAAATGATAAGATCAAATTCTCTTAAATATTTCATCAGAGAGACCCCAAAAATATTCTTGTAAATTCATTTTTTTACCATTATCTTCAAATTGATCCAGTTTATTCTTAAAACAATTTAGATTAGAGATATTTTTAACCAGATCAGGCAATTCTCTCCCCAAAATATATTACTCTATAAGAAAAGAAATCTAATTTTTTAGATCCACCTGACCAATAAATTTCTAGTGCGAGGAGAGATATTAAACAAACATAAACAACAAAAACTTGAGGTTTTCGTTCAGGGATCAGTGTCATCCCTACTGTTAAATTGAATTTTTATTGTTTTTCTTATATTTTTTGGTATGGTGTTTAATGGTATTACTTTTTGTACTTCATCACATGTTTCTCATATTTTTTGGTAGGATGTTTAATGGTATGACTTTTTATACTTCAGCACATTTTTTCTCATATTTTTTGGTAGGATGTTTAATGGTATGACTTTTTATACTTTATCACATTTTTCTCATATTTTTTGGTAGGATGTTTAATGGTATTACTTTTTATACTTCATCACATTTTTCTTATATTTTTTGGTAGGATGTTTAATGGTATTACTTTTTATACTTCATCACATTTTTCTCATATTTTTTGGTAGGATGTTTAATGGTATGACTTTTTATACTTTATCACATTTTTCTCATATTTTTTGGTAGGATGTTTAATGGTATTACTTTTTATACTTCATCACATTTTTCTTATATTTTTTGGTAGGATGTTTAATGGTATTACTTTTTGTACTTCATCACATTTTTCTCATATTTTTTGGTAGGATGTTTAATGGTATGACTTTTTATACTTCAGCACATTTTTTCTCATATTTTTTGGTAGGATGTTTAATGGTATGACTTTTTATACTTTATCACATTTTTCTCATATTTTTTGGTAGGATGTTTAATGGTATTACTTTTTGTACTTCATCACATGTTTCTCATATTTTTTGGTAGGATGTTTAATGGTATTACTTTTTGTACTTTATCACATGTTTCTCATATTTTTTGGTAGGATGTTTAATGGTATTACTTTTTGTACTTTATCACATTTTTCTCATATTTTTTGGTAGGATGTTTAATGGTATTACTTTTTGTACTTCATCACATGTTTCTCATATTTTTGGGTAGGATGTTTAATGGTATTACTTTTTGTACTTCATCACATGTTTCTCATATTTTTTGGTAGGATGTTTAATGGTATTACTTTTTGTACTTTATCACATGTTTCTCATATTTTTTGGTAGGATGTTTAATGGTATTACTTTTTGTACTTCATCACATGTTTCTCATATTTTTGGGTAGGATGTTTAATGGTATTACTTTTTGTACTTTATCACATTTTTCTCATATTTTGTGGTAGGATGTTTAATGGTATTACTTTTTGTACTTCATCACATTTTTCTCATATTTTTGGGTAGGATGTTTAATGGTATTACTTTTTGTACTTCATCACATTTTTCTCATATTTTTTGGTAGGATGTTTAATGGTATTACTTTTTATACTTCATTACATTTTTCCAGGTACTTATATCGGCTTGTTTTTTTTTCATACCAGTCGATAATATGTTCTTGACAATCAATCCGACAGAGGGTCGGCCGCTGTAACATCAAATGGCCTTGTTCTGTTCGGATGAGTTATAGTCTGGCTTAGTCCTTGGAGGTGCACCCTCCTAGGCATTACTTTCTCTCTTTGAGAAGACTTTGTTTTATTGCTATTACTTTTGGTATGCTAGCTCTTCCTATCACCCAAGCTTCCGGCCTTGTGTCACAGCTGTTTGCAGTGGGAAGGAAGTAAATCACACGTAGATCTCTTTTCATCTACTACTACTCCTACTACAAATTATAATAATAATAATAACTGTTCCCCCCCCCCCCTAAAAAAACACACACACACACACAATGTTCTGGCATCAGTGTTGACTGATACCACACACATAGTCGTGAAGGGTCACGGAGGATGGAAAGACCGAGGAGACAGCAGAGCACTAAGCAGATCTCTCTTGGAAGGGTGTAGAAAGTACTGGGACCTCAGGGAGGCATATCACCACCCAAATCTCAGAGACGACCAATGGTTGTTGCTAGTGAGAAATTAATGGTATGCGACTGTTGTGATAATGCAAAATCATTTGCAATAGTTATCGAAAGAGGTGGAGAGTACTGGAAATCTGGAGAGACGTTTTGTCACTCAGACTCCAGGGAACACCGTCGGTTATTGTCAGTGAGCAATCACTATCATGACTTATGTGAAAACTCCTAATGAGTAAATAATACTACTACTACTACTACTACTACTAATAATAATAATCATAATAATCATTATAATAATCATCATAATAATAATCATCATCATAACAATCATAATAATAACTCAATGGTAAACTGTTGTTGGAAAAATGCAAAATGATTTGCAACAGTGATCAAAAGAAGCGGCGTGTCCTGGAAATCTGGGAGACTTGTTGCTATTCAGATTTCAGGGAGTACTAGCTTTTGTTGCCAGTGAGCGAACACTGGTAATAACTCATATGAGAACTCCCAGTGACTAAGAAATAATAATGTATTAGTATATAGTACCCTTTGTGTGTCTATTTCTAACACTGATGTTGTCTAATATATTGAAAATATGCCATTATGACATGTGAAATAGCAAGAGCAAACAATGCATGTCACATTTTTACTTCCGCCAAGAAGGTAATGTTTTTGGCCGAGTTTGTTTGTTTGTGTACAGCCTAGCGTCCACATCGCTTGACCAATCGTCACCAAACTTGCAAAATATTGGTCACGATCTACATTAGAACTGATTTAATTTTGAGATATCTAGGTCAAAAGGTCAAAGTCAAGGAACAGATGAAAGTTACACATTTGGTTCTGTTCATCGTGTAGAGGCTCACTCCTTGGTTCATAGTGTAGCCAATGAAGTCTTGCATCTTATATGATTGCAACCGTGAAAAGTTTGGTTATGGTTGCAATTTTGGCGGAATTTCAACTTTTGATTTTTCCAAATTTGATATATAGATCTAGTGCTCTTTGATAACAGTAACTACCATGAAAAATTTCAGTCCGATCAGATAAAGAATTTTTGAGTTTTTATTTACTTACCAATTGAATCAAATTTCGATTAAATTGGATTTTGTGGGGGTTTAAAGAAAAATATTAATCTCGTAAAAATAACAGAAAGAGATGGTACACCCTGAGAAACATTATATATATATATAAATATATAAATATATATATATATGTATATATATATATATATATATATTGGGGAAATGGTCGTATAATCAGTACCATTGGAGAGCCATGAATATTATAACTGTCCTGTTTTTAAATCTCCGAAACAGTTACATGGTAAACAGCTGATGATCCCCGTGTTAATATTAGACGCTTAAGGTCTCCTGTTTTTGTTTCACTTTTAGATTATTAAGCCCCCCCTTTTTTTTTCCTTTTTTTTTTTTTTTTTTACTTATATTTTTTTCATTTATTAATTTTCCAACGAATTTTAAGTCTGCAATATCTTGGATTTAGTTAGTTTGTCTGGGAATTTAAACTGCATTTTACATTTTTTTTTTTTAAATGCCTCAAAGCTTCTTTAGACTATATATATATATATATATATATATATATATATATATATATATATTTGACAGATACAGAAGTTTATGTTTTCATAGTAAATAATTTAATAAGGAAATTAAATCCGCTACAATATGTTTCGGTTTCTTTGTAAACAACTATTTTAATCTTTTGTTCATGCATGGAGTATTGTTGTCACATCTGGGCTGGTGCATCATCTACTAGTCTCTCCCTCCTTGACAAGGTCCAAAAAAGAGTCGCCAATTTAATAGGTCCCTCACTATCAACCAAGCTCCAGCCCCTGTCCCATCGCCGCAATGTAGCATCTTTGTGCTTGTTTTACAAATACTTCAATGGATTATGCTCCGATGAACTGACTACTCTGGTGCCCCCTCAATGTAAATTCACTAGACCAACTCGACAATCAGCTAAATCCCATCCATTCACTGTGGAGGTCCCCAAATGCCGAAGAGCCTTCTACTCCAGCAGCTTCTTTCCTCGTGCTGCCGGCCTGTGGAACTCCCTCCGACGGTACCGACATGCAGAGGTTTAAAATTAATGTAAACAGACATCTCGCTGCACAGCTCCCAACTTAGAATGACACCCTAATCCTACTCCCTAATTCTCAGTAGCCCCTTACGTCTACAATGGCGTCCTACCTTGTTTTGGGTGAAATATCATAAAATAAAAAGAAAAAAAAAAAGAATGAATCACTCTGTGACCCTTTGAAATTTAGAAGCATTTAAATTATTAAATAGTTATTTCTAGCTTTCAGATCTTAGCAAATCCTTATTAAATTAAAAGATCAAAAGTTTTGGAATCTATTTGTATCCAATAATTTCATAACTAAAGATTAAAACAACATTATCTTAACAACAATTAATTATAGATTTATAACAATTTGATTCAATTAATAATTTAATGACCGTAATAATTAAATTTAATTCTCAAAATCCTACGTAAAAAAAAAATACTTTGGTAAAAGAAAAAGGGCATAGTTTTAAAAACTAAAAAAACAAAAATGAAAGTAACCCCCCCCCCCGTGCAACGCCGAGTAGATATAGCTACTAAAACATATTTTAGCATGTTAATTGATATTTCCTTGGCCTTTTGATTAGGAAAAAAGTGTAGTATCTGTTCCGATACTACACTTCATCTTTTCTTTCTTTGGTTAGTGACTCCGCCATTTTTATTTTTGTCCCAATACAGAATGCCTCTTTTTGGGGAGCTGGATTTTCTCCACATTAAAAATTAACCTTATGCCTAACCCTGCCCTTATGGGGAGGCAAGTAAATAGGGATATTGTGTTGTCTATACTTGAGAAAACTATGTTAAATTATAAACATGCTATGGCAACTGTCATCAGTTGATTGGCTGATTAAACAAGCGTTCTGATTGGCTATTCTTTTGTTCTATTTTTCTATTCGTATTTAGTTAATTAAAACCTCAATCAACAATTAATTATTTTATAACGAATACAAGTTTTCAAATCTAACAGAATGCTTTTCAGAAAAGTGACGTCTAAAGTAATTTGAGTTTGGACCAGATTAACGAATATGTGCAGTAACTTTATTTTTTTGTTGATTTAAAAATATTTTATGACGATTAAAATTGACTCTTCTATCAATTTGTCATTTTCCCCTTGTTAAGGGGGTCAGACGCTTTTTTGATATTTCGCAAGCTCACTTCAGTTCTCATGGTTCAGCAGGTAAACTATATATTTTAATTTCTATTATCATTATTGATCTTACAAATGGAATAGTGTGAAATTGCATGATAAGACGTTCTATTTCCCATATTCACTGGATATATGTTGTTTTTTGTTTTTTTAAAAATAATACTAAAGTTTGATGTTTTTCTTCTATATGTGATGTTATAAGAAAAATAAAGAATTAATAAATAATAATTTATAATTAATAAAAACAGTCGACGTTTAATGAATTCGCATATGGCATTCTTGGATGTTTTTTGTTTTTTTGAATTCTCTTCTTTTCTTCAGGTTTTTGTTCATTTGTTTTTTGTCACCTGAAGATGATTTGACCTACAATCGAAAGTGCTACTGATATTTATAGAATTTATAATTAAAAAAATGTTTTTGTTGATTTTGACAAAAAAAGATTTTAAAAATTGAAAAAAAAAAAGGACACAATCAAGTAGAAACAATGTTTAACAATGTTTGCTTAAATGAAAGAATGCTGCCTTTCGACTTTGTTCATTCTGTATTTAAATATTTTAATTTTCTATATCCTATATATTTTCATTGCTATTATCATTATTCATCTTACAAATGGAATAGTGTGAAATTGCATAAGACGTTCTGTTTCCCATATTCACTCGATATGTTTTTTTTTTAAATAATACTAAAGTTTGATGTTTTTCTTGCTTGACTTCTATATGTGATGTTATAAGGGACACTAATGAGGCCTTTTGGAATCATCGAAAATAAAATACAAAATAACATTTTCCAAATTGTTTTAGAAATGATTGTATGCCAAATATTCGTTGTTCTTGAATTCTTGGAACTGATATAAATAATGTTCTAATTTTGTTTATCCCAACTTATATATATATATATATATATATATATATATATATATATATATAATCCAGGTAAAACATCCACAGGGTATTAATCCAAAGAATTTCAACCGGGTTTATAAAAAGTGCTCAATATCAAATAGAGCTTTTATATATGATTATTTTTATTTACACAGACATGAACAAAATCTGCGACACTAGCATGTCGATGTTATCGTTCAACAGCTATTATAAACTGAGATCTCATCAGGCAGAGTTAGAATCCGATCTTAACCGTAGATCATATTTGGAAAGAATGAAATGGAGAAAAAAGAAAAGAAATTTAAAATTTAAATTTTGGAAAGTCATGTGGTTGGGACCGTTAAGAATCAAAAAAAAAAAAAATAAAATAAAATAAAAATAATATATATATATATATATATATATATATATATATAAGGGCGCTAGTGAAGAGACCTTTTGGAATCATCGAAAGTATAATACAAAATAAAATTTCCCAAATTGCACTTTCTTATGAATAGATCTTCAAACATTTCCTTAACAAAACAATCGTACGCCAAATATTCATTGCGTTTGAATCCTTGGAACCGATATAAATAATGTTCTAATTTTGTCTATCTCAACTTATATACATCAAGATAATTATCTATATAAATGCATGCAATATGTTTTATATAGTAATTAGAAAAGTCACGGTAAGTTTCATTTGCATAACGATTTAGAAAAAAACATTTTAATAACTAACAAATATATGCTCCCTCTGGTCGCATATTTTCACTAGGCTATTGCGTCACCTCCTTCTCTGTCGCTGTCTGCGAGGGGGTGTTCATATTTACTTGTCAAGAATTATCTAATTGTGAAAAAAAAACTACATACAATACATATTTAAAGCTAAATAAATTGTTTTGGACTATTAAAATAATTTAAGTTCAAGTTTATTCATTTATTTTTTATTATCGCTTATGTTTGAATTCATGTTTTGAAACATGACGTTAATCATAAATCTATGATGTTACGCCAAAGCTATAATTATTTTGTTAGGTGAATGTTTTAAGATCTATTTATAAGAAAGTCCAAATTGCTCAGTTGTTAGAATGTCTGGCTGAAGGTCTCAAGGTTTCGATTTCCGGCTTTATTTGTTGGAAATTTATTATTTACTATTAATGCAATATTTTCCATGTCTAAAAGTAGTGAAGATCTCTAATATTTTGAAATAAGACAAATTCCGCAATGTATTTATTATGTTTAGAAAAAATTGTGACAGACGGACAAAATCCCTATTATTATTATTATTATTCACTTTAAATTTTTTAAAACATTTTACTCTATATAAGCAATAGTTTTACATATATATTTCACTCTAGACGAAAACGATGTTGATTAATAAATTCGAATTCTGTCGAAAAGTGGTTGTTTTATTAGTTACGTCCGGGACTTATTGAGTTGTGTGTTAGAAGCCATTTTAACTTAATTAGAAATTTCTACTGTTATGCGAGTCAAAAAAAAGCTTTTAAATATTAGATTTTAAAAAAAAAAACAGAAAATATTTGAAGGATGCTGTTAAATCAATATGATACTAGAGATATGTGATTGTAATTTTATAATTTTATACAGTAAAAGTTACATTTGGAAACACATTGACACTTTTATTTCTGTTCCATTTAGAATTAGTTTTCAAGGGAGATAATTGAAGATGACTTGCAGAAATAAACATATTGAGTACTCAACCGGTGGGCAGCTTTATTTAAAAAAAAATTTTTTTTTTTGAGGGGGGGGGGGGGGGGGTAAATATTAGCATATAAAAATACATTTATGGATACTGTAGTGTTCAATGTTGATATTTCTTTGTGTGCGTGTGCAAATCGGAACCTTCAGCTGCTATTGCTGCCTATAATCGTACTGTGTGCACGCGTGTATAGACGACCATTGCTGTCGTTGCTGCTAATATTTTTTAGGGCCAATTTTTTTTTTTTAATTATGAAATCGCGTTCTTCAGTTCCAGAATAAATCTTTATTGCTTCACACGGTCTTTGATATCCTTCTTCATTTTATCTAATTTCGTATTTCATTTTACTTCCAAACATCCAACAACGAATTATTCAACAAACTATAGTCGGCATTCACTAAATGCAACACATGTCCTTTGCCCCTACCTATGCACGGTATATACTGAATTGGATTTTCAAAGATTTTAAACAGAAAACATATTCATCAAAGTATAGTTCAGATGCAAATATATATCCGAATAGATAAAGGAAGCTACATGCAAATGCCCTATGCTGTTAATTAGTTAAACAAAGAATTGAATGTAAATAGCATAACAAATCCCCCCCCCCCGATGCAAACGGCCAGTGTTACCTTAAACAGCCCCTTCCCTTTCTGAAAGATGCTTGATAGAGAAGCACGCAAGGCCATCACTTAAAAATATCAACGCAAATGGCAGAGGAGTGCAGAATACAAAGCTAGGCAAGTCATTTTTTTTTTTTTTTCCTTTGATGCCATACGAAGACAAATAAAAAGCTGTTGAGCAGCAGGAATAGAGAATAAGACAAAAAAAAAAAAAAAAAAAGGAGAGAAGATATTGCCCATTCATGAAAGACCAGGAACACACAGAGATGATAGATTATACACATGCAGTAAGCGCGTTTCTGTTGTGCGTTCCCAAAAGAGGATGAGATAAAAAGGACACATATGTGTGTCCATATGCAATATATATATATATATAATGTGCGTGCGTGTGTGTGTGATATATATCTACAATAAAAGCTGTTTCTTCTTTTAAAAAAAATTGTCGGTGCTTCTGCTGTTTCACAATGACATTAAAATATTTAAATAAATGTATAAACTTTTTTTATCTACTTACATGTTAGCTGAAAATAAGATTGTACGGAAAAAATTACGCAAATTCATCCAGTATTTATTAAATTATAAGAAAAAGAAGAAAAAAAATGATCTGTAGACATTTCAGAAGACAAGGGCGATAACTCGATTTTTTGTCGGAAAAAGTAAAAATATCAGAAAAAATGGTGACATATAAATAAAATCGTTTGTTATTTTTAATTTAATACTGGATGAATTTGCGTAAATTTTGGTATACAGTCTTTTTTTCAGCTACCACATAAGTACATAACAAAGTTTATACATTTCTTTAGTTTTTTTTTTTAGGCCTAACATGTCATTGTGAAACAGCAGAAGCACCAAATTGTCTCCTAAGGCGATCATCTTTCAAGTAATGAGAAAGTAGAGGAGCATCGTTTGAATTTGAATGCAATTGAACTGAAAAGTAAGGGTCCGGATTCCAAGATTGGTCAGCATTTGCTGATCATCACATGCATGACTCCTGCCTTTTTGGCTAGGAGTAAAGTCTAGTATCTGTTCTGATACTACGCTTCATCTTTTTTGTCATCGGTCAGTGAAAAAGAAATCCTTCTTGACTGAAGCCATTTTTTTAAATTTTGTCCCAACCCCAGTGCTCCTGTTTTTGGAGCTGGATTTTCCTCCCCACATTAATAACTGACCTTGTGTCTAACTGTCCTCGTGGGGAGACAAGTAAATAAGGACCCCTTTACAATCTTCGGTTATACTGTCATCTTTTCTCTGGTAAAAATTTTTATGTTTCGGAACGTTTTTGAGAACGAGTATTGATAATTTGGATTATTCGGACTACTGTTCTCATCTTGGTTGTTATATTCACAACGTTTTCACCGATGTAACCTCTGACTTTCTTCAGGTGCATCATTTTGAACTTGCGAACCTTCTAGTGAAACTTGGACATCGGAAAGGCGTAATAAATCAAGAAGTTGAGTATGGTTGATCTCACATGGATGCAAAAAGGAAACCATCCACCCTCCAGGGATGAAGTATAAATTATAGACAGAAGAATGGGGAAGAGTACAACGTCTCTAAAGAAGAAGCAAAGATGCTGGGCGACAATGGCCTCCTTTTAATTAGACCTAGTATAAAACTGAATTCAAGATGGGAACAATAATTATAAATAGATTAGAACACTAGTAAAAAAAAAAATTGCAATATGAGTTACAATAAAAAAAAAACAACTTTCAATACTAATTCTATAGTAATATGTAGTAACACTACACATCTAGACAAGATTAAGTTTAAGGCTCGCAACATTAATACTAGAATCGTCCAGATGGACCCATAGTGTAATGGTTAAAAAGTGTTGGTTAACAAGCAGTTCTGACTGGGCAGAGGTTTATGGTTCAATCCTTACTACAGACGGTAATAACTAAGAATAACGGATTAACATATGTAGCTGGTTATGGTTAGTTAATGAAATGAAGATCAATCTACCCCTGTGTATAAAATAATTAATAGGAAGTCTGTACAGGTTCCCAAGTTCAATAAGAAGATTCCCATATTCCAAAAAATGCACCTAATAAAAGGTCGGACGTTACATCGGCTAAAACGTTGTAGATATAATAATCAAGATGATAAAAATTATTAAAAATTATTAATCCGCATCTCAAAAATTCAGAAATTTTTTCAATTTTTAAATTAAAAAAAAAAAATGTTTTCATGTTTTTCCATATGCTCCAAATTATGGAGAAGTGGTTTTCCCCAGAGAGAGAGAGATCTTCTGGTCTAACCAGACAGCCTCTTTCTCTCTTATTAACATATCTGGTTTTGGCAGCTGTGTCCGACCAGTTTAGCAAGACTATTGTCTTTTGACTAATTACACTTGATGTATCTACAGAGATGGGGATGAAACATCTATTCAGCGGAGTTCAATTTATTTATTTTGTGCTCCTCGGCATGCCTAGCGATAGACCTGAGGTCAACAGCAGTGGAAATGCTTTGTATTATTTGAACTACTGTTCTCATCTTGAATGTGTTTATCCTCACATTTTCGCCGATGTAACTGCTGACCTGCTGACCTTCTTCAGGTGCATCTTGTCGAACTCACACATCTTTATGTCAAACTGAACCCTTTAATTAATCCACCGAAGTAGAGTGTTCTCATTCTGTCAGTCAATCTACCCCCGTGGATTAAATGAAGGGTTTGGTTCAACATTCTGTACAGATTCCAGAGTTCAACATTCTGTACAGATTCCAGAGTTCAACATTCTGTACAGATTCCAGAGTTCAACATTCTGTACAGATTCCAGAGTTCAACATTCTGTACAGATTCCAGAGTTCAACATTCTGTACAGATTCCAGAGTTCAACATTCTGTACAGATTCCAGAGTTCAACATTCTGTACAGATTCCAGAGTTCAACATTCTGTACAGATTCCAGAGTTCAACATTCTGTACAGATTCCAGAGTTCAACATTCTGTACAGATTCCAGAGTTCAACATTCTGTACAGATTCCAGAGTTCAACATTCTGTACAGATTCCAGAGTTCAACATTCTGTACAGATTCCAGAGTTCAACATTCTGTACAGATTCCAGAGTTCAACATTCTGTACAGATTCCAGAGTTCAACATTCTGTACAGATTCCAGAGTTCAACATTCTGTACAGATTCCAGAGTTCAACATTCTGTACAGATTCCAGAGTTCAACATTCTGTACAGATTCCAGAGTTCAACATTCTGTACAGATTCCAGAGTTCAACATTCTGTACAGATTCCAGAGTTCAACATTCTGTACAGATTCCAGAGTTCAACATTCTGTACAGATTCCAGAGTTCAACATTCTGTACAGATTCCAGAGTTCAACAAAATGTACAGATTCCAGAGTTCAACATTCTGTACAGATTCCAGAGTTTAACAAAATGTACCCGGAGAAGGTTGGAGGTTACATCGGCCGAAATATTGCAAGAATGACATCCAAGATAAGAAGAGTGGTCTGAATAATCAAAATATTACAAATGATCGATCCTCATCTCAAAAAAGGTGCGAAACAAATGTGATGCTATTACGGATGGAAAAAAGTAATTTGAGCATGTGGTGTCTCCGGTCATTTCCATTTAAAGGTTTGAGAAGTGATTTACCTTTCCAGACATTATGAAGTAAGGACAGGTAAAACGCTCTTTACCCTTGATAGGCAATCCCCTAGAGATGGTGTCTCGATAAAAGCACTGGTCCCCATCACCTCACTGGGTTGGCGTCAGGAAGGGCATCCGGCCTATAAAAATCTTGTCTCAACTAAGGAAATGACTTTCAAAGAAAATCTGTCACGTTTCAGGTTATGTGGCTTAAATAATGACCTGGCCAGAGACAGGTTGGTTTGGAAGTCAATTTTCTAAAAGCCGTCCAACACATGCCAGCATGTAAAACGGACGTTAAACTGAATATAATGATAAAGATTTCACCGGGTTTATAATCTGTTAGGTTCTGTTGCATTTACATTTTAACAGCATTCCTCTGATGAGTATTGATTTACTCCTCTCCAGGAGTTAGGCACAAGGCCAGTTTTTATCTTACTCCCACAAGCAAGATGTGACCCAAGGTCGGGTCGGGAAAGTGGGGTTTAAAAATTGCCTGGGCAGCCCCGTCGGCACCCCCCGGCAGGGGCGCCTCAGGCAGCAAACAATAAACCCACTCCCCCCCAAAGAGGGGAGGCGAAGCCTGGGAGGGTGCACCTCCCAGAACTGCACAGGACAGACCCATAGACCGGCGTAAATCAAGCCCTGGAGGCCAAGACAAGACCAGTCTATGGGCTGCAGTATCCATCGGAACAGATACTACACTTTGATCTTAGCCAATTCCTCTGATGAGTAACGAGAGTTGAAAAAAAAAAATTTCTTAGGAGACAATTTTAAGAAAACCAAAACCAAAAAAAAAAAACACTTTTATTAGTAGGGGTAGGACGTAATGGGTGAAAATTTCAGATTCATGCGAGTAGTATTTTTTTGTGTTCATTTATACATAAATAACACTAAACAATCAAACATTTTGAAAATTTTGCAAAATTCAGAAGGTGCAGGCCAAAAATAGCCGTTAGGGCTCCACAGGACTCAAAATCTATCATTTTTCGGTGAAAAAGTGGTTTCATGCAACATTGCAAGTCCTAAGACATCCTCAAAAGCTATGAATGGATATAGATGGTTAAATCTGATATAGTACTTTAATTTAGGACCATTTTCATGCTGTGAAAGGGTTTTCTTGAATGTAAAATAGCCAAAAACTAGTGGCTTGCACCTTCTGAATTTTGCAGAATTTTCAAAATGTTTGATTGTTTAGTGTTATTTATGTATAAATGAACACAAAAAAATACTACTCGCATGAATCTGAAATTTTCACCCATTACGTCCCACCCCTATTATTAGATACATTAAAATTTTGTGCAATTAACACACACACACACACACATACATATATATACATATAATAAACCATTCACACATATTCATATGATTATGTGTGTGTCTGTCTTTTGTTATAGAAATACATTCCATACCAATGCAAAAAAAAAAAAAAAAGAGAGAACAATGCAATAAGAAAATGGAGAACCAACATTGTTGACAGCTGTCTCAGCTTCCTAAACGTGATCCTTGTTAGCCTTAAGAGAAAATGAAAACTTACTACCGGCAGGCGGGACAACTTGGTCCAAAAGTTTGGGACTGGTGCGTTTCCAGATCTTTTTTATGACAGCTCTTAGTTCTTCGTTTGCCTGGTCTATATTACCCTCCGTTTGTATTTTTAGTGACGTTCGAACCAACGCAAACAAAGTTGCATTGAACATAACTGTTCCATCACTGTTCAATGGCATGTTCATACTGACCAAACGCTGAAAAAGGGGCAGAAACAAATTAACAAATCGTTAAAACAATACAAACAATTATAAGAGACGGATTTATTCACATTCTTCTCCTTGTCTTGATTGTTATACTAACCACAATATTTCAACCACTGTATCATCATCATCATCATCATCTTATCATGCCAATACTGGATCCATTGTTGGGCATCAAGGTTACATCTGACCTATCCTCTCAACCTGTCCGTGCCACTGCTAGACTCTTTTCTCTTGCGATCCATGCTAAATCATCATCATATCTTATCATGACTATAGAGTCGATGCTTAGGGCTCAACTGTACGACCAGTTGAGCAGCAAGATAAGTCAGACTGCCAAGCACATCAAAATGCCGGTTTATAATAAGGCTAGAAAGTTCCATTATGTTCAGAAGGGCAAGTCCATTCTCTGTGTTCTGATTGGCTGAGATTCATAAGTGGCCATTCTAGTGTATAAATGTTTTCATTCATTCGAATAAGTATTCTTCTATGAGATGGATGCCAGTTGAGGCGTTTATGCCGCTAAGTGTTAGTTTGATTCTATAATTACAATATTTGATCCATCGTTGAGCATCAAGGTTACAGTCCATCAAATCTTGGTCAGTACAATTTGATCCAACGTGTATTTTCTAGTTGTATTCAATTGATTATATATGCTAGACCGATGTTCGTTTCTCATGTGGTTTGAATGAATAAACAGAAGAACTGTAACTTTCATTAGTACCAGTAAGGAAACGAGAGAGAGAGAGAGAGAGGTAGAGAGAGAGAGAGGGAGAGAGAGAGAGAGGTATGGACAGTTGGAAGAACAAAGAATTGTATGGAGAAACATTTTTTTTCTTGAACAAAAAGAATGGTTATATAGGAAAAGGAATTCAATATGCAGCATTTTTGTTTTTGGTCGGTATTGACTTGACACAAGCCTTGTTGCTGCCAGAGTTGAAGGAAAAAAGAAAAAAAGAGATAGAAAGCAAATAAGGTTTGGAAGAAACTGAAAAAGAAGTCTAGAATTGCGATAATAAATTTTAAAAAAGAAAAGAAAATAATCTCATATTGTTGTCCTTAAGATTATTTTATTTCTCCTCTTGCCCTTTTTCTGTCACAGGAATCGGTCAGGACAAACAGTTATTCATTTTATTTTTATTTAAACTAGAACTAATTTAATCGGTAAGCTCACTGCAACTGTGACAGCTCCAGGAACCGTTGCACAGATCACGGAAGAAACTATGCGAGATATTGTATAACTTGTTTTATCTACATAACACAGGGTGTAAACTGCTTGTCTATATGTTTTTACTGTTTCTTAAGGGTAACATATATATATATTTTTTGTTTTAATATGTAAGAAATTCAATGAAATTTCCAAGGCTATGAATATTGAAATGGTTTCTTTGAACACATTTTAAAAAATACAATAGGAAATATTTATTGAATTTACAGTAAATTTATATTCTTGTTAATAATTATTACAATAATTCCTTATTTGGTCAGTGTCAATTCTGTATCAGTTCATTTTGTACGTGATTTTTGTATATCTGTTGCTTTATCCTGAATCACAATTGTATTCGTTCCTGGTGGAGTTTATTTTTGCTTTTTTCAAATTGGATATGAATGGATATGAATGCGTATATGCGCGTGTGCGTTTAATGCGTATTATTGTATTTGGTGATGAGTGCACAATTTCCGCATGTTGCAGTAGATTGATTATTATTTGTTGTTATGTTATTGTTGTCTTTTTTATACGTTTTTCTTTTCTTATTCTTCTTATTATGAAGAATACTTAAATTATAGAGTTGGGCGGAAGAGTATCTGATAGGTAAGTCCCCACTCCCGCTAACACTTGTGTATTTTTGTATTTTAAATTTATTAAATAAAGACGTTTTATTATCATCATTGCTTCCTCACTCCGTAAAAAAACCCCCAAAAAAACTTGCCGAAGTTCAAACGTGAGAAATCTGATGTCGATTTGATAACAAATGAACTAATCAGTGCACATGATCCATTTAAAAAAAAAAAAATAGATTCCTGGAAGAACTTTTTTTTCTTTACTTTTGTTGTAAAAAAAATCTCCTTGATTTTCTTGGACTTTCGCAGTAATTCTTCACAATAAGTGTCCAGGAATCTTCATTGTTGTATGTGTATATGCATTTTTTTTTTTAACTGACTTCACCCCAAACAAGGCAAGTTTCCACTGTAGACGTAAGGGGCTACTGAGAATTAGGGTGAAAGTTTATGGGATCATCCTAAATTGGGAGCTGTGCAGCTAGATGTTTGTTCACATCAGTTTTAAATTTCTGCATGTCTGTTCTGTCGGGGAAACAGGGGGCAGGGAGGGAGTTCCAAAGGCCGGCAGCTCAAGGAAAAGAAGCTATTGGAGTAGAAAGCTCTCTGGCATATGGGGACCTCCACAGTGTATCGGGTTAGTCGAGTTTATTTGCATCGAGGGGGCACTAGAGCAGCAAGTTCATCCGAGCATATTCCATTGAAGTACTTGTAAAACAAGCACAAGGATGCAACATTGCGACGATGGGACAGGGGCTGGAGCTTGATGGATAGTGAGGGACCTATTAGATTAGATACTTTTTTTGTCGACTTTGTCTAAGAGGGAGAGACTAGTGGATGGTGCACCAGCCCAGATGTGGCAACAATACTCCATGCATGGGCAGATTGTGGCTTTGTAGAGATATAGGATACTGTCAGGTGTGAGAAGTTTTCTAGCACGGTAGAGGGAGACCACCTTCTTTGCAGCAGCCTTGGCAATGTCTTCTATGTATTTGTTCCAATTCATGTTACCTGTGAATGCTAGACCGAGAAATTTGAACGTTGGACTCTCAGGTAGGGTGTTATTTGCCATGGCAATTGGTGGTTGAAGAGGTATCTTGTAGTTGCTGAAGGAAAGAGGCTTTATCTTAGCAGCATTATATGTTACCATTCATTTATGTCCCCATTCTACTACAGTATGGAGGTCGCTTTCTAAGGATTCAGCCATTGCCTCAGATATGTGCGCGTTCGTTTTACCCACATGACGAGAGTAGAGCATAGTGTCGTCAGCAAATATACCCATCTCAGACACAATGTTATCTGGGAGGTCGTTTATGAAAATCAAGAAAGAATAGAAGTCCAATGATTGATCCCTGGGGCACACCTGCATTTATGTCATGTTGTTTGTCATCGAGGACAACCTGGATTTTTGTTTTGGATAGGAAGGATCTAATTATATTAAATATTCGTTCAGTAATACCATATTAATTAATTTTTATGAGAAGACATTTATGCTAGATTTTGTCAAAGGCTTTGGATATATCAAGCACTACCACCCTAGCTCCACCTGCCTTGTCCAGCGGCGATAGGTACGTATGTAGCATTCGCAACGGGGCAGCGATAGGTACGTATGCAGCATTCGCACTGGGGCAGCGATACGTACGTATGTAGCATTTGCACCGGGGCAGCGATAGGTACTTATTTAGTATGCATACTGGGGCGGCAATAAGTACTCATATAGTATCTGCCCCAGGGGCGGCGATAGGTACGTATATTGTATGTGCACCGGAGTGGTGATAGATATATATATAGTATGAACACCGGGGCGGAGATAAGTACTTATATAGAAAGCGCAAATAGATGTAGTACTTTTTATAGAAATATGTCATACTATTGCCCTGGGCAACATAGGAGAAATGGTAGGGAAGAAGCAGCTTTCACAAAAGGCAAAATTAGAAAGTAGCAGATAAATGGGGCGACCAGGGAAGAGAAAGGTAGAAAAATAAAGAGACGGCTATAGAGGAGGGGGAGAAATTGAAGTTTGAATATAAAGATGTTACACACGCGATTTTTCTTCAATTATATGTTTTTATGACCCCGAGCAATGCCGGGTAACCCCGCTAGCTCCACCTGCCTTGTCCAGTGTATGGTAGAAATATATGTATGTGCCCACTTAGTACGTATTATTGTATTTGGTGATGAGTGCACAATTTCCGCATGTTTGCCGTTACTATTTGTTGTTATGTCATTGTTGTCTTTTGTATGCTTTTTATGTTTTTCTTTTCTTTTTCTTTACTTATTATTATTAAGAATAATAAAACTAGGGAGTTGGGCAGATAAATACATCATAGGTAAGTCCCTGCTAACATTTGTATATTTTTGCATTTGAAAATTATTAAATAACGTTTTATTGTTATTATAGTATGATAGAATGTATATGCAGAAAGAATGACAGTGTGTTAGTAAGAGCATACTATATTTCGAATACTATACAACTATATGTTGATTAGTCATATGAAATTGTATGTTAAAATAATAAAGAGGGGTAACAACTTACTTTACAGGCGACTCGATGTGGACACAGCTTGCCAAACCCCAGTGGCGGGGATATTTTCCGAAGTAAAGTCACAACGTCTAAATGCTTTATTCGACCTCTGGAAAAACAAAAAGAAAAAAAAAAAAAAAGAAAGAAAAGAGGTTAAATTCTTCCAGTGATAAAAAAATATGGTTCATAATAACAATATCTTTTTGTGGTTTAGTAACCAAATGCGTCTTCGTCAGTGATATAATCGGCAACAAACCCTGGACATGCAGCAGCGTCAGCAGAGAGTCGCATCAAAATATGCCGGTCTTCTCGACAGATTTGTGTTTCAACCGATTGTCGTGGAGACGAGTGGAGTGATAGGCCCTGTAATGCGTGACTTCCTTGGCAGCATTAATCTGTTAATGATGCGTCGCACCGGGGACAATCGTGAATTGGCTTTACAAGCGTCCCTCTATCGCCATTATTCGTGGAAACGCCTCGAACCTGCTCTCGGCCTGCCAAGCCAACTGCACATTCGATGAAACTTCCTGATGCGTGCATGTTGGTTTCAAAAAGAAACATTTTATTAATTATTATTTGCCTCCCCATTTTCCGTCTAAATATATTATATTTGACTATCATTGTTTGTATTTCCCAAATTGTTTTTTGGTTTAATGAATAATTAAATCATAAAAACTTTCACAATTTTATTTCTTAAAAATATTAAACATGACAGAAGTAAATAGTCCACAAAAATAATTCATATGCATTTAAGTTTCTGCTTCCTTCACCCATCGTTAACACTCGAAGCCGCACAAAGCAGTAGTAAAAGTTTTAAATATCAATATTTTATACGAATTCACATTTTTTTGTCTTTCAGATATAATTTATTTAAGTATGACACAAGGCCAAAAAAGCATTAGAGTTTGAGAGGAGCCATATTACTGATTAATATAGAACGTGGATAATCATCTACTCGTGGTAGTATCATGGATCCTTCCAACTTCCTCATTCCATCTCGCTTATCCTCCATCACACCGCGTAGGTCTTCATATGTGCATTGTGAGTCCTCTGCTACTTGCTTGACGTAGGTTTTGTGTGGTCTCCGCACTGAACCACATCTCTGTTTTGGCATCAACAAACGAACATCGCTGACTATTTAATCCTTAACCCTCCAGCAGTAACCAGCAAATCTGGTTCGTCTCTCTCTGATGAAGGCTGAGATCCGAGGAAGGGGTTCGTAGAGTTGCTCTCTCGTAGGATGCTACCTCCACGAGATGTTAAGAGCAGTGCTTACTATTCTGGTGTGTTTTTTTTCTCTCCAATCTTTTGGTAAAAGTCGAGGTGCTATAGAAAATGAGACGAAGTCCATTTCTAATCACCAAAACAACTTTATAAAGTCATCTTCATTGTGGTGTGAGTAAAATGGAATGAAAGAGAAGGACTTGAATAAGTCTGAGTATGGACGAAGACAAAAGGTTAGAAAGTTCATGTGGTGTGTGGAATAAGTGTCCCTTAAGTAGGGAATAGAGAAGAGTTCATATATGAGAAATTTCTATGAGAAAGTCTGTACATACGTTGAAGTCAAGCCGTGTCTATGTGTGTGTGTGTGTGTGTTATATTATTATGTCCATGTGTGTGCGGCTGTAGCCATTTGGATCCTTGGTGTACAGCCATAGCCATGTTGGATCCTTGGGTCTTCTTGTCGCAGTCGAACCCAGGACCAAAACTGTCCGAGAGGTTTTGGTTGCATTCCAAGAGTGAAATTCGAGGGTTGGTTGGAACGCGGATGGGTTGTTGCAGTTGCCGTCTCCTGGCTAAGAAAGATGAAGTAAACAGTGAGCGACCCCTTTTATAATCTATTGTCATGTGCTCAGCTCGCCTGAGAGATAGCCTCTGATTGGGCAAGCCAGAAAGGAAGTTAAATACTTGCACGAATATGCACCGAGCTTAGAAATTAAGCATCGATTCAAAATTGTTAACTGCGATCTGTCGCTGCTGCTGCTGTTGTCTGTAGTACCATTGCTACAGTGTTACTTCCATATACAAAAACTGATGTAACAGTCGCTTCAAAGAAGTCACATTTCATCTTAGTAGAAAGATTTGACTTCCACATTGATTTCATCTTATCCAGTCCAGGCCTTGTTGGCTCGCACATTTAGTTCACTGTGCCGAGATAAATAAACTCATCGACATTTTTGAGACGAGTCCCATTTAGGGAAGAGATATTTCCATGTAGGTTCAGGAGAATGTGCTCTGTTTTACTTGTGTTAACAAAAAAGCACAATACAATTTGCGGTTTCTTCAAGACGGTGTAGTCGAGATTCTGCTTGTTTGGTAGTGTCAGCAAACAAAAATGGCACGGTCATCAGCAGAGCCTGCGTTCTCTGCAGGATACCTCCTGCTTCTTGCAGGTATCTATGTCAAGCCATTTTCTTTCAACTTGTCAACCAATGTCTGTGCAAATCTTAACGGTTCAGAGGATTATGGAAAGCGTTCGTAAAATAAATCGGAAGTCCGTCTTGTGTTTGTGGATTTCTCTAGGGCTTTTGATTCGATACAGAGAGGGAAGATGAAGAAAATCCTTCTGGCAGAGGGTTAGGGTTGATGCAATAATCTTGTACAGCAGAACACAGTCTATGGTATGATCGCTTAATCGAGACACTGAATTTCTTTAGATCACTGTTGGTGTTCTTCAGGGCAATCTGTTTATAATCTGCCTTGACTACATCCTCCATATGTCAAGCGACAAGTTGAAAGGTGGACTTAATCAGCGTCAAATTGCCACAAACTTTCCACTGTTAACCACGTGATTGTCCATTCCATCAGTGAGGGAAAATGATCAATATTATCTTGCCCATATACGCTGACGGGAAAGAGAGACTACAGAAGTTCATGTAGAAGGTAAGGTAACTATAATTAGGTCGTGACTAGAAGAGATTCTTAACCCTTGTTGATAAGAATAGCGTTTTCCACAATTATGTTCTTGGTGAGTGTGAGGGTGAATCTGAAAAATTCCAGGATGATGCTTGATATTATTACTAGCGTGTAAAATTAAAATGGCTTCCATGAGGCTTCTGAGATGTATATTACATGCATATTTGGTCATTGTGGCCTTCACAAAGTTAAAACAATGATTACAATTAAGCATATTGCAAACAAAGGGCGTTTTTGATATTGCCAAGTTTAACAGCCCTATACCTTTGTTAAAGGGAGTGCTGAATTTCGATAATGTATTAATTCCTGCAATCGCTATATAGCATTGTGTATATACCCGCTTGTGTAGTAAGGGTTTTTATATTCGTTGAAAATATTCTTAATAGTGAGAGAAGTGGATTGGAAGGTCATAAAGTCATATTTTGCTAAGGCAGTGTATGTGTTAGTGAGTGAGCAATAAATCTGGGGGAGGGGGTGAGTAGAAAGAATTTTAGTTTTTTGTTATGGAAAATGCAGAAAGATTTTCTTATATATATATATTATTTAATATGCAAATTACCATATTACATTATAGTCTTAAGAGTAATGTTTTATTATTATTATTTATTTACTTATATATTAGTGAAATAAAAACTAAATTGTTTCTACATTTGGTTTTTGGGGAAGTGGTCATTTGATCAATAGCACTGCAGAGCCATGGATGTTATAACTGTTGTGTTTTTAAATCTCCGAAACACTTACATGGTAACAGCTTATGATCCCCGTTTAATATTTCACAATTTAAGTTAAGGTCCCCTATTTTTATTTCACTGTTATATACTTGAATCCCCTTCTGTATTTGTAAATTTTCCAGCGGTAAGTCGGCTTGTGCAAGTGCTAAGTCTGCGATATGTTGGATTTAGTTAGTATCCCTGGGAATTTAAACTGCATTTTCTTCTTTGTTTAAAATGACTCAAAACTTCTTTAGACTAATATATATATATATATATATATATATATATATATATATATACAGAGAGAGAGAGAGAGATTTTTAAAAATTAATTTATAAATTAATTAAAAAATCTGTATACAAAAATTAATTTATAAATTAATTAATAAAATTATATATATATATATATATATATATATATATATATATATATATATACAAAAATTGATGACTCGTCCGATTTAGGGCGAATTAAAAATGCGATCCTCTGCATATTCTTAAAAATAAACAAACCGCTCAGGGTAGCGAAAAATAAAAAACGCACCGGTAAACACTGGTCGACTATCGCCCCCCCCCCCACCAAAAAAAAACAATAACAAAAAAATCAGCGTATATATTATATATATATATATTATATATTTCCCCTTATTTTTGATTTCAATAAATATCAGATTAATAGTAAAGAAAAATAATTCAATGTGTATTCATCACAGTTACATAGAGGCGAGAAACACACAGACACACAAGATATTGTCTGATAGTTTTATTAATAGATTGTGAACGAGCATTTTTGGTCACTTAGAGAAATGTTGATTTCAAAAATGTAAATAAATATGAAGAGTAGACAGAGAAATGAAAAGAGAAAAAAAACAACAACTCTTACTTTGCCTCAGGGTCATATTCTGACCACAGTCGTACAAATTCGTCCAGGTGGTGGGGGCCTAAAATTGACCAATCTCTGGTCAGATAATCAAAGTTGTCCATAATGACAGCAACGAATAAGTTGATGATCTAAAATCAGGAAAGAAAGTCATTTTTCATTTCATAAAAAACAAAAACAAAAACAAAAACAAAAATAAGTCAATAAAAAAATTGATAAACCATTGCAAATTTAAAATGTCTGAATTAAGTTTTTTGTTTTTGAAGCTAAAACCACCGATATAAAAATGCCCTGTATAGACAGCTTAATACTCACTGGGTGCAAGGGGGGCAGAGAGATGGGTTTATACCTTCCCTTCTTTTTCTTAGAGAAAGTGATGTTATAGCTGACAATGTCCCGACTGGTATTGTCTGCCAACACCTCGGCCCGAAGTCTCTGCCATTCTTAGTTCTTCGTTGGTTTAAGCTTAACGCTGAGAGGGAGAATTAATTTGTCATGCAATCCCCCTTAACTCTCTGCCTGGGTGGCACAAGCATATCGGTGGGAAACTGAGAACGTGGACAAAAACAATCAGGAGAACTTAGCTGAGTTCTACGGTCCACATAGGGGTCGATCTTCGATAGTGGAATCATGATTGGTTAACCATTCTTGCGACCTCTCTCAGGACCGCCGTGCATGAGTCGCCATGTTTTGGGACATAGTGCAGGCCAGGGAAAAAGCCGGTTCAACCTGACCCAAGTGAATGCTGTTACAATAACAACAACTTTACAACCACTTTCACATTCATAGCACTTGGTGTCTCCCAAACAGTCACCCATATAAGTACTGACCAGGCCTAACAGTGCTTAACTTTGCTGATCAGATGAGAACTGATTTCTCAACGTGATATGACAGTAACCTTTACATACATTTTTTGGCTTAAAATGTTTAGCTATGAGTGAAATAGTAGGGTAAGCCTTTATATTTTGTATAGTTTCGATTATTCAAACTACATTTCTCATCTTGAGTGTTATCATCACAACGTTTCAGCCGATGTAACCTTCCGGCCTTCTTCAGGTGTATCTTGTCGAACTCGGGAATCTGCACAGAATTTCGAACGGGACCTTTTATTTAATCCACGAGGGTAGCATGCTCTTGTTCCGTCAGTCATGACTGGGAGAAGTCTTCAGTAATTCGCAACTTTTTGTATCACCCCTGAAGAAGGCAGGAGGTTACAGCGGCCGAAACGTTGTGATGATAACACTCAATATGAGAACAGTAGTTTGAATAATCGAAACTATACAAATTATAAATCCTCATCTCAAAAATTCAGAAACATAAGTCTTTATAGTCGAAGAGAAGGAATTCTTGGAAAACTTAGTAGATATTTTTCCGCAATCTTAACATATTTGGGCGTTCCGAATTCCAGATGATGCGCTACATCTAGCGTAATTATGAGATAATTCACGATAAGTTCATTCTGGATAGTTGAACCATTGATGCCAGCGAAGGAAAATAGAACGTGGACCGTAGGTTTACTTTCGACAGCCTCGTAATTCTTGCTTCCCTTATTATGTCCTTTAGTGCTCACATTCCATGAGCGATGTTTCTGACAAAAGGGGGAGGAAAATTACTGTTTTCTTGGTCTGAATCTATCCATCTAACACCTATCGTTAGCTAGTTTTTCATTTTGAAATATTTTTTTATTTTTTTTTTAGCTCCTTACATCAAGTGGCTTCATGCCTTGTCTGTAGCAATTTCCATAAAAATAAAAAAAAATTAAAAATTAAAAATACTGACATTCTACAGCACATATGACTCAAATGACCTTTAGGGAACTCGAGAGAATAACTTATGCCCCACTCAACATATAGTCCAAACTTAGCTTCCTCAGGTTGTTATTTATTTTAGATTCATAGTTCAGAGAGGATTTGCTGAGAGTACTACATTTGCCCCGAATCAGTTACGTTGGTACGGTCATATAAAGAGTGGAATTTTGAGACTGCTGACCTGCTGACCCGTGAGAACTGGAGGGTGAGCTTGCAAAATATTTAAAAAAATGCCTGACCCCTAGTCGAGGGAAAGGTGACGTTAAATGAATAGAAGAAAGAGAAGTTCATTTCCTGTGCTCACAACACTTCAATAATCAAGAAGAGATGGAAGTTTCAGTGAAGGAGTTCCTTGTCTCGGAATACAAGAAATGGTATCTGTGTGGGTTCAAAGAACTGACAGAAAGGTGGTTTCAGATGGTGCAATGTGATGACATCTACTTTGAGTGGTTTTCTTGCAACATGCATAAAGTAAACAAGTTTCCAAAGCATTGCAAAACTTTTGATTCACCTTTGTATTTACGAAAATGCAAATATTTAAGAGAATTCTTAAATATATACGTTGCATGGCGAGAAATGATATGAGAATGATACAATGGATGTGTCATGTGATTCTTTTAGACAAGCTTAGTTCTGATGATCTGAGAAGAAGATTAAATCTGGACAGTATAGGGTGATGCGTGCATAAGAGGAGACTTTGATGGTATGGTTATGTTGAAAGAACGAATGAGAGTTCTTGGGTCAGCAGATGTAGAACAATTAAGGTAGCAGGTCCAGTTCACAGGGGAAGGCCAAGGAAAACATGGGAGTAATTGATAAAGATGAACTTGAGAGAAATAGGGATGAATGCAGATCTGGTCAGGGGTTAATTTGGAAGTCAATTTCTTAAAGCCATCCAACACATGCCAGCATGTAAAATGGACGTTAAACCAAGTAAGATGTGACCCAAGGTCGGGTCGGAAAGTGGGGGTTGAAAAGCCAGCGCCCGAGAGGTGAGCACTCTGACCATCAAAAATTGTCTGGGCAGCCCCGTCGGCATTTCCCGGTAGGGGCGCCTCAGGCAGTAAGCAATAAACTTACTCCTCCCCAAAGAGGGGAGGCGAAGCCTGGGAGGGTGGACCTCCTAGAACTGCACAGGACAGACCCATAGACCGGCGTAAATCAAGCCCCAAGAGCCAAGACAATACCAGTCTATAGGGTGTAGTATCCATCGGAACAGATACTACACTTTGATCTTAGCCAAAAGGCCAAGTAGGGAGTTGAGCAGCGAGATGTCTGTTCACATTACATTTAAATTTCTACATGTTAGTACAATCGGTGAAGCAGGAAACGGAGGGAATTCCAAAGTCTAGCAGTTCGAGGGAAGAAACTATCAGAGGAGAAGACTCTCCAGCATCGGAGGAACCTCTACAGTGAAGAGGTGGGATTTTGCTGCTTGTTGGGTTAGTCGGGGGTATTTACTGAAGACAATTTAAATGTTGGTATTTTTTACAGTAGGACCCATGCTAAAAGTGCCTCGGTATCGGTGCTTTCCGGATGTTTACGTTAAACGCCGGACAGTGCTGAATGAAAAATCTGTTTACTTACCTACGTCAAGAAAAAACACAAACTAGGCTGGATTTACAAGCGGGACAAAACAAGCAAAGTTTTTTGTATGAAATAAATATTTATTTTTTTAATGAACATTCAAATAAATGTTTAAATAAAAAAGTTTGTTTTTTTTAGTTTTATTTTTCTTATTAAACATAACAAATAATACCAGTGATAATAATAGTGAAAAGTTATTAAAGTAAGGTTTTTTACATTTTTTACGAAATTTCTTCTTTTTTAAAACTTTTTTTTACTGATTATTTTTGTTGATTTTGTTAGAGTTTATGTTTAGGGCAGTGTTAGGAATTAGGGTTAGGGCTGGGTTAGGGCAGGCTTGTTTGCAGACGTCAAAGAAGAAGAAGAAGGGGTAGAGGAAGTGGAAGGAAGCATTTCAATCGAGTACTGTTCAGCTAGCTGTCGTCTGCTTATTCGTCTCGCTTTGGTGCTTTCCGGCGTTTAACGTAAACCGCCGGAAAGCACCGACGCCGAGGGACTTTTAGTGCGGGTACTACTGTAAAAAAGTACCTAAATGTTTAAGGTTATTTTAAGTTTATTGACAAGGAAATAAAAGAAAAAAACGAAAAATGACTTACCAAAAATGAACAGAGTACATAGAAGGAAATAAAATAAGGATATGCAAAATTGGTACCACACACTGTTGCGCTTGTTTTTAGTCTCTCGTCACACGCCACATCTTTGTTTTCGACACAGGATAACATCACTTCTTGCCATGCCTCACCTGTGGCAGATCTGAAAATAAGTTTGGAATTTAGAAAGGCTGTTAGCAAAATAAAAAATTAAAAAAACAAAGAAATGGGGAAACTAAATAAACTTCCAGTAAAAGACCTCAAATGTTAGATCTCTCGGCCTCTTATAGGAATGGCCTTGGGTAAGGAGTAAAGACTCTACAAAAGATCCACTTTTATTATTTGTTTTATTTGCTGTTTCTTTTTTTAATTCGATGATTGTACTCAACTAAAACTTTGTAAATTCATGTCTGGTGCATCAACCAGTGTTAAATACACAGGTTGTCGGTAATAAACAAACACAGCTTCATAAAAAAAAATCTAAGTCTTTCTTTGTTACCTGTTTTTGCACTCTTACAAAGTAAAAATTTTTTCCTAGATCTTTAACGATTGCTTGGAAAAAGTTCTGTGTACTGCAGCCACTGCTCGCATCACCTAACATACTAATAATATAATGAAGAGGTTCTCTGTCTGTCTGTCTGTCTGTCTGTCTGTCTGTCTGTCTGTCCGCCAGAATTTTTGTAAACATAAGAGGGGGGTCAGATAAATGCTATTTACTTAATTTTCAAGTCAGCAAGAATCTTTGTAAACATAAGAAATACATTAAGGCACATCTTAACAACTAAATAAACTATAAATAAATTTGACGCCGAGATCGTGATTTGAACTCGCAACCATGACGTCTTAAGTCAAAGTGGATGATTTTAGTTTGAACCTCTACCGACTGAGCCAACATGCCAAAGACAATAGAAGCTCCTCTGTTCACAGTGCAATGCTCCATGCAAGTAAGACGTGGCCTTTGGCCAAAGCAGACCTGCAACAATTGCAACGCAACGACCGGCCATGAATAGACCGATTAGCAGTGTGAAGACAGAAGATGTGTCAAAAGCCTGATAAACATTGATGTCATTAACAGAGAAAAAAGGCTTTGTTAGTATGGACACGTCGAACACTCGAGTAGTGCCATCAAGATAGCTTGAGATTTGGCAACGGAAAGGCCAACCTAAGTTGCCTCAGAAAGAACTGCTGCAGAGAGATTGCATAGCGTGGAAGCAATCTGCAGTTGATCCTCGGGATAGAGTTTCTTCGAGGTGTCGAGAGAGATCTGCCATGTTGCAGCTATCCAACAACCTGGACGGGGCCCACCAATGTGCATGATGCCCCTAAACCAGCAAGTTAATAAAAAAGAACTGAGGATGATGATGATGATGATGATGATGATGATGATGATGATGATTTTGTAACATATCTTCTATTTAAGTGTGATAAAGAGGGGTTAGGAAGTTAATACCATAAGCCGGATTGTGGACCTCATTCAGTTCATTCTCCTCATTATGGCGTTCTTTGCCTTGCATATCTTCATTTTTTATTTTTATAAACAAGGCATGCTAGATCTTAGTGCGATTTGGGATGTCATCTTCTGGTATGATATTCATCTTAGAATTGATTTTGGACATCTGCTGTGTTGCTTATCCTAGAATCAGCTTTGCATTCCTCAATTCTCCAGGAATCAAATTTTGACTTCCATAATAAAACATCCAACATTTGGATCAGCTTAGTCCGGCAAAAGGCCATTCACAATTTTACACAAAGTCATTTCGGAAGAACCGTAACCATTTAGTAAGCTTAGTTATTTATGCTTAATCTCTGCCCGCGACTTTCTACCAAACTTTGGTTACTTTACTTATTTCAAAGTATGGCCACTAAATTGTGGGGTTCGCAATTCGGTACTAGACAGTTAAACCGTGTTTCTTTCTGATTGAGGCACTGGTCAATAAATGATAAAAGACATGGGTTCGGAGCACATTTTCTCATGCATCCTGAGGCAAAAATATTAAGCGACACCTGAAAATGATAAAGAAAGGATTACTTGAAATGAGGGTGACTATTTCAGATATTTTGCTAGATTTGTTGCGATACCCAACACAACCCATAGTGTCCGTCTTTGTTGAATACCTTCTATCCTTTACTGTTTCTCGACTCTGTCTTTGCCCCTAATACTAGTGACATATATATTTCTCCTCTCACTAACTTGTTGGAATTGTAGTGCCACTGTATTGCAGTGCCCCTATAAACCTAATGCTCTCTCTCTCTCTCTCCCTCTCTCTCTCTCTCTCTGTAGAGAGTTTACAGTGGCCCCTTCTGGGGGCTAGCGACCACATTGATAAATTGCTGAACTAAGCTAAAGTAAGTTAATAAATAAAAACAAGAACGGATATTCTCAACATGCATTGATTCCATCAGAGTTTTAGCGATGAACACGCTATTGCAAACTTAAACATGACAGACTTTTTTTAATACTAATGTGTATCAAAACTCAAAAGCCACTCGAGGATAAGGGTTAATTGAACGATGAAACAACATCTTCAGACGAGTTGGAGACGGTGGGTAAAAAGGAAAGAATTTTTTTATGTTAAAGAATGGCTAGACAATATTTTTTTAACATTGAACTTGAAAACGACCATGTTGTAGTCAGCAGGGAAGGAAAAGAAAAAGAGGGAAAGATGGTCTCTGTTGATGGAAACAATCTGCTCGCCACTGGAACTTTGAATTTTCATGAAGAGCTTCCACCTCTTTTCATAAAACTAAATATAGCCCACATTAAAACCCTTTTACGCCTAGCAGCTGTGTTTCAAAATTTATAATGATCAGTTAATTAGTTTAGGAGTGAATCCTGTACATACAAATATACAGGGTGGGCAAAAATAAGGGTCCTATTTTTAAAAATTCATAACTTTTTTATTTATTGATTTTTTAAATTTTTTTTAGAATAAGTAAAGGACCCCTTCCGAAGCAAGCATGAGCCGTATTAGCCCTAAGGAACGTACCCTCATTTAGAAAACATTATTTTTGCTTAAAAAACTCAAAACGGTGTAAAAAACAATACTTTAGTTTTTGTAAGTTTTAAGAAGTGTTTTTCGGCTAAAATTTGTTTTGTTTATTTCAAAAAATCTCGGAAGGGTCAGTCTACACACACATAAAGTTTGGTGAGTTTAACTTTTATTTTGTGGAAGTTATTCAAATTCAAGTTATTCAAATTTAAAGATAGGACCCTTATTTTGGCCCACCCTGTATAAACATATACGCATACCTAACTTTATATAAATAGAGATATACATATATATGTACACAGTTTTTGGAAAATCAATGGCATAACTTCAGGATTATGTTCTATATGCGTATATTTTCTTTTATACTAATGAGTCACCACTTAACAAGGCCAAAAGCCACTCGAGGATAAGAGTTAACGAGATTGTCATTTTAAATGATGAACAAAATTATGAGAGGATTGGAAGTGATGGGTAGAAAAGGCAGGATTTGATTAGTTAAGAGCTCGGCAAGTATTTGTTAGCATTGCACTTGAAAACGACCATATTGTAGTCAACTGGGAAGCAGTCCCGTGGTATTGTGTTCCACAGATGGGAGATTCTTGGAAAGAAACTTTGTTCATGAAAGTTCTGTTTAGTTCTAGGTAGGGAAAAAAGAAATTATTTCCAGTGGTTGTAGCTTGACAAGTTTTTGCTGTGAAAGTTTTACAGGGGAGAAGCAGAGATTGGAGCTCAGTCGAGTAAAGCGTCTCATACAGACGCAAGGCAGCATAAAAAAAAAATTAAAAACCTTTAAGCAATGCATTCTTCATTACCTGAATAATACAAGGACAGCTTGTGGGAAAGTTTGGAAATTGTTGTTTCGGTGAATTTCAGTGTCTTCATTAAGGGCTATTCTGCCAAACATCTGAAAACAAAAATATTCAAATGAGCAAAACAAGCAATAGAACAAGCAAAACAAATATATGAAAATTTTTTCAGCGGAGGAAACAACTGTATGAAAAATACAATGAAATAATGGTAGGAATGGTAGAGATCTGTAGTAATAGTTAAAAAAAAAAAAAAAATGGCCGCAGAAGACTGAATGGTAGCAGGCGTCATGGTTTGGTATGGTAGTTTTGTTTTACGGCATATCAACCCTTTTTGGGTTATTTAATGCCGAATCTGGTCTTGTTTTCTTCTCTTTTTTGTTTCTTTCCCCTTTTAATATCTGTTTCTATTTAACCCATAGTTGGGATCCTAACAGTTACTACCACTCCGGGTCAGAGTGGACCTGGGAGCAATGGTAATTAAGAGGAGGCTCCACATTCCCCAAAGTCCGTAAGCCGGATCTCACCATCGGATGTAGTTTAAGGTCATATCCAGGACCGGGAGTAGGGTAGGAAAAATAAAAATAAAAAAAGGGGAGGGAGAAAGGGAGAGGGGCTGTTGTTTTTGTTTTTGGTTTTGTAGAACATAATTAAGTTTTACAAACAAAAAAAAAAAAAAAAAAAAAACGTCAATGTATGTGAATTTCGTCTCAGGGAGCCACAGGGCAGCCTGATCTGGTATCACCAGGGCGTCATGGAAGATAGAATTGAAGCAAGGGGCAGTGAAATAGGACGGTACCCTTCCTCCTCAGATTTCAAATGAGGAACATCCAATCATATTCAAACTATTACCCGTTCCCATATTTCTCAGCACTAGGACTGAAATCTGAGTCTTTGGGGCGCACAATTAAGGAGTTGGCCCCCGGACATCACTAGACCTCTGCATGAATTTGGTGGGGAGCCACATAATATAGAATTGAGGAGGAAGAAGCTGCGGAAGATATAATGTGAACGAATAAAATAAAAAATTAAAAAAGAAGGGAAAAAAATGGTATACTTTTCTCTGATGAATTCAATGCAACAACGTCTTTATCACGCCGTAGACCTTTTCCGGCAATACCGTTTTCAATATTGATATTTATTTCCTAATGATCTTAGCCCTTTGAGTACTAAAACATTTACAAATAAGAACAAGTAGAATAATGAATTAAAATTGAGATTCTATTTCGAAATGAATATCCAGCTTTAAAACCATTCTCTAATAAAACAGCATAACTTTAAGTTCACTAAAGTCAGTTTTAATTAGGGGTGGGACGTAATGGGTGAAAATTTCAGATTCATGCGAGTAGTATTTTTTTGTGTTCATTTATACATAAATAACACTAAACAATCAAACATTTTGAAAATTTTGCAAAATTCAGAAAGTGCAGGCCACTAGTTTTTGGCTATTTTACATTCAAGAAAACCCTTTCACAGCCTGAAAATGGTCCTAAATTAAAGTACTATATCAGATTTAACCATCTATATCCATCTATAGCTTTTGAGGATGTTTTAGGACCTGCAATGTCGCATGAAACCACTTTTTCACCGAAAAATGATGGATTTTGAGTCCTGTGGAGCCCTAACGGCTATTTTTGGCCTGCACCTTCTGAATTTTGCAAAATTTTCAAAATGTTTGATTGTTAAGTGTTATTTATGTATAAATGAACACAAAAATATACTACTCGCATGAATCTGAAATTTTCACCCATTACGTCCCACCCCTAATGAAATTTTCACCCATTATGTCCCACCCCTAATTATGATATATAAAAAGAGAAGATGACGCAAAGGAGACTCACCTGCATGCCAATTACGGCATAGATGAAAAACAACATTACAATCAACAGCGCAACATATGGCAGGGCCTACAAAATAAGAAAAAGAAATAATTAAAATGAGAATTTTCTAATTCCTAATAGTTATAATCAACTGTTCACTTTAGCTTTGTCTATCGCTTAGTCCTCCGTTATTTTTGTTCGCTTATGCGGTGGCGACCTACCTCGATTGGGGTAAGAGGATTAGAGTAACTCATGTATTTTGCTCTAGATGGCAGAATCGTGTGAAGTGAATCTCGTCATGTCGATATTGGAATGCCATGGTGCAGATTCAAATTTTTCTGGACGAAGAAGAAGGCATAAAAAGAAAAAGTTTTTGACTCTCAAATTTGTATCAAAGTTTTTTTTCATAGTTCATAGAGAACAGATGTCTATGTGAAGTTTGTCCTGAAATTTGTGTTCATTGCTGACGAGGAGATGCTGTTTTCCCTACATAGAGTCTTCTTTTCAATCCTACAAGCTATTGCGGCACTTATACCATAAGTATGTCCATCTTTTAATCCTTAAGTATGCATATCGCTGTCCTTAAATGTGTCCTTCATTAAGTCCGAGGTTATTTCTACTAGATGCTTTATAAAAATATGCATGGTTAAAATATACCAGAGCCAAATGAAATATCTAGAAAATGTAAATTAGGAGCAATGTACAGGTGGAAACACTGTTAAAACGGAAAATGTGCGAGTGGAAGGTGCAGGGCCAGGAACACCTCTGCTCCAAATTTCTATTCCCCCCAATCTTAAACACACAAAGTCTGAGCGATATTGCACTAATGCATTATACCCCTCCCAGGAGATACCGTGCAAAATCTGTGAAACTTAGAAATCTACTGATTAGGAAAGGGAAATTGGCAGCAACATACAAATGAAATGGAAGAGGTACAAAGTCAGGACCCCCCCCCCCCCCCCAACTTAGACACAGAAGTAAAAAATGTCATTTTGTTACATTTTATTTAGTTATCACTTTGAAGGTGATGTTTTCTTACTGATCAAAATAAGGCCGGGTTACTGATTGAGCTAGTATGCTGTTGACAAACTCGAAAATAAGCAATGAAGCCAGCACATTACTGACGACTCAGCATCATTAAGATGTATTTTTTTTTTTAATCAACTATCATTAAATTCATAGTTTTTTCAATTATTAGGTTCCAGTGGTGTACCGAGGCAAATTGCCGCCGAGACCCTAATCATAAAATTCGCCCTACCCCCACCCCCCTTTTTTTTTTTTTTTTTTTACTAAAGAGTTACCACCTATCAAGGCCCAAAGGCCACTCGAGGATAAAGGTTAATGAGTGTCATGTGGACGGTGAGACAACACCTTGATGATTGGTAATGTTGGTGGAAGTTTGGCAGAATTTGATTATTTAAGAGGACGACTTAACAAGAATTTGTTTACATTGGACTTGAAAACGATAATGCTGTAGTCAGCTGGGAAGCAGCTCGGGTGTATTGTGTTCTTACAGACGGGTAGTTTTAAGAAAGAAACTAACTTTACATTTTTCACCATTTCAATATTTCATATAACAATGCTCTATCCCCAATATCGACCATTTCCCTGTCACAATAGGATTTAATATAAAAGAATTATCTTTATATTATTCAAATAAATATCTTTTTTTTCTGACAAGGTTTCTGCGATAAAATTACGACTTATTTATACGTCGAGGACTGCTTTTCGCAAAGATAGTGTGACCACCATTCATAAACGTTTGGTTATTTACAACTTTCACTGTTGGTGTGGAACCGACTGTGTGGCGCCATACCATTCTGAATTTTCCAACACGTCCTTAGCAATATCTGTAATTTCAAATTGCATACATCCAGGCACTCCCAGACCAATAGCTCCGCCGAATGGGGAACATTTATTGGAGAACGAGTCCTGTGTCAAAGCTTACAGTTACAAGGGGGTTTCTGTACTGCACACAACACGGTCTAAATATTACCTTAAAATATTAGAAGCAATAGTTATTACTATGCGGCAACTGTCTTTGTGTAGGCAAGAAGAGTATTTCCACAACGTTGAGTTTGTGGGAATGTGCTAAATTATATATAACATGTAATAATCTAAAAGAAAATTATACAGTTCAGATTGATTCGAGTAAGAATCAATTTCCAAAGCAATGATGAAGCTCAATATTCAATAGTTTTTTTTTCTTTCAACAGAGCTGTTAATAAATAATCTAATCTTGGTATAACCTTGATTTAATATTTATTTATGTGAGGACTGCTTTTCGCAAGCATAGTGTGACCACCATTCATAAACACTGTGAGGTTAAAAATAAAATTAAAAGTCATTGAAAAAACAATGAAAACCAATGAATTTGAAAAATTGAAAAACTATTTTTTACTTAATTAGCTGATAAACAGATTTATTGAATTTTGACTTTGCAAGCTTTTGTAGATGCAAAGTCATTTATTATTTTGTCAAAGTCCATCAGCTTCACAGTTTCATGTTCAATTGATAAAAGCGACAAATTCGAAAGGCGATCTTGTGACATGCTTGATCTAAAATAAGTTTTAATAAGCTTTAGTTTTGAGAAGATTCTCTCTGCGGTGGCAACAGAAACTGTAAGAGTCAAAAACAGCCGCAGAACAATAAGAATATTTGGAAATGTTTCTTACATTTGCCACTGATGAATCCATCTCAGCCATTCAATAGCTGATGATTTGGTCATAACTGTAAGGCCCATACCATTTTCCTCTTCGGAAGCTGCCGCTAATAAGTCCTGAATACAAAGAATTTACAAAGGCAACATAGAAACAAGTCCAAACCAATGCCCGGTTCTTGGACTTGCTTTTGGATCAGATTTATTTCGTGCAGTATTTCTTCCCAGAAATGCAAATGCGACATGAAGGAGAAATTTTCAATCGACTGCAGAATAATTTGTGCATCTCCTTTCGTTTGAAGATTTTCTGAAACAGAGGTTAATGAATTGAGTGCTTGAATCACTCCTTCAAATCCTATTTTTATTGCACGAATAGCTTCATAAGGCGCGCTCCAGCAGGTAATTATTAAACACTTCATCATCAGATTCACATGCAAAGATAAGACTGTTGAAGAGGCGAAAAATGTGAAAAGTCTTTCAATCAGTCCGAAAAATGTTATTGCACTTGTATTCACAGCTGATGCATGAACATAACACAAATTCAAACTATGATTAGAACATGGGACGAATTTAGCGTTTTCATTTATGTGTCTTAGAAGACGTTGAACACCACCATGAACTCCAGCCATAGTAGCCGCATTGTCAAATCCTATGCCGTGACATTTTTCAAAATGAAGATTATTTTCCCCCACTCAATCCAACATTAACTTCTTGATATCACAAGCTTTCTTTCCTTGCACAGGGAGAAAACCAAGAAATGATTCCTGTACCGCCACTTTTTTGTCTTCAACAATAACATATCAGCATAAGATATATCTGGAAATGTCTATTTATGAGGGAAGTGTCCGATGTATGAGATTTTTGCTTATTGCTTTTTGAATATATTTGTAGAGTTTTTTTCCTTGCATTTAATGTGAAATATGTGGGGTACTGCAATGTTTTCAATGAATTTGTGATGTATTTGAATTCTTTGTCTAGATATTTTGGACTACAGATTCTGAAAGCACGTAGAAAAAAAAAAACAATTATCATGTCTGTTTTATTTTGTTGTTATGGTGTGAATAAAAATGTATATCGTCGTTTTTGTGAGACACACTTATAGTAAAATACAACAATAACTTATGTAAAGTGCATCGCAAAACCACTCACAAAAACGACTATATACATTTTAATTTTTTTTTTTTCTTACCTGAAAAGATTTTATGAAAGTCCAGAGTAATGTGCGGATACCTTCCCCTCGACTTAGTAGTTTAACCAATCTCATGACACGGAAAAGACGGAAAAAATTTATACTGATGATAGGAGAACCAGGCTGCAAAAGAGATGAAAGCATAAAAAGATACAAGAACATACGAGAGACAGAACATCGGTTTTTCTTTCAAGAAAATGATAGGATTTCTAGAACAAGGTTTCTAGAACAAGGGTTGTCAAGCTTGTTTAGAAGAGCTGGATTGAAGGGAAATAAATCACTCTCATTCCGATAAATAAGATTATTCTAAAAAATGTCTTCTAATAGAGTAGGCGACAATAAATTAAAATAAAACTTTAATAAAAAATAAAAAGTGCAACAATTTAAGGTGTTAGTAGAATATGTGTATGCGTGTATCTATGTGTCAAGTCTCTCGATGAGCACCCCTCAGGCATAATCGTGTTATTTTGCCACCCATGGTTGGTGAGGAAGGTGGCTAGTCACCCAGCAGGATACAATTAAAAAAGAAAAAACTTAATTCACTTATAGTGTTAATGGTTATATAGCATATAAGATATCAAAATGCACGGTAACAGCCGATAGGCAGTCATTTGATGAACTGGGCTTCTGGCAGCCTCCTGCAGCAGTTAACCATTGCTGGTTGTCTTCAGTTTCCCACTTGGTTTCCCTATCTTGCAGTGAAGAAGTGTTGCTGGAATAGGCACACTCTCAGTTGCACTAACTGACCTTTTTGTGCAGATGTCCACCTCAGTAATGGGAATTGAGATCAAAGTCTGCCAGACCAGGGACGCTTGAAGCTGCCTAACACCTAAACCAAAAACTGCACTATCTGTCTGTACTCTCTTCTAGCGACAAACATGGTGGATCACGCATTTGATTGTTATCGTCGAACATGAAAGACAACTAAAAATATCTATGCGCAAGGAAAAAAATAAATGCTCAGATTTGCAGTGAAAGATTTATTTGCGTTTGTGAAAATGACATCATTTCTAACCATCAACAATTAAGAATTAGATAAAACATGTTTTATAATCCCTAAAAAATTTTTGATTGTATTTGACAACTGTTTCCACAAAAAAGTACAATGATTATTATCATGATTGATATTATCAGCACTGATATTTATATGAATGGTATTATTTTTATTATTATTATTATTATTATTGCTGATATTGATAATTCTTATTATCATTGATATAATTACTGATAGTTAAAAGGTAACCAAAACATGTTTCACAATTCCTAATAATATTTAAGAGAATATTTTAATAATAATAATAATAATAATAATAATAATAATAATAATAATAAATGTGTACAAATTACGTCAATTTTTGGTGCATTTTAATTGTAAAATAAAAATAAATAATATATTAAAGTTAAGGTTCATAACTTTTTAAAATCCGAAAATATTATGATTAATAATAATAATAATAATAATTTTAATCTTAAAATAATAGAATTGATAATAAAGTTGTAATGAAATAAGAAAAATATAAGGATTTACACATATCTATGTTTCTAACCACATAGAATAAGGAATTGGTATTTACTGCGATAACATAACGCAAGTGTTAACCAAAACAATCAGCATCGTCTATAATATATATTGTCAGAAATAAATTCCTGTTTTTATTTTTGTAATAATTGTAAAATAAAAAAATTACTCATAAAACAATAAAAATTTAATTATAAAAAAAATTATTTTGTATTTCAAATTAAAAAAAAACACAAAAACACTATTTTAATCATAAAATAATAATTAAAATAAGTAAAACGAATTTTTAAAAATATTTCTGCATACCTAAGCAAACCGTAATTTCCAGCCAAAGCTATTGGTGAAAAAAAACACACACCGACGAGTGGATATATTTATTTCTGAGGATGAGGGATTCCTTCGAAAATTTAGATAAAAAAAAGGAGGACACACGACCCTACAATCACGGTTCGAACTTAAGGGTAAATATAATAAAATTATTTGAAAATTATTAATTTCTCAATATAGTCATTCTTGTTTACCATTTCACGTACCGCCGGTATCACCTAACCAACGCATTGTCATTGCTTTCCAACAATACTTATTACATATTACGCACAATACTTCAAGCAAACTACAATTTTTTTTTAATCATAAATTTTCATTCAATTTTATTATGGCTATATTTTATATGTTTGTTCCAAATTCATTAAAATTTGATTCATTATTAGTTTAAACTGTTAGTTGAAGAAGAAAACTTACAACTTTAAGCTTGTAATAAAAAATCTTAGAAAGCAAAATTATACTTGTCACCACCACCACCTCCTGGTTAGAGAATACCAGTCATGTTCTCCTGGTTAGAGAATACCAGTCATTGGATAAAAAAACAATGAATAGAAAATCAACTGATCAAAATTGAATTTAAAAACTTTTTTGGAATGTTACATAAAATATTTACACGTCATCAAAAATGTGAAAAAAACAAAAACAAAAGATATTCTTAAAATGCATCTGTTTAATGAGTGTTTCAATGATATTTCAAACTTAAGTTTGACAGACTGAAAAACTAACTGATGAACAGTTTTTTTTTTTAAAAGAGAATTGTGTACAAATCTAAAAATGATATTTAAAACTTCAATTTGACAGACTGAAAAACTAACTGATGAACAGTTTTTTTTTTTTAAAGAGAATTGTGTACAAATCTAAAAATGATATTTAAAACTTCAGTTTGACAGACTGAAAAACTAACTGATGAACAGTTTGTTTTTTTAAAAGAGAATTGTGTACAAATCTAAAAATGATATTTAAAACTTCAGTTTGACAGACTGAAAAACTAACTGATGAACAGTTTTTTTTTTTTTTAAAAGAGAATTGTGTACAAATCTAAAAATGATATTTAAAACTTCAGTTTGACAGACTGAAAAACTAACTGATGAACAGTTTTTTTTTTTTTTAAAAGAGAATTGTGTACAAATCTAAAAATGATATTTAAAACTTCAGTTTGACAGACTGAAAAACTAACTGATGAACAGTTTTTTTTTTTTTAAAAAGAGAATTGTGTACAAATCTAAAAATGATATTTAAAACTTCAATTTGACAGACTGAAAAACTAACTGATGAACAGTTTTTTTTTTTTAAAAGAGAATTGTGTACAAATCTAAAAATGATATTTAAAACTTCAGTTTGACAGACTGAAAAACTAACTGATGAACAGTTTTTTTTTTTTTAAAAGAGAATTGTGTACAAATCTAAAAATGATATTTAAAACTTCAGTTTGACAGACTGAAAAACTAACTGATGAACAGTTTTTTTTTTTTTTAAAAGAGAATTGTGTACAAATCTAAAAATGATATTTAAAACTTCAGTTTGACAGACTGAAAAACTAACTGATGAACAGTTTTTTTTTTTTTAAAAGAGAATTGTGTACAAATCTAAAAATGATATTTAAAACTTCAATTTGACAGACTGAAAAACTAACTGATGAACAGTTTTTTTTTTTAAAAGAGAATTGTGTACAAATCTAAAAATGATATTTAAAACTTCAATTTGACAGACTGAAAAACTAACTGATGAACAGTTTTTTTTTAAAAAGAGAATTGTGTACAAATCTAAAAATGATATTTAAAACTTCAGTTTGACAGACTGAAAAACTAACTGATGAACAGTTTTTTTTTAAAAAGAGAATTGTGTACAAATCTAAAAATGATATTTAAAACTTCAATTTGACAGACTGAAAAACTAACTGATGAACAGTTTGTTTTTTTAAAAGAGAATTGTGTACAAATCTAAAAATGATATTTAAAACTTCAGTTTGACAGACTGAAAAACTAACTGATGAACAGTTTTTTTTTTTTTTAAAAGAGAATTGTGTACAAATCTAAAAATGATATTTAAAACTTCAGTTTGACAGACTGAAAAACTAACTGATGAACAGTTTTTTTTTTTTTTAAAGAGAATTGTGTACAAATCTAAAAATGATATTTAAAACTTCAGTTTGACAGACTGAAAAACTAACTGATGAACAGTTTTTTTTTTTAAAAGAGAATTGTGTACAAATCTAAAAATAATATTTAAAACTTCAGTTTGACAGACTGAAAAACTAACTGATGAACAGTTTGTTTTTTTAAAAGAGAATTGTGTACAAATCTAAAAATGATATTTAAAACTTCAATTTGACAGACTGAAAAACTAACTGATGAACAGTTTTTTTTTTTTAAAGAGAATTGTGTACAAATCTAAAAATGATATTTAAAAGTTCAATTTGACAGACTGAAAAACTAACTGATGAACAGTTTTTTTTTTTTAAAAGAGAATTGTGTACAAATCTAAAAATGATATTTAAAACTTCAGTTTGACAGACTGAAAAACTAACTGATGAACAGTTTTTTTTTTTTTAAAAGAGAATTGTGTACAAATCTAAAAATGATATTTAAAACTTCAGTTTGACAGACTGAAAAACTAACTGATGAACAGTTTTTTTTTTTTTTAAAGAGAATTGTGTACAAATCTAAAAATGATATTTAAAACTTCAGTTTGACAGACTGAAAAACTAACTGATGAACAGTTTTTTTTTTAAAAGAGAATTGTGTACAAATCTAAAAATGATATTTAAAACTTCAGTTTGACAGACTGAAAAACTAACTGATGAACAGTTTGTTTTTTTAAAAGAGAATTGTGTACAAATCTAAAAATGATATTTAAAACTTCAATTTGACAGACTGAAAAACTAACTGATGAACAGTTTTTTTTTTTTTAAAGAGAATTGTGTACAAATCTAAAAATGATATTTAAAACTTCAATTTGACAGACTGAAAAACTAACTGATGAACAGTTTTTTTTTTTAAAAGAGAATTGTGTACAAATCTAAAAATGATATTTAAAACTTCAGTTTGACAGACTGAAAAACTAACTGATGAACAGTTTGTTTTTTTAAAAGAGAATTGTGTACAAATCTAAAAATGATATTTAAAACTTCAATTTGACAGACTGAAAAACTAACTGATGAACAGTTTGTTTTTTTTTAAAGAGAATTGTGTACAAATCTAAAAATGATATTTAAAACTTCAATTTGACAGACTGAAAAACTAACTGATGAACAGTTTTTTTTTTTTAAAAGAGAATTGTGTACAAATCTAAAAATGATATTTAAAACTTCAATTTGACAGACTGAAAAACTAACTGATGAACAGTTTTTTTTTTTAAAAGAGAATTGTGTACAAATCTAAAAATGATATTTAAAACTTCAGTTTGACAGACTGAAAAACTAACTGATGAACAGTTTTTTTTTTTAAAAGAGAATTGTGTACAAATCTAAAAATGATATTTAAAACTTCAATTTGACAGACTGAAAAACTAACTGATGAACAGTTTTTTTTTTTTTAAAGAGAATTGTGTACAAATCTAAAAATGATATTTAAAACTTCAATTTGACAGACTGAAAAACTAACTGATGAACAGTTTGTTTTTTTTAAAAGAGAATTGTGTACAAATCTAAAAATGATATTTAAAACTTCAGTTTGACAGACTGAAAAACTAACTGATGAACAGTTTTTTTTTTTTAAAAGAGAATTGTGTACAAATCTAAAAATGATATTTAAAAGTTCAGTTTGACAGACTGAAAAACTAACTGATGAACAGTTTTTTTTTTTTTAAAGAGAATTGTGTACAAATCTAAAAATGATATTTAAAACTTCAATTTGACAGACTGAAAAACTAACTGATGAACAGTTTGTTTTTTTTAAAAGAGAATTGTGTACAAATCTAAAAATGATATTTAAAACTTCAATTTGACAGACTGAAAAACTAACTGATGAACAGTTTGTTTTTTTTAAAAGAGAATTGTGTACAAATCTAAAAATGATATTTAAAACTTCAATTTGACAGACTGAAAAACTAACTGATGAACAGTTTTTTTTTTTTTAAAGAGAATTGTGTACAAATCTAAAAATGATATTTAAAACTTCAATTTGACAGACTGAAAAACTAACTGATGAACAGTTTTTTTTTTTTAAAAGAGAATTGTGTACAAATCTAAAAATGATATTTAAAACTTCAGTTTGACAGACTGAAAAACTAACTGATGAACAGTTTTTTTTTTTTTAAAAGAGAATTGTGTACAAATCTAAAAATGATATTTAAAACTTCAATTTGACAGACTGAAAAACTAACTGATGAACAGTTTGTTTTTTTTAAAAGAGAATTGTGTACAAATCTAAAAATGATATTTAAAACTTCAGTTTGACAGACTGAAAAACTAACTGATGAACAGTTTTTTTTTTTTAAAAGAGAATTGTGTACAAATCTAAAAATGATATTTAAAACTTCAATTTGACAGACTGAAAAACTAACTGATGAACAGTTTTTTTTTTTAAAAGAGAATTGTGTACAAATCTAAAAATGATATTTAAAACTTCAGTTTGACAGACTGAAAAACTAACTGATGAACAGTTTTTTTTTTAAAAGAGAATTGTGTACAAATCTAAAAATGATATTTAAAACTTCAGTTTGACAGACTGAAAAACTAACTGATGAACAGTTTTTTTTTTTTAAAAGAGAATTGTGTACAAATCTAAAAATGATATTTAAAACTTCAGTTTTACAGACTGAAAAACTAACTGATGAACAGTTTTTTTTTTTAAAAGAGAATTGTGTACAAATCTAAAAATGATATTTAAAACTTCAGTTTGACAGACTGAAAAACTAACTGATGAACAGTTTTTTTTTTTAAAAGAGAATTGTGTACAAATCTAAAAATGATATTTAAAACTTCAGTTTTACAGACTGAAAAACTAACTGATGAACAGTTTTTTTTTTTAAAAGAGAATTGTGTACAAATCTAAAAATGATATTTAAAACTTCAGTTTGACAGACTGAAAAACTAACTGATGAACAGTTTTTTTTTTAAAAGAGAATTGTGTACAAATCTAAAAATGATATTTAAAACTTCAGTTTGACAGACTGAAAAACTAACTGATGAACAGTTTTTTTTTTTTAAAAGAGAATTGTGTACAAATCTAAAAATGATATTTAAAACTTCAGTTTTACAGACTGAAAAACTAACTGATGAACAGTTTTTTTTTTTAAAAGAGAATTGTGTACAAATCTAAAAATTATATTTAAAACTTCAGTTTGACAGACTGAAAAACTAACTGATGAACAGTTTTTTTTTTTAAAAGAGAATTGTGTACAAATCTAAAAATGATATTTAAAACTTCAGTTTTACAGACTGAAAAACTAACTGATGAACAGTTTTTTTTTTTAAAAGAGAATTGTGTACAAATCTAAAAATGATATTTAAAACTTCAGTTTTACAGACTGAAAAACTAACTGATGAACAGTTTGTTTTTTTTAAAGAGAATTTTGTACAAATCTAAAAATGATATTTAAAACTTCAGTTTGACAGACTGAAAAACTAACTGATGAACAGTTTTTTTTTTTAAAAGAGAATTGTGTACAAATCTAAAAATGATATTTAAAACTTCAGTTTTACAGACTGAAAAACTAACTGATGAACAGTTTTTTTTTTTAAAAGAGAATTGTGTACAAATCTAAAAATGATATTTAAAACTTCAGTTTTACAGACTGAAAAACTAACTGATGAACAGTTTGTTTTTTTTAAAGAGAATTTTGTACAAATCTAAAAATGCTATTTAAAACTTCAGTTTGACAGACTGAAAAACTAACTGATGAACAGTTTTTTTTTTTAAAAGAGAATTGTGTACAAATCTAAAAATGATATTTAAAACTTCAGTTTTACAGACTAACAGACAGAAATAGATTCATTAATTCAACCCTAACCCTAACCTACCTCTTATGCTTAAACACGTGCAAATGAAAGAACTTAATAACTTTTGAAAACATTTAAATTTCACAAAAAAAAATATTTGTACCCCCTTACATAAAAATACTTCGGACTAGCTGCTAAATCCCACCCCTTCACAGTAGCGGTCCCTAGATTCTGGAATATTTTCTACTTTAATATCTTCTTCCCTCGGACGGCTTGCCTTTGGAATTCTTCCCCGCTCTCTGTTTCTCCGACTGTACCAACATGCAGAAATTTTAATGTAATGTGAACAAACATCTTTAAAAGAATTTGTATTGTTAAAGTCATAATTAAAAAGAAAAAAATGTGATTATAAATGTTATAGAAAATTTACAACATATAATAAAACAACAAAAACATAATTTTGTTTGACAAAATTAATTAATAAAAACAAACAATTTGTATTGTGTAGATATGCCAACCTGCAGTTGTTTTTGTTCAGAAAATGTTTAAAAATTGCTAAAAACAAAACACAAAAAACTAGACAACCTCTATTCCGAAGCTCTACAAAAATTTACTTAAAGAACATTAAGGAGAACTAATAAATAAAATTGGTACTTTATGACTTTAAAAAAAGAAAACAAAGAAACTATGGTTAAAAATTCAACCTAATTTATTATGACACAGAAAAATAAACAGCAAAGCAAGAAAAAACAAAAAACAAAAAAAAACGAATCAAATTTCAATGGGAAAATCAAAATCAAATTAGATCACAAACCTGATACAGCTGACTACATATTTATCGTTAATTCAAATATTCTTTTGAGCATATATTTTTATCTGGTCATCAAATGCAATGCTCAATTAATAATTCGTTCAGCCATTATGAAAATAATCAGCTTTTGACAGTCATATTGTTATTTGATCTCTACTGATGCATTCTGGGAATTTTATAGAATCATAATATTTATCTTAGAGCAGAAAATAAAATATTCAGAGTTAAAATAAGATACTTAAGGGAATAACATTTTCAGCAGGTCGTATGTTCTGTGTTACTCAGTCCAATCTTGTATATAATTAGGAAAAAAAAAATTATAGCAAAAAACAATTTCTAAGGGAGGCAATTTCTAAGGGAGGCAATTAAAAATGCTGCTTGGCCAAAAGAATTACATTTACAGTTTAAAAGAGAATTATCTCTCTTACTTGATTGTTTATAAAGTCAGAGACTAGCATGTAGATCAAATACTTCCTTTTTTTTTTGGAAGGGGGGGGGGGCACCCTGTAGAAATAAAGGAATAATAAAAAAGAAATCCTGTTTCATCAATTGATTCCAAGTTCAAGTTATTGCCAAATTTTGATGCTCCTATTATAGATAGTGGCCCACAAAAACAAAGAAATTTAGATAAAACAGTGAATCAATGCGTGTATAGAAATATGCACCCAAATGTTCATAAGATAAACCAAATAATGGGAGTAGATAAATGGACATGGCAATAACATGGAGAAAATAGGGGACACTGTTTCTTTGGGGGGGGGGGGGGGGGCTCAGAATCAATATTCCTACTTCAAACGAATAGACCTAAAAAAAGTAATCGATTTTATCGTTTGGAGTTTACTGTTGCAGCAACTTCATTGACGCATGTTCACAGCTACGACAGAAATTAGGGAACAACTTCCGTTATGAAAAGCTTAGGTTTCTCAACCCTTTTTGATATTACTTTTTCAGGTTATACTGCTATTGGTAAACCAGAAGAGTATTTATTTACCTCCTCTCCAGGAGGTTAGGCACAAGGCCAGTTTTATCTTACTCCCACAAGTAAGATGTGACCCAAGGTCGGGTCGGGAAAGTGGGGTTTGAAAAGCCAGCGCCCGAGAAAGTGAGCACTCTGACCATTAAAAATTGCCTGGGCAGCCCCGTCGGCATTCCCCGGTAGAGGCGCCTCAGGCGATAAGCAATAAACTTACTCCTCCCCAAAATGGGGAGGCGAAGCCTGGACCTCCTAGAACTGCACAGGACAGACCCATAGAAATCAAGCCACGAAGGCCAAGACAATACCAATCTATGGGGTGCAGTATCCATCGGAAAAGATACTACATTTTGATCTTAGCCAATAGGCCAAGGTCAGCAGCAAACGTTGTTCGGTCAGATTTGGTTCCTGATATTAAAGACTTCCTGTTTTGGATTAAAATAAGTAAGCAAAGAGTTGGTTTGATATTTTTTTCTTCTGAAAATATTATAAAATGTCTTTGTTTTAAAAAATATGAGGAAAAGTTTAGTATGAAATTTTTATTTTAAATAAATTATTTTAGAAAAATAAGTAATCAAATCGGTGTTTTGATGTTTTTCACGGAAGTAATCAAATAGATGGTTTTATTTTATAATATAATAATAATAATTCTATAATATAATAAAAGATTTTTGTTTTTTGTCTTGAATAAATTATTTTAGAAAAAAAAGTAATCAAATCGGTGTTTTGATTTTTTTCACGGAAGTAATCAAATAGATGGTTTTATTTTATAATATAATAATAATAATTCTATAATATAATAAAAGATTTTTGTTTTTTGTCTTGAATAAATTATTTTAGAAAAATAAGTAATCAAATCGGTGTTTTGATGTTTTTTGCGGAAGTAATCAAATAGATGGTTTTATTTTATAATATAATAATAATAATTCTATAATATAATAAAAAGTTTTTGTTTTTTGTCTTGAATAAATTATTTTAGAAAAATAAGTAATCAAATCGGTGTTTTGATGTTTTTTGCGGAAGTAATCAAATAGATGGTTTTATTTTATAATATAATAATAATAATTCTATAATATAATAAAAAGTTTTTGTTTTTTGTCTTGAATAAATTATTTTAGAAAAATAAGTAATCAAATCGGTGTTTTGATTTTTTGAGGAAAAATATTAAAAAGTTTTTTTCGAAATATTGAAATATGAATTTTTCTACCAATCATAGTACATTTTCCGAAAAAAAAAAAATCAAAACACCGATTTGATTACTTATTTTTGTAAAAGAAATTATATAAAAAAAAATTAGAAAACTTTTCCTGATTTTCTTTAAAACAAAGAATTTTTTCATATTTTCAGAAAAAAAATTCAAACCACCTATTTGCTTACTTATTTTTATCCAAAACACGAAGTCTTTAATATCAGGAACCAAATCTGACCAAACACCGTTTGCTGCTGACTTTGAGTCGGGTACTCTTCTGGTTTGCCCTGATCTTTAGATCATTAGTGTCGTCTATCTAAATAAGATTAAATTGCTTGAGGCAGCCTTTGAAGGGTTGGGTGTAGAGGGGGGAAGATAAGTTAAGAAGATTGTTAAAGGATAACAAAGTCCATCAACGTTTAAACACTTGTACCCCACAGTTATCTTCCTTGCCAAAAGACATTTTGAAGCATGATTGATCTTCCCAGGGTTATCTGCCCCTGAACTGACCAGACGATAACAGAATAGGAAGATTCAATGGAGGACACTTCTGACATTGGCTCAGCGACAGACAATTTAAACCTCCTCATTTCATAGTAATTCTTCAAGATATAAAATTGTTAAATAAATCATTTCGTATTGTTGATCTTCATAGAATTGTTTTCATCCATTTATTTCTTCATAATTGTGTCTTACCATTCACAAACCACTTCACAACAAAGATAAAGAAATTTAACGTTTAATAGCATCAATCTGTACACATTTCGTTTCAAAAAATCCACATTGAAGTGTTTAATCCTGACAAGCATTTATCCATAAAAATCAGACTTTTTTTTTTAGTTAGAGATGTCCCAAATGGCCTATAAACTTTCTCTATCTCTCCTGAGACTAGCCCAGTCTAATAATATTAAACCAGCAGTGACAACGCATAAAATACAAAATATAGATTTAAATAAATGACCGGCATCCATAAATATGTTAATTAGAAAAACATAAAAACCAAAAAAAAACAAAAAAAAACAGTGACTCTTAATAAGGAAGAGAAAAACAGTGCGAAAAAGAACAAGTGAAAAGACTAGAAAGGGATATTGGAAGAATATGTTTATGTCATTATCACTGCTGGTTTGGTATTATTAGACTGGGCTAGATAAACTTACAAGATTATCGGTTATTCGGGCAAAACAATGGTTGATTTTCTTAAATAAATACTTTTTGAGACAGGTGTTTTAAAATGCGACGAACATAAATATGGGAAGAGGAAATTTGAAATACAGTATAGATCAGGAGATTAACAGAGTTAAATATTCTTCCATAAAGTCACAAGAACACACAACAAAGAAACAAAAAAGTAAACAACTGAAGAAAAAAAAACAGAAGGAAGAAACGTGAATTGTAGCAGACGTCACAAAAAAAAATGTGAAGTGGAAAATACCTTCAAATCAAACAACAAAACAGCACAGCACAGCACAGCACTCATCAAACAGAAGACCAAAAATGGAGTACATTTACTCCCAGGAGGGTCTAGAGAATTTCAAATTCATAGAGTTTGGCTTTGAAAGTAGGTGAAAGTTTTATTTGTGTTTTCTTTCTCATGGTAAAGGTAACCATTGAGCACAAAGGAGAAACATTATTTTATATGTATGTGCACAGCAACATTTTTAGAAAATCTTATTTTATCAAAATGTTACCACTAATGGCCGAGAGAGAGAGAGAGAAAGAAGTACCACTTGAGAAATCCAAGGAGACAGGCCACTGCTGATAATGCTACTACCAAAATCATGTTTTTCATTCTCTGCTTGTTCACGTCAACAACCATGCTGAAGTCTTGATACTTTCTGACAAATCAAAATCAATATTCTGTATGTTTTTACTATATTGCTTTCTTCATCCTGAGGAAGTCTTTCAATAGAGACGAAACGTTGATGAATACATAAATCACATAATTTTTGGTTTTCTTTTTTTCATTTTACATATATATATATAGGACATGTATTGTATTTGTTTCTATAGATGTTAATCCAATGAAACTCTCGTGTTTATAAAAAGTGCTCAATAACAAGTAGAGCTGTTTTTAGTTTCATATGTGCATACCTGTTTCAGTTGAACCCTCTTGCAAGAGCCCAACTTCTTCAGACCTTTAAAACAAATAAAATGTTATCTTTTCTAAAGGTCTGAAAAAGTTGGGCTCTTGCAAGAGGATTCAGCTGAAGCATGTATACACATATGTAACCAAAAATGTTCGTATGAAGAAAAATTTATACTATATATATATATATATATATATATATATATTAGAGGTGAAAGATGAGAATAAAAAATTGTAAAGATACAATATTTATTAGAACATCAAAAGTTCAGAGCAAGGAGCTTCATATCCTTAATCCATGGTTTATCTATGAAAATTCATGGATTAAGGATATGAAGCTCCTTGCTCTGAACTTTTGATGTTCTAATAAATATTGTATCTTTACAATTTTTTATTCTCATCTTTCAGCTCTAAAATTGATTGCTCTATTCAATATATTGAGCTTTATATTATCACGATAGATTATTATTATTAAACGATAATTCAATTATCGTTATTTAATTCAACATTTAAATATTATATATTATATATATATATATATATATATATATATATATATATATATAATGTCTGTATTTTATACTTATTTAAACTCAGGAATTTACTTGTCTATGATATGATATTCAAAGATTTGATACTGTATTTATCTAAAATAAATACATACAGTCTGACAGGGTACACAAAATCTGCCTGACAGGGTACATAAAATCTGCCTGGCAGGGTACATAAAATCTGTCTGACATTACAAAGGGGTATGCAAGAAGAGACAGTTTGAGAACCCCTGAAAGAAGAGAAAGAAAAAGAAAAGAACTATTTTGGAAAACAAATATTATCTCAGCATAAGTTTCATTTATATTTTAATGCAGACATGAACATTAAAAGTAGTTTCTCAAGAATAAAGTTTTTTTCGGTGCTTCTTGCTTAAAAGTCCGAAAAAAAGATTTCTTTGTCTTTTAATGTTTAAGAGGTAAATAAGGGGCAGTAACTCTTAATTGTAATTTTGAGCCAGACTTTATCGTTAATTTCTATCAAGCCTGATATTCTCTTCAACTGGAATCATGGATTTGAAATTGTTCCAGTTTGAAGACGTACTATATTTTACTTCAGAAAAAGCAAAACAGATAGATTTTTTGCAAGCGCATGGACTTATTTCTGGAGAAGAGACCTGTAATTGTGGGCATAACATGCGACTTGTGCCATCACGAGTAAAAAAACCCAAGTATAAACAAAATAAATGCGTAAATTTTCAATAAAATCTTAAATTTTCCATTTATGTATACTTTGTTGTTCATTTATTACTAATTAATTTTCAAAATCTTAAATTTTCCATTTACGTATACTTTGTTGTTCATTTATTACTAATTAATTGAATGTGGCAGTAAATTACGTTAGATGTAATAACAACAGTTGATAAGAGTTACTGCCCCTTATTTACCTCTTAAACAGTAAAAGACAAAGAAATCTTTTTTTCGGACTTTTAAGCAAGAAGCACCGTTTTTTTCTATAGATTTTGTGGGACCTTGAAATTGCATTTGGAAAAAAATGGCCACTTTTTGGTTACACTAGTCATTTGAATTGTAAACAACACAAATATACAATTACAGAAATGAAGAGAAAATAAAATGTACTGTCACACGCAGGGATTGAACTCAGAATCTTTAATTAACCAATTAGAAACCGATGCTATTTAGTGGATCTGTCAATCCTGCGGATTAGAATAACTTTATCCAGTCAAACTCTCGAGTCAATTTTATTTCATTTAAAAAAATTTTTCCTTGTCTTGCAGGTGTTTTTATTTACTCCTCCCCAGGAGTTAGGCACAAGGCCAGGTGTTGTAGAGTAGAGAACCAAATACTATTATAGAAGAAGTGGCAGGGAAGACTAAGAAGGCAAAACCAGCCGAGACTAGAAAAACAAAGACCATTTCTTAATTTCAACTTCAAGTTTAAAATGAAGAATAAGTTTTCATTTAACAAAAAGTTCATGAAGATTGTGAACAAGGTTTATAAACAGATTTAATTAAATCAGTAATTAATTAATTAATTAATTAATTAATTAATTAATTAATCCAATTTTAACTATTTAAAAAAAATGATTTATTAAAAAAATATAGGATCCGATTTCTTTTAAAGTTTAAAATAAAATTCTCTATATCAAAACCATTTTCATTAAATTTTATTTATACTTCCATGGGCATCTCGATAAAATTATAATACGAAGGCTATGTTATTTTTGTTTGTTTCTACTATTTCCTTACTCTCTCAACCAGATTATTTTAAATATCTCATCTGAAAGGCTCCAATACTGTCCACACAATCGATTCATCATAATTTTAGGGGATCATACATTCTTAATGTGCAGAATCCCATGTCATGTGATAAAAGAGCGAGCAACCGTTGTTGGATATAGCCACCTGGGTCACAGATATAAAAAGGCGTGACTCAAAAGTCTTCTTATTAAAGCTGACCGTCAAAGTAACAACATGCTTGTCAAATCTAAAATTCTTTACAACAGTTACATTCTTGAAATGTTCCTGCAACTTGTTTAAGTAAGTAATTATTCTCTGGATAAAACTTTTGACAGATTAAATTAGAACATTCTGAATTTCATTTTCGGTAGCTTCATCTGTTTACAATTCAAATAACCGATGTCAAAGTTAATGTGACAAGTTTCCAAGTGTAATCGTGGTCAATTAGACGGTTTCTTGATCAGACTTTCTTTTCTTAGTCATTTCACTCTGATGATCACAATTACACTTGTCTTCAAACAAATTAGCACACAGAGCTATATATGTTGTTTTTTTTAATATATAAGAAGGAAAAAGAAAACTGTATTTTTTTTAAATAGTAAAAGAGAAATTAGTTTTCTTTTTTTCTATTTCTCATGATAACATTTAAAAGTCATAAAAACCTAACAAAACAATACAAGATTAACTTAGTAAAAAGAAATCATCATCTACAATATCTCCCATCATCATCATCATCATGTTTTCGGTCACGTTTCGTGTTAGTTTATTTGTTTCTTGTTAGTATATTTGATTAGTAGCACAAAAACAAAAGACTATATCACACAGAGTTTAAGTTTCTACAATATCAAAAAATAAAAACAAAACGATCACTGTGTTCAATCAAACACGACATTCCTTCCAAGTAATCAATATTTACTATCGATTAGAAATCATTGATGTTTAAGTAAATACTTTACAAGCCAAATAAGAATGACTTAAACAGCTTCTCTAAACATTTAAAATTGTATTTGAGAGATGAGACCCTAAATAATTACCAGCCTCCATTACAAATGGATGATGACTTTTGAAGGCAAAAGTGCAACATGAATGCAATGGAAAGGATTAAGTTGAAATGTTAGAAAAATTTCAAGTCATTGCTTCTATAAAAAGCAAAGAAACCTAGGAAGTGTTATGTTTTTACAGTCAATCCAGTGTCCGAACTTTGCAGACGGACAGTCGAACCGGTGTCCGAACTGTGCAGACGGACAGTCGAACCGGTGTCCGAACTGTGCAGACGGACAGTCGAACAGGTGTCCGAACTGTGCAGACGGACAGTCGAACCGGTGTCCGAACTGTGCAGACGGACAGTCGAACAGGTGTCCGAACTGTGCAGACGGACAGTCGAACAGGTGTCCGAACTGTGCAGACGGACAGTCGAACAGGTGTCCGAACTGTGCAGACGGACAGTCGAACAGGTGTCCGAACTGTGCAGACGGACAGTCGAACAGGTGTCCGAACTGTGCAGACGGACAGTCGAACCGGTGTCCGAACTGTGCAGACGGACAGTCGAACCGGTGTCCGAACTGTGCAGACGGACAGTCGAACAGGTGTCCGAACTGTGCAGACGGACAGTCGAACAGGTGTCCGAACTGTGCAGACGGACAGTCGAACCGGTGTCCGAACTGTGCAGACGGACAGTCGAACCGGTGTCCGAACTGTGCAGACGGACAGTCGAACAGGTGTCCGAACTGTGCAGACGGACAGTCGAACAGGTGTCCGAACTGTGCAGACGGACAGTCGAACAGGTGTCCGAACTGTGCAGACGGACAGTCGAACCGGTTTACGAACTCTGCAGATAGATAGTCGAACCGGTGTCTGAACTCTGCAAATGGACAGTCGAACTGCTAGCTGAACTCTGTCCCCTTAGGTTTGACATAAGGTCAGAAGGTAATGATTGAAAAGTCAGTGCACAAAAAGTTCATTCTGACCTATAAAAATGCCTGAGCAAACCTATCTGTCTCAGACGATTAGCAATAAAGCATGAAAAGATAAAGCCTGGGAGGATGGACCTCCTAAGACAACACAGAACTATACTGCAGCTCAACAAAAACAAGGTCACCATCTTCAAAATGACCCAGACTGTCGGACTGATTGTCGCGGACATATCGAGGACTGGTATGAAAGCCTCTGTGCAAATCTGTTCTAAATCTGATTCTGCAACTTGTTTAAAAAAAAGTGCAATATTTACTTGGCTCCCTACAAGAGCAAAAGTAGAGAGACAAGATCAGGTCTTAATGTGGGAAAATCCAGCTACCAAAATAGTAGAACTCTGGATTGACACAAAATAAATCTCGCCTCAGTCAAGAAGAATTTCTATTCCTCTTACCAAAGATGGAACAAATACTACACTTTGATCCTAACTCAAGGCCGCAGTCTTTGAACCATATAGTACTATATTCAATTGCATAAAAGACGCTCGAGTATATTAACCCTTCAGGTGCGTTATTCTTTTTCATAGCGTAGTTGCACAGATTTGCTATATAATAGATCATAATATCACTTGAACTATTGATGATGGACACTTAATTCATTTGAATTAAAAAATATGCAAATCATTTCAATCTAATTTGCATAATTGATCACGGCTATCTCAAATAAATAATGTAATCAGTTCAACTATCATTAATTTCGTCTATGTGCATTTATATGTACACACACATGTTTTATATCATACTAGCAGGACTACCCGGCGTTGCCCGAGGCAAAAGTGTAACATATTTCTATTAAAACTTATATCTCTTTCTTCTCCGCCCAGTCCATTCCTCTCTCTGGACATACACTTCTTATAGATTACTTGAGTCGGCCTAAGGGAAATAACTTTTTGAAAAAAAAAATCAGAGTTACTTCCCTTTAGTTAGTACATGAAAATTACAACAAAATCAACACCCCCCTTGACAAAATTGACGGCAGTTTAGTTTCAAAGAATGGGTATTTTTTCTAAACTTTAGATATTATTCATTCCGGGTAATGCTGATCAAGAAAATACTAACTTAGTGGTCGTTTCTTTGGTAGTTTTTTTTAGCTGAACACACACACACAGACACTTTTCTTTTATATAATAGACTAGCAGACCCCCATCGAAATTTAAGGCTTGCGGTCATCTTCATCTATCTGCATAATTTACGCTTAATGATATTTCATTTGAAATAATACATTTTTTCTTCTTCTTCTTCTTCTTAAAACTGTGTTCTGCGGCTACGGTAGTCAAATGACATCCAGTAGCTACAATCAGTCCTCCATGCTAGTCCCAGGTCATCTGGCCTTGTCATGCGCAAGTTGTCGTAGGCAATGAAGTTATTTCACTGTACGTAGTGGTCCTAGTCCCGCCTGCTTGAGGTCAGCACGTAGTGTGCCCAGCAGATTTGTGCAGTGCCGTCCTAGTCGCGGTTGGTAGGGTTGCGAGCCAGTAACGGCAAAGTCTAGTGCCCTCTGTGCCGGAGTGTCAGGGTCCATTCGTAGGGCATGGCCTAACATAGACCATCTTTGTTCAGCGATCTTTGTGGAGAGGGTTTTTTCGTTGCACAGCTCGTATAGTGTCTTGTTGCTGATAAGTTTTTTTCGGCCAGCAGTGACCTGTGATGGAAGAGAGGTGTCTACAGTGGCACGCATCCAGCTTGTCAAGCATGGCTTTTGTTATTGCCCAGCTGTTGCTATTGTAGAGCATGATGGACACGCAGTATGCGTTATAGAGACGGAGTCTAGTCTTCAACGGGATCTTGGTTCATGGGCTCCAGAGTTTATGTAATGAATGAAATGCTACATTGCTATGTATACAGCAGGCTGTGACGTCTGTAGTGCTGCACAGCAGGGAGCCCAAGGTCTTGTTCTTGCGCCAGCTCTCATTGCCGCGGAGAGTCTTACCTTGTGGGTCCAACTCTGTGCAAGGTATACATGGCTAAACTCTGTTTTCATCTCGTTCATGAAGATATTGTCCGTTTTCAGTTATACATTTATGTAAGGTTTAATGATATAAAGCAAGAATTGTCTCTTTCTTCTCCCGTAAAAATAATTGCGATTGTCTGTTAAATATTCTTTAAATAGATGTCTCTTCATTTTTGTATTGAAAATTGTAACAATTTATATAGTTTTAAAACAATATTCTCTTTGTCAGCTAAATATTTTCTTTTAAATAAATAAAACGAAAGTTTTAACTTTTCATTTCATTTTTTTTATTGTTACAATTTTTAATTGTTTCAAAATAAATAATCTATTCCTTCTTACAGTAAAAATAATTGTCAGCTAAAAATTCTTTAAATAAATAAATCTTCGACGATCCCATCTTTTAAAACAAAGGGGATTGCAGGTAATAACGTATGTACGAACATGAAATTGCCTCAGCATATTATCATATAGATACTTATGTTATCGAATAATATATATATATATATATATATATATATATATATATATATATTACTGATCGGTAATAAAGGCCTGGGGCGCCACTCAGGGATAAGGGTTAAATAGATTGTCTGTTGGACAATGATCGTCACCACAAGAAGATTAGAAAAAATAGGTGGCATAGGCAGAAGATTACTTAAGGGGACTTGATTATCCAAGAGGACAACTCAACAAGTATTTGTTTACATTAGACTTGAAGACGACCATGATGTAGTCGGTTGGGAAGCAGTCTCACTGTATTTTGTTCCACATATGGGATGCTCTAGGAAAGAAACTTTGTTCATGGAAGTTCCGTTTGGTTTTTGGTACAGAAAGAGAGAGAGAAAAGAAAGTTTGTAGCCAGACGAGTTCTCGCTATGCATGTTTTACAGGGGGGTGGAACCAGAGATCGAAGCTCAGTCGAGCACCCACCATGAACATAACGATAGAGTAGAGAGAGACTAGCAACATCTTTTCTGTGTGAAAGGGGCTGCAGGGTAGAGATCATCCCCCACTAGATTGCGAAGTCGGTTCTCTACTCTGTCAAGGCAAGAAAGAGTGCGGCTCCGAGCGGCACCTCCACAGATGTGGCAGCAGTACCTCCCCATCTTAGGATGTATCTGACTCATATATAGGTAGAGGATTACATCAGGAGTCGGGTACTTTCTGGAGCGATATAATGATCCAACCATTTTTCCAGCGACCTTAGCAACAGATTTGCTGTAAGTCATCTATTTCACATCTGGAGTGAAAGTCAGTCCTAGGAGCTCATGAAGAGTGTTGAACCCAGAATGGATCCTTGAGGCATGCCGGCATTGATTCTATGAGCTACAGACTTCTGCCCACAAACAACTGCTTTTATAGATCTACCGGAGAGAAAGAATTTGATGGGTTTAGTGACGATTTAAAAGAACAAAAGCAAATATCATTTTTTTTTTTTTTCTTGTTAAAGTTTTGATAAGCTTTATCTTTGATAGACGTCTCTGATTTTGTTGCTAAAATATGCGACATAATCAACACCCTATAGTTGACTGAATCGAAGAAAAACAAAACAACCAAACCAAACACCATGAATAAATATTTGAAGATATAAAGAACTTGAAGCATAACAACTTTTACCAAAATGACCTGATTCGGCATTAAATACCCCGAAAAGAGTTGATATGCCGTAAAACAAAACCACCCAAACCAAACCAATCAGTTCGGGAATAGTCTGGGGATTGTTTTGATAGAACTTATTTTTTTTTAGATAAACCCACAGATTAAAATCTGAGAGTTAGGATCCGGTAAGTGTGAAGCCCATTTAAGATCACACCTCCGACAGATTAGACAATCATGAAAGTGTCCTCAGTTATCATTGAACGAAACCGAGCCAACCATCTGCGAATTTGAAAAAGGACCATAAGATGAAGCATTGCCTTGTTTGGCCTCTACTACCCAACGAGTGCAGTTTCAAAAATCTTGCAGAGTCTAATAATTATAATGCAAAGAGCGGCGTAAAGAAATGGGAAAATGTTGTATAACCGCATGCTTTAGTTTTTCTTTTTTCTCCCATCGATGGGTCCTGAGTATTACCTTAAAGTGCATCTGGTGGGGAGACCTCTCCATTGGGGAGCTTTTGGAAGTGTAGAGTTATCTCCTTCGTAGGCATTACTTCCAGGTCCACTCTGACCCGTTGATAAAAATATATATATATATGTATATACATTATAACTGTCCTGTTTTTAGATCTCCGAAACAGTTGCATGGTAAACAGCTGATGATCCCCGTTTTAATATTACACGCTTAAGTTAAGGTCCCCTGTTTTTGTTTCACTGTTCGATACTTGAATCCACCCTTCTTTTTTTAATTTATTTTATTATTTTTATTTATGAATTTTCCAACGAATGTTAAGTCTGCGATATCTTGGATTTAGTTAGCTTTTCTGGGAATTTAAACTGCATTTTCCTTTTTTTCTTTTTTTTGTTTAAAATGACTCAAAGCTTCTTTAGACACATATATATATCGGATTCTAACTCTGCCTGATGAGATCTCAGTTTATAGTAACTGTTGATCGATAACATCGACATGCCAGTGTCGCAGATTTTGTACATGTCTGTGTAAATAAAATTATCATATATATGTATATATATATATATATATTAGTACTGGTGAATAAGGTTTTATAATTTTTTCTAATATGAATATCTTTTTCAGATTTGACACAATTGTGTGGATGACCGTTAAATTGTTTTTTTTTTTATATACATATAAAATATATCTTCTTGATTTAACTTAAAATAAAGTTTGATTTTCATTTCATAATTAAATTAGGTAAGGTGAAAACACACAAGATTATAGCGAGGAGCAGATGACAGCCGGATGTGTACCAACCAGACTGATTGATCAAATTAGCTGGCCGCGCGACCTCTTCATTTTTTTCCCTTTTTTTTTCACCTTGGATTTTCTGGGCGGATTTCAAAACTGATTTTTACTTACGACAGTCTTGACGAGACGTTGGGCGTTGAAACACGAATTGATTAGTATAGACTGTCACCAATGTTTATTCAATTATATATATATATATATATATGTAAATATATTTATTTTGGTACAGAAAAATTAGTACAACATTCGTACCGTCGGTTTCAAGCACAGAAGGACTTAGCCATCCGGCTCTCTTCAGCTTCTGTTGTCATCTGTTTCGGAAATATATATATATATATATATATATATATATATATATATATATATATGAGAGTAAAATGCACGATATATCATAAAAATGAAATGCCGTGAAAGACAAGCTGTGTGAAAAAAGACAAATTTGTTTTTTCCGTTTGTCTTTTTTTTCACACATACACACATGTATGTGTGTGTGTGTGTTGGTGTGTGTGTGTGTTGTTGTTGTTGTGTTTATAGATTTGGAAGGATTGTTCATGAACGATAAACTAAAAGTTATGGAACTAAATTCCGCACTAAATGTTAATTATAGTTAAAGGCTCGGCAAAGATTTTGTTAGAGAAAGAAGAGAGGTTACTGTTTGAATTGGATTTGTTTGCTTCAAACCTAACTACTTGACGATGGGTCACTTGAATTACAAGAGGATGGTATTACGGGTTATGAATACAGTTAATGGCGTAAAGGTTTTGGGGGTCAGTCAAAAGTGCTTTGAAAGAGGAATGATCAGGAATAGGTACTTGCCGATTCACCGAGTGTTTGCTATCATAGAAAATATAGAAAAGTTAATCATTTAAATAGGACTTTTGGAAACAAGGATGAGAGAGAGAGAGAGAGAAAACGAGAACGAGAGAGAAAACAAGAGAAGACGAGAAAGAGAGGACGAGCATGAGAGAGAGAGAGAGGACGAGCATGAGAGAGAGAGGACGAGCATATGAGAGAGAGAGAGAGGACGAGCATATGAGAGAGAAAGGACGAGCATATGAGAGAGAGAGAGAGAGGACGAGCATATGAGAGAGAAAGAGGACGAGCATGAGAGAGAGAGAGAAGACGAGAGGGAGAGAGAGAAGACGAGAGGGAGAGAGAGAGAAGACAAGAGGGAGAGAGAGAGAAGACAAGAGGAAGAGAGAGAGAGGACGAGATGGAGAGAGAGAGAAAAAACAAGAAAGAGAGAAAATGCGAAGTAAAAAGAGAGAGAGAGTGAGATAAATGAGAGAGAAAGAGATGGAAGGGGAAAGAGGGAATGAGAAAGATGACCTGCAAATTGAAGTGTACTTGTTTGTTGACTCAAATTATTAGAATGGCCAAAAACAAAAAGTGATTGTATCAGATAATTTCAAAAAGAGAAAAAGAGAATAAATAATCATAGATTGGATTGGTTGAAACATCTGACATATGATTAATATGATTAAAAAGATAAACAATATAATTGTTAAAACTTCTTTATAGGCTCAAATAGTCGACATTTCCGCCAATGAAACCATCGTCCATCATGCAATGATGAGCCAATTCATGAATAATCATCATCATCAGTTTAACGTTCGTTTTACATGCTGTCATGTGTTGGACAGATTTTAGAAAATTGACTTCCAAACTTATCTCTGCTCAGATTTCTTTGGAAGATTTTTATAGGCCGGATGCCAACCTAGTGAGGTGATGGAGACCAGTGTTTTTATAGAGATTTTTTTTTTTACTTTCGTTTCCACAATTTTCATAAGTTTTGCTCACACCACTCAACATATATCCTGAGAAAAGTTTCATATTGGCTTCGTCAGTCAATAAAGAAGTTTTAACGACTGAAATCTTTTCAATAATATTTATAATCATACAATTGGCAATATTAAAAAGAGCTCCAATTTCTGTGGATAATATATTCTTCTATGTTTTGTCTTTCATCATCTTCAGAATGGTAAATCTGACAATTAATCACACAAGAAAACCAGAAAATACATTCTATCTCTATTAATTAATTAATTAATTAATTAATTAATTAATTAATTAATTAATTAATCTAGGATTAAAAAAAAAAAAAATTTTTTGTTTCATAATTTTTTTTTTTTTTTTTAAATCGAGAAAATCTTCAAAAATATTTATTCACTAAATACATAATTCAACATTCAACAAAATATGTTTGTTAGATTTAGATTTAAAAGTTCAATTTTATACACATTACAAAGTTAATGTAAACATTTACTTCATTACCATCATATTCTAAATAATCTTTCAGCTGCCAAATTAAAAAAAAAAGAAGCTATTGTCGATATATCCGGAACATCAGCAAGTTTTATCAGATGTCCTAGTGGCTTGGCAGGCCAAGAGCAGGCTCGAAGCGTTACCTCAAATAATTCCGATGTAGAGGCGCTCATATAGCTAACTCATGGGAGGTGACGGTGGTTAAGTGGATATCGACACGGACTGAAGACCTGGGTGTTCCAAGTTCAGAATCCAGTCGGTTCCACAGTATCATTTTCACTTAGGGATATTGGCAACATTCTCGTGGTCCTTCCCGTAAGTACCTGATGTCTTTCCAGAAAGATTTCTAACTAGAAAAACATTGGGGAAACTAATGCCAACACCAAAATCATCTGATTCACATGAAAGAAGAACTCGCGATCGTTCCTGGTGTGGCATTTAATGTTTTTTCTTTTTTATTATAATTTGATTTAGTCAAGCGATGTTGAAATTGTTAAAATAACAAATTACGATGCTAATCATTATCATATTGTTACTGTTAGCAATGAGATAACGTTTTTTGCAAATTAACACAGAAAATGTTTATCTTAATGTGTTTGAAATTGGAAATAAAGAATCCACACTCAATTTTACGACTGTGAAAAAGCAAAATAATAACTTTAACAGAATAAATTATTTACACCAATTGAGGCTCGTTTCCATATTGATACTTTCAACCATTTCGACAGATAGTTTCATAAACCAATCACATATATTTATATTGAGGGTTTGGGATATTTGAGGACATATTTGATTATTTAATATAATCAATCAATATCTGACCAAACAACAAATATATTTTATTGATAATTTGTGAAAATATTATTAAATAGTTTTATTGCAAGTCTATTCCATATAACCACATTCAACATCAATTACTGCCTGAATTCAGGAACAAATATGTTAACATGTCGATCAAATGGTCCTTATTCATCATCATGACTGTCTGCGAATCTTTGGTATTGTGAGAATGTTGATTAGTGTTCCCTTTATCAATGCTATGCACATAGTAGTTCAAGGAATATAAATATGAGTTTGGAGGCCAGATGTTGGGTGTCATCATAAAGGACATGTCATGCAAACCCATTCCTTTTCACAGTGTCCTAGAGTTAATGCTGTTGACTACATTGTTATGCCCTGGGTAGAAATGGGCAAGCAATAAAAGGTTATGAGTGTTTCAACGGGACAACAGCACCCAAAAATAATCAACGACAATCTTGACAATCATCTGACCTCCAAACTAGTCAGATTTGTATCCCTTGAACTACTATGTGTGAAACATTGACGAAGAGAAAGACTAATCAAAATTCCCATAATTCCAAAGTCAAGATAATGTCTGAAATGAATAAGAATATCTGGATACGCCTATATCAACACTTCTGGTTTGGGATTGAGACAATTTTGATGTTGAAGGCGGTTACAGCGAATGAGCTTGTGATAAAACTATTTAAGAATATTTGTACACACTATCATGAAATATATTTGCTTTTGGTTGGATATATTTTCTTTATAAAATAAAGTAACAAAAGTAAATAAAAATAAAGATTTGTTTGTAAATGTGCAGAATGAAATGAAGTAACAAAAATGGAGAAAAATAAATGAAGGTGAAAAATGAAATTTGAAAAAAAAAAATGGAGAAAAATAAATGGAGGTGAAAAATGAAATTTGAAAAAAAAAAATTGAGAAAAATAAATTGAGGTGAAAAATGAAATTTAAAAAAAAAAAAAGAAATTTCGAAACATTAAAAAAAGCGAATTAAGATTTTCTTTTTTCATTAAACTTCACTAACTGAATGAAATGAAGTAACAAAAATGGAAAAAAATAAAGATTTGTTTGTAAATGTTCAGAATGAAATTTGAAATAAAAATGGAGAAAAATAAATGAAGGTGAAAAGTGAAATTTGAAAAAAGAAAAAAAAAGAAATTTCGAAACATTAAAAAAAACGAATTAAGTTTTTTTTTTTAATTAAACTTCACTGACTGAATACATTTTCGTTTTCGGAACCCTCCCCCCCCCCCCTCTCTCCAATACTAATAATAATTTTAAAAAATTAAATAAGAAATAAAGAAAAAATGAAGTTTTGGATTTTAGAAATCGATCGAAAAACAATATTACTTAGTTATATGATAAAGGTTGCAATTAAAAGATGATTTACTACTTAGAAAGATAAAAATAATTACATTTTGAATACTCAAATATACACATAAAATTATTTTTACTTTTAAATCCTAAAAATATAAAGTTTACTAAAACATTATTTTAATATTTAACGATTTCTACAATTTTTTTTAAAAATAGAATTTTATCTTGGACTTCATATAAGTAAACATTACAGTTGTTATATAATATATATATATTCTTTTTTCATAAGTGATTCAAATGGGTCACTGAGTATTCTAGTTATTTTTATAAATAACCACCTATTAAAACTAATAAGCTTTAAAAGAAATTATTAAAGGATTTTTTTCAGTTTTGACAGAATGGATACCCCCTGTAAAGGTGTCTGTCCGGGGAGTCCATAGTGAAGCAAGGATGGCGCAATCTCCAACCGCACATTTCCTGAATTGGCATTGCTCGAGTTCAGTGGCAGGATGACAGGAAATAATGCTGGGATGAGTATAGAAATACTGATGTTATTTTGGAGTTTTCCTTCTCCTAGGCTAGTTACTATTGAATCTATAGCTTGAGGGAGAATATAACATGGATTCATACCTTTCTGAAGTAATGCAGTAGTCCCAACAGAACTAACTGAGTATGCCAAGCCCATAGTCTGTGCCTGTAACGATTCCATCATGCCCCTTCCATATATAAATGTTGATATTTGTAATTAAAAGGCTTTAAGATTGTGTGGTATTTTTGGCTAAGTAATCAGTCAGTGAAAGTATTAATACACAATATTTAGAAGGTTCACAGGAGAGGAAAATAAGAAAAAGAAAACCAAGTCTGAAGATGAAAAAAAAAAGAAAAGAAAATATTAACAAATAAACAGAAAAAGAAAACAAGAGAAATTGTGAACATATCAAAGATGTGGGGGGAGTCTGAAAAGAAGAAGAAAATATGTTTGCATTGAAAAGGTTCTCTTTTTCAAACAAAAACAGAATTCAAAGAAAAGAAAGTAAAGCTAAAAAAAAAAAAAAAAAGAGGAAAGATTAGAAAAAAGAAAGTAAAAAAAGAAAACTTCTCGGGAGAAAGAAAGAAGAAAAACGTTTGTGAAATTTTTTTTTTAACTAATGGGGATTTCTACATATGAAACACTGCTCTTTCTGCCCGTGATCTCTTGATGTCATCTGATTGGTTGACGGAAAGGAAGATGCGCAACGAGAGACAAAATTATGTCTATTTCTGTCACATACGTCGAATCTGTCAAAAGGGTTAATTTTAGGTTTTGTTACTAAAAAGTGGCAAGTTGTAAATGGACCACGACAAATTATCTTCATAAAAGAAAAAAAGAAAAGTGTTTTGACAGTTGGAGGGAGGATATCTGGATTCATACCTTTCCCAAGGATATTAGTGAAATTGATGCAATAGTTCCGACAGAACTCGAACCTGGCACGTCGAGCCCAGTTCACACCTGTAACGACTACACCATGCCATTTTCATATACATGCACACACACATATGTACACAAATGCATAAATACACACACATAGACCAAGCAAATACTTTGCAATATTGCCACTTGTCTGAGTCCATGAAAGAAAGAATATTTCAATCAAGACTCTCCTTCAGAATATCTCCATTACCACCATATGCACAACATTTTGAAAAATTCAATTTATATCTGATGTTTCTCCACAGATCTAAATTCCAAGCTAATAACCTCACTGTTTCTCATTTGTCAATCAGCTCCAAATAACAGAATAATCTCGAAAAAGTAAAAATATGCTGTTATGTTTATTAAACATAACTTTCAAGGATTTAATTAAGATGTACCTAGAAGCGGGCACAGATAGAAGACTAGTCGAGAGTGTTCGACGAACGTATTCGGAACTTTGCATTAGAGCTTTTTGACAGTTTATTTTTAACATCCCCGAGAGTGCTCAACTTTAATTTCTTAAAGGGGCTTAGTATAATATATATATATATATATATATACATATATACATATATATAGATAGAAGGATGAAAAGGAATTAGAAAAGCGACAAAGGCAGATCTTTTTTTCAATTCAGTTGTTCAATGCAAAGTATATTCCTCAAAAAAGCAATTTATTCAATTAATTTTTTCCTTAAGCCAGGCTTTTTCAAAGATCAAAATCTTATCAGAGGAAATTGCTGGGATAGATAAGATGGCAAAGGCCAAGATTTAAAATTTGAAAAAGTAAAATAAAGATTGTGGGAGGAAAAAAAAAAAAAAAAAAGAAAGCTTGCTTTTAGTTCTCCACTTTATATATATATATATATATATATATATATATATATATATATATATATATACAGGGTGGGCAAAAATAAGGGTCCTATTTTTAAAAATTCATAACTTTTTTATTTATTGATTTTTTAAATTTTTTTTTTTAGAATAAGTAAAGGACCCCTTCCGAAGCAAGCATGAGCCGTATTAGCCCTAAGGAACGTACCCTCATTTAGAAAACATTATTTTTGCTTAAAAAACTCAAAACAGTGTAAAAAACAATACTTTAGTTTTTGTAAGTTTTAAGAAGTGTTTTTCGGCTAAAATTTGTTTTGTTTATTTCAAAAAATCTCGGAAGGGTCAGTCTACACACACATAAAGTTTGGTGAGTTTAACTTTTATTTTGTGGAAGTTATTCAAATTCAAGTTATTCAAATTTAAAGATAGGACCCTTATTTTGGCCCACCCTGTATATATATATATATAAAATGTGTGTGTGTGTGTAATTTCATGTTATAGGAGAAAAAGACAGTGCTCAATTACTTGTGTAAGAGCGTAGTGTATATATTTGGCTCCCACTATCAAAACATTAACTGGAGAATCGGTTACATTCGGTAGCTTTTGCCCTGCGGGCTGAGTTTCCAGTGCTTCCGTAAAACTAAAGGTATAGATGGAAGATCATACTAATGTATACTATCAATTGAAATAATATATATATTAGTTTATTTATGTGTATACTTATAAAATACATTTTAGTAATACTTAAATAAATCTCATTTCAAGAAATAAAACTGATTTTTATTTACAGTAAAATAAAATTTTACTAACTTTTTAACTTTTTAGCATTTTTTTTAAACATTAATATTTAGCTTCAAAAATGTTATTTTTGTTTGCAAGTATAGTTAAAATATTAAAGTAAAAGGCTGAAAAAAAATTGTTAAAAAATATTTATTTGAAAAATTAATCTTTTTTTCTTTTAAATTCCGACATTTTAACAGATTGTTGAAACGATTTTTCAATGTTTAAAATTGTCATATTTCCTGAAACGCACCCCTTCACCTAAAGTCATGAGTAACAATTGCTTTCAACATATCTGATGATGCAGACACAAGGTTAAATATATTTATTTATTGTCCAAGTTTTTGTATTTCCCATTATTAACTTTATCGACCTATAATGTTGTAATAACAGCATGGAGAACAAATAGTAATCATCATAGTAATTAAAAAGAAAATCAAGTTGTTTTGCTTTTCCTTATAAAAGTGCTGATTCATCATGGGGCAGCCATATTGGTCAACATCTAAGACAATCTTCGAGGATATAATGAATTTTTTTTAAAAATAAATAAAGAATAAAATAGCTCATACTAAAATAAAAGTGAAAAGAAATGTATTAAAAACATTTTACTTAGATTATTTTTACTTGAAAATAGTTTGTTTCCATTTGTTAACTTGAATTTTGACTTGAACACACCAAGAGTATTTATTGAGAAGTTCAATCACAAAACGAACCCAAACACAAAGACTATCATGTTGACTGAGTTGTCTTTGCAAACCTTCTAGACAATATTCGATCAATTTATAAGACAAACACACACTAGACAAAGTATTAGATGAACAAACACAAAAGTACAAATCACATCACCAAAAAAGAAGAAAAATACAGAAGAATTAAATTTTCATCTAAAGCTCAAATATTTAGTGCATCTTTACTGTATTTTCAAAAACAAAACAAAAAAAGAAAAAAAAACATACTGAATAGTGAAAACTTCATCTAAAGATCAATTATTTACTTCTCAAAAGCAAAAAGATAAAATAACTTAATCTAAATGCGAGTAGTTACACAAGTTGATATCCCTAAAAATAAAAGCAAAACACAAAAAAAAAATTAAAAATCTATCAGTCAACTTTTTAGATATACAAATACATCCGGTTGCAATGGAAAAAAAACTGTATAAAAAAGAAAAACAAGAGACAGGAAGTGATTTAATGATGATTGCAAAAATAAAAATGTCACTAATTTTATGTTTAAAAAACTAATTTCCCAGAATGCACTACTAAGATATTATTTCTCAATTCTCCTGGAAACTCTTTCATTCATTTTTACTCGTAAAAATATTACTTCATCTTAGGCTAGACATAATGATTAACACCTTTCTTAAAATTATAATGCAATTAAAAAGAAAAATATATTTTTACATGGATACTTTAGTTTCTTTTTCTTAATATAATAATAAAAATTAATAATAATAATGATAATTAATAGAGCTTGTAAACATTTAATTCTGATTATTGGATGAAAACATAAAATTAATTAGTTAAATTTTAATTTATAATTAATTAATGTACAATATAGATTATAAAGTTTAACCATATATTTATAAGCATACAGAATTAAAAATCAACTTATCAAAATTGGAACATATTGGTTCGATATCTTTTCAGACACAGCCTTATAATGAATAAATAAATAAAAATTATAATAAATAGTTAAAAAGATAAAATAAGGCTCCTTTTGATTATTTTTCATTGTTATAAGACTTATTATCGTTATATATATATATATATATATATATATATATATATATATATATATATTGTTCATTATATCATATAATCAGTGCTATGTTATGAAAAACAAAACAATTCAGTTTAAACCTTAAATGTTTTTTTGTTTCAAATATGACACATTCCAACAAAATGCCTATTCAATATAATATTCAACGAAAATGTGTCAAACTGCAACTTGTTTAACATCTGAAACGAGCGTGTTGGCAAGTGTGAGTAGGTATTAGTATGATGTTGCATCAGCACACCCGCTAAATAGGTAATCAGTATCTTCGATGTCACAGACGAGTGTCATCTGCCTAATTCAAGAGCCTAAACTTTTAAATGTGTTCATTATAATGGTAAGTCAAAATTACCTCTATGATTCTCTAGTGTATTATGATTATTTAGATGCATATAGTGTAGCGTTTTGTTATACATGTAACATTTTATGCAATTTGTTGCACACTTGCAACATCATTTATTTTTGTTCAATGAATTTTTTTTTTCTTTTTCAAAAAATCATTTATACTACTTTCTATTACTCTTATGAAACGTTTTTCATTTTTTTTTTTCAAACCAATATAAAAAAATAAAGCATTTAAGAGTTAATTCAACTGTGCACAGTATTTAATTTTGTATACTGACATTTTTTTTTCGTACTTCGTTACTTTAACTCAAACATCATATAATTTCTAAGTTCTTGGCAATCGTTGAATAATAAAACAGACAAAATCAGTATAAACAAGAAAAGAAATGGCGTTTATATGGTCTTCATGTCAAAGAGACTTTCTTTTGTCTCTTTCGTTAAAATGTAACATACATATAAAAAACAAAATAAACGAACATATAATAATAATAATAATAATAATAATAATAATAATAATAATAACAATAATAATAATACAATCGATTGATACAGTTAGCTGAAAATAAAATACTTTTCATAAATAATAATACTGCACAGCACATACTCTGTTCAAATAGTTCTAATTCCATTAATACCTACTACATTTTGGCAATTACACAGTTGATTCATGTGTGTTTGTGCCGAGTCTAAAAGGTGTTAGAATAATGGTTTGTCAGAAACAAATTTAATTACAATTAATTTTCGATTCTTAACACGAGATTTAGCCATATTAAATTTCTGAACATCCGCTTCATAAAACATTTAGTTAAAAGCAATAGATAGAAAAATTTAGAAAACATACATTAAAAAAACAAAAAAAACATACATTAAAAAAACAAAAAACATACATTAAAAAAACAAAAAACATACATTAAAAAAACAAAAAACATACATTAAAAAAACAGAAAAACATACAAAACAAAAGCATACAAGAAAAACAAAAACAACAAAGGATTTGTGATTTGTATTACTATTCTCGTCTTTACTGTTATATTCAAAACGTTTCGGCCGATGTAACATCCGACTTTCTTCAGGTGCATCTTTTTGAACTTGGGAACCTGTATGAAATTTCGAACTGCCATGAACTTCTGGAGGTTTACGGTTCAATCCTTACTACGGGCGATTATAGGTAAGAATAAGATTTAAAAAAAAAAAAATTAACACTTCGACCCGTTTATAGCTGATGGAACGAGAACAATCTGGTCCTCTGGATTAAATAAAAGGTTCAGCTCGAAATCTTCACAGGTAACATGAATTGGAACAAATACATTGAAGACATTGCCAAGGCTGCCGCAAAGAAGGTTGGCTCCCTCTACCGTGCTAGTAAACTCCTCACACCTGACATTATCCTGTATCTCTACAAAGCCACCATCCGCCCATGCATGGAGTATTGTTGCCACATCTGGGCTGGTGCATCATTTACTAGTCTATCCCTCCTTGACAAGGTCCAAAAAAGAGTCGCCAACCTAATAGGTCCCTCACTGTCAACCAAGCTTCAGTTCCTGTCCCATCGCCGCAATGTAGCATCCTTGTGTTTGTTTTACAAATACTTCAATGGATTGTGCTCCGATGAATTGGCTGCTCTGGTGCCCTTCGTCGTAAGTTCACTAGACCAACTCGACAATCGACTAAATCCCATCCATTCACTGTGGAGGTCCCCAGATGCCGGAGAGCTTTCTACTCAAATAGCTTCTTTCCTCGTGCTGCTGGCCTCTGGAACTCCCTCCCTGCCCCCTGTTTCCCCGACGGTACTGACATGCAGAAATTTAAAACTAATGTAAACAGACATCTCGCTGCGCAGATCCCAATTTAGGTTGACCCCCCACCCCCCAACCTTCTCCCTATTCTTTCTTCTAAGTAGCCCCTTCCCCACAACCTTCTCCCTATTCTTTCTTCTCGGTAGCCCCTTACGTCTACAGTGGCAGCCTGCCTTGTCTGGGGTAAACTATGTTAAAAAAAAAAAAATTCCCAGAAGGTTCCTAGAGTTCGACGATCGGATTCACAAATTTGAGAAGATACACCTGAACAAGGTCAGAGGTTACACCAGCCGAAACATTGCGAATATAACAACCAAGATGAGAACGATCGTCTGAATAATCCACAAACAAACAACACCTACAATTTAAAATATTAGTTTAAAATCATCAGATATCATTTTTATACAACACCTACAATTTGCTTCGTTCTCCTTTGGAGCGTTATCCACCCAGTTGCTATTTATTTTTTGACTGCGTTTCAGCCGCTATATCCTCTAGTCGTCTTCAGTTATATTGTTCATTGTCGATGATGTTTTTATCAATGACACTTGTTACATTAATTAGGATAACTTTGTATAATTGACATAAATAAAAGCAGAAGCCAACAATAAAAGTACTTTTAATTTTGTACTTTTGTTCATACCAAATAAGGCATATAGTCATTGAAGAGTAAGGGGTCACTGTAATACAAGCCAGATTCATAGGATGGATGGGGAGTTGGGCAGCAAGATGTTTGTTCATATTACATTTAAATTTCTGCATGTTGGTACTGTCAAGAAAACGGAGAGCAGGAAGAAAATTCCAAAGGCAAGCAGTCCAAGGCAAAAAGTCATTAGTGTAGAATATTTTCTTGCATCTAGATATCTCTAAAGTAAAGGGGTGGAATTTTGCTGATTTGGGGTATTTACATTGATGGGGTACAAGTGCAGTAAGTTCGTCGGAGCACATTCCGTGGAAGTACTTGTAAAACAAGCACAGGGATGCAACACTGAGGCGATGCGACAGGGCTGGAGCTTTGCAGACAGTGCAGGACCTATTAGGTTAGAAATTCTTTGTTGCACATTGTCCGAGAGGGTTAGAGTAAAAAAAAAAACAGTGGTAGGTGCACCAGCCAAGATGTGACAATAATACCCCACTCACAGGCAAATTGTGGTTATATAGTGATACAATAATAATAAAAAACACAGACGATGAACAATACATCTGAATAAGGCCAGAAGACACAACAGACAAATAAATAGCAATGGTGAAAAACTATGTAAATCTTTATCCCCAAAATTCAAACAAAAGCAAGTTATTTCATTTTTCTTTCCAAAAATTTGAAAAGAGAGAAAAAAAGGACAAAATAAAAGTGAAACTGTTCAAATCTTTGTTCATGTAGATACAACACTACAGCATCCGCTAGTAAAAGGGGGGGAAAAAGATCCTTAAAAATATGCACCTATTTCGTGTAAAAAAAAAAGTCACTTAATTTTATGGAAGCAAAATGAATTAAAATATAGATACTCAAAGGAAACAGCTTGCATATGATATCACTAATAAAAATAATTAGATAATCATTATATATATATAGATACATATATATATATATATATATACACATATTTCTATATATATTTGAAATTTTTTTATGTTCAAATATAAAGTGTCTACAACTGGCATTACTCGAATTTATACCAGTCAGAGACACTTCTGATGATCAGTGATGTCATGAAATTACAGTAAAATGTTGAGCTAAGTACATTTTATTATTGATATATGTATATATATATATATATATATATATATATATATATATATATATGGTACTCTTATAGAAAACGCACCGTGTTTCCATGACGTTGCGTCGTCAACGTTCAGGCAAGTCTGGGAAGCGCCCAAGAGTTGACAAAACTATTAACCAATCAGGTTGCAGACATTAGACAATCATGTTGCAAGCAAGCAGACGATAATATTTGGAAGAAATTAATTTCTACGACCTGCAGCGCATTAAAAAAAAAAAAATGAATTTCTACGATCTGTGTCAGTGCGTTTAATCTCTCGAACGACTCATTGAGTTCTGTCAGCAACGGTCACTTCTAGCGAAAGACTAACCCTAAACCAGAAAATGTTACAAAGAAAAAAAACATTGAAAAAAAAAAAAAAAATGAATTTCTACGATCTGTGTCAGTGCGTTGAATCTATCGAATTACGCATTGAGTTTTGTCAGCAACGGTCACTTCTAGCGAAAGACTAACCCTAAACCAGAAAATGTTACAAAGAAAAAAAACATTGAAAAAAAAAAAAAAACAAGAAATTGGTTAAAAACAGTGATTTCCTTATTTGTTATATAAAAAAAGAAAATCATCTTTTGAAATTTTTCGGTGCACAATAAAACAAAACATTTTATTTAAAAACATTTGATCAACAATGGTTCCTTTGAGAAAAAAAAAATCCAATTAATTACGTTTAGCTATGGTTTGTTTGTTCTTTATTTTTATATATGCATTTTACTTTGATTTTCTTTGTCTGAATTTATTGTCTGCCAGTCTTTAATCTATCGTTTAGCAGTTTTTGCCTCATCAACTCTCGGGCGTTTCCGAAACCTGCCTGAACATTGACGACGCGAAGTCACGGAAACGGGGTACGTTCTCTATAAGAGAACCATATATATATATATAAATAATGATTATCTAATTATTTCTATTAGTGATATCATATGCAAGCTGTTGCCTTCGAGTTTCTTCATTTAACTTTATTTTGCTTCCACAATATAAAGTACCATTTTTTATACATATCTCTATCCGATAGGATATCGTGCCCGTTGATTATCCAAGATTTGCTGTCTTAATTCAGTTTCAATTATTTTATATATGGAAAATTATTTTATGGAATAAATTTGTTAAAAGTAAATTTGGCCGAACAAATCAACCGAAATATCTTGGTCCAGCTTTAATGATGGAATGTTGTCCTTATTTCTGCTAGCATGTTGCCTTTCCACTATTCCATAAAATAATTTTCCATTTTGTCTGAAATTTTAATTTCATATTTACTCTATCTCATATATATATATATATATATACAGGGTGTCCAAAAATAATGTATACACCCTTTGAATTGTTATAAGTCGTTCAATTTACTGATTTTTATTTGCAAGATTGATAAACAAGATTGAGTAAGAATATTCATTTAAAAATACTGACAGTAAAATTAACAAAAACATAGAAAATTAACTTTTAACAAAGATAAAGGCTACTTAAGGTAATTTCAGAATGTTCATAAAATGAACCCTCATCCTAACCCCAACCCGTTCTGCTCAATACACTTTCCATATAGTGAAGACGTGAAGAATTGTACCTACAAACGTCCTGCGACATTTACTCCGGTATTTGAGCACATTCTACTACAATTACTACTCCCATTTGTTTGCAATTACTTCAGGTTTCTTGCTTTAAACATTGTAGCCTTTACGTTTATTAAAAGTTAATTTTCTATGTTTTTGTTAATTTTACTTTCAGTATTTTTAAATGTGTATCTTACTGTTCTACTCTTTTATCAATTTTGTTTGCAAATCAAACTCAGTAAATTGAACGAGTTATAACGATTCAAACGATGTATACATTATTTTGGGACACCCTGTATATATATATATATATATATATTTCTTAGGATGAGCTGTGTAAACGTGACCGTGCAGCCCTGGAGATTACAAACTTAGATCCTCGTGACCGCTAAGCCTGGAGTGGAAGACTTCAATCAAAACTGACAGGCAGGCCCCACCCTCTTATAAAGGACTAATCAAAGGTCTGTTCAAAAATAAATCGGAAGACGAAGATGCATGCATAATCAAATTTCTATGTAGAGAAAGTAAAATTACTAACGGAGGGAGATGCAACTAGGTTAAAAAAGATAGTGTCGGATTTAGATGAGGAGAGGCTGTGGACTCCCCTTCCTCATGATTTAGAAGGAAATAGAAGTGTCCAAAGATATTAGGATGACCCCTAAAATTCGAGGCTCTAGGCTTCAGCCTGCAAAACCTCTAGATAAATCCGACACTGTTGGTAGTTGGTGAAGACTCATGTGCACGCGCTCACACTAAAGACTCATGTGCATGCGCTCACACTGAAGACTCATGTGCACGCGCTCACACTGAAGACTCATGTGCACGCGCTCACACTAAAGACTCATGTGCACGCGCTCACACTAAAGACTCATGTGCACGCGCTCACACTAAAGACTCATGTGCACGCGCTCACACTAAAGACTCATGTGCACGCGCTCACACTAAAGACTCATGTGCACGCGTTCACGCACACAGACTAATGTGCATGCTGAAGCTTTACTGTGAAGATGCACTAATATAAAATGCAAAACCAAAAAGTAGAAAGTCGATGCATTTACAAAAAAAAAAAAAATCACTTCATGAAAAAAAAAAAAATGGAATTTCTTTCATTCTCAAAGAAAGGTGAACATCATTTGCTTTCAAGTTGTCGACCTTGGTTAATTAACTACTAAAAGCGAAGGTCATCAATAGTCAAATGACAAATATAAAATAGTTTCATTTTTATCAAGTATTAGATCAGCCGTAACCCATTGGGTCAGTATCTGTTATATATATTATTAAATATATAATTTCTTAACTTTGACATTGGTTGATAATCATGTTTTTAAAGAAATTATTTACTTGAAACTGGATTACGTCATAAAAGATGAATGGTAGCTTTTGCCGACTTTTAAGCCCTCCTTCATTTTCAAGTAAATATATACATTTTTTTCGTGATTAAAATCATTTGCTTTTTATCCCTTCTTTTTCCCTCTCTTTCTCTTTAAGAATTTGTATAAGAGCATCGAAGGCGTGTAAAAAAAAAATGGCTGACCATGTTAGGCCAAAAGCTTTGATATATACTGCAACTTATTTTTAAATAAAGAAAAACTTTGAAACAGTTTCAGTAAGTTTAACATATACAGATTGGTTGAAAATTAAATTTTAATACGTTTGATGACAGTTATTAGTAATTTTTTTTAAATTTTCAATTTCTCAGTCGTTACAATAAGACAGAGAAGCTAAAAACCACATCTGATAGAAGTCATATCGGATTGTTATATGCTAGGTACAGACGCAATCTTATATTGAAAAAGAAAAACTTTAAAAGGCTTTCAGAAGATTAAAACTATGCAGGTAGGTAGAAAATTAAACTTTGTTTAATCAGTTATTTGTTGTGTATTTTGTTTGCTTTCGATTTAACGACTGTTAACTATACTACATATTTGACAAATTTTCTTTTCTCTTTGTTATTGCATTGTAACAATTTTTAAGAGATGAGAAGAAGAAAATCTCCTTCGAAAAGCAGATGATGTTGACCTTTCTTGTGGAGGTTGAAATGGGGGAGGGGGAGTAAAGGGGAAAGGAGTCTTGAATAAACATAGATGTCACTTTAACAGAGAAATAGCAGAAATGTTCAAAGAAATAAACGCATACAGAGAAGAGATGTTGAGCACTATTTAGGAACGAGCACAAAAGAGTTTTGATGCCATGTTATCCAAAGAAAAAAAGGGTTTTAACAAAAGAAATAAAAATAAACATGAACAATAAAAAAACATCCGTCATTAATAATAACTAGCGGGACCCGTATAAATTACACAAAATGATGTTTTCAATACTAATTATCTTGTTCCGAACCTATAAAAGCGGTTTCGTGTCCGTCCGTCAGACTTTTTTCTCGATTTGATCGAGACGACTAATCCTTACTTTGTAAAAGCTTTAGATTAAATTACATTTGGCTCCAATTCATGAGTAGCATACAAAGATTCGGAAGGTCGTTGCTTTTGATGTAAGCGTGACACACAAAATAATACACACGCTATCGTATTAATATGTGTCTTCCCGGTCATCCCCTCACTACCTCCCTCCTTCCCACCTTTGATGTAGAAAAAAAAACTTAGAGGTTGGTTGGGATCGAACCCTAAACCAGTCTGGCTGACGTCAAAATCCTACGTCACTAACCGTTGTGTCAAAGGGAAATACTTGAAAATATTACGAAAATTAGGTTACTTGAATGCTTTTCAACATCTAGGTGCGGCACGCATGTGCAGAGCTTTTGATGTAAGCGTGACACACGAACACACACGCTATCATATTAATATATAGATAATAAATATAATGACAAGAACACAAAACAAAAAATATTAACAGAAAATACAAACTAAACAAATTAGATTATAAATAAAATTAAGTTTATTTCCAATTTATATAGAAGGTGCACCCCACCCTTTCCCTCCCAAGATAATGCATATGCACTTCTTGCATGAATTAAGTATTCTAGAGATTCTTAAACCAAAAACTGATGAGCAGAGCCTTTTTCTGCCCTCCTCCCAATCTATCTAACCCTAACCCCACTGTAAACATAACATGTTAATTTTTGTTGACAATCACAAACAACAAGAGAATTTTCTAATTTTAATTCTTTTTTTCTGTCTTTATTCAATAAACCATATAATATATAAAATAAGGTGGTTGAATTTTCGATGTTAGACCTAAGTAGCAGTGCACCTGAGAAATCAATATGTGATTCTGACTAGCCAGTCATTCACGTAAATTGTCAGGCTGGGTTTTTTTAAAACATTCCAATCGATTTCATGGATTACATATAAGTGTACACACATACTCACAAGCAATTATTGGTAGAGTTATTTCTTTTGTTTATTTTAACGAAATTGTATATGTTTTTTACAAATCTGAAAGTAATTACTTAAGAAAGTAATGGTAATTAAAATGAAGGGCTTTCTAAAGAAATTAATCTATTTAAGAATACAAATTCTTAGTACATCTTTTAAAATTTTTTTGTTTAACTCGTAACATATATACACACACGTCAGAAGAAATGTTTTTATTTAATAATCTTAATAGTACTATGTTATTTAAAAAATATTTGTAATAATAAACGGAAATAAAGTAGTAATACACAGTTTTATTTATCATAACTATTAATTTAAATGAAGCAAATATGTGAATAACTACATACTTTGTGATTCTATTTCGACAACCATTTGCAAAATGCTAATTCGTAACAGAGCAATATCAGCAGTTAATTGTATTTGTATCTTATCTAATGAAAAAAAACGGTGGATCTCATGCAATGTATGCTACAGAAAGAATTATCGGACTGGATAGAATATGTAATCGCTGAAATCATTTGGAATTTTTTATGTAAAGAACACAGACTGAAAATTTACATAAATGACTGGCTAGTCAGAATCTAATATCGATTTGACAGATGCATTGCTATTTAGGTTTAATGTCGAAAAATCTAATTTAATTATATATATACATTGCCCAAAGTTTATAACAAAATTATAATGATTGACCGATATAATTTGAAAATTTACATAAATGACTGACTAGTCAGAATCTAATATCGATTTGACAGATGCATTGCTATTTATTTGCTTCTTTTGTAGTTCATATCGGATTCATAGTTAAGAAATGCTCTCATTCCATAGTAAAATTTAGAGGGTCTCTTAAACAAAGCATGCATACATTTATTGAGGGGGTGGGGGGGGGTGACACCTTATAGTTTACATGCAAAAGTCATCTGATTGCTAGTCAACAAAACAAAATATTTAAAAAATAACTAAATAAATAAAATAGAACATCCTGCAAAATATTGAATTAATTAATTTATTTATTTATGGACTCCCTAAGTTGGGATCACTCTCTCAAATGCTGCTTCCATCTCTTGTTGAGCTGGCCTGATTACAAGCACAAATAAATCACTACGGAAATCAAATACGTACATACAACTGTTTCGTATCTATAAACTTATAAGAATATATATTACATAGACATCTTCTGTTTCGGTATTTAATTCAACAGTGCTCAATACATGAGTAGAGCTTAGTAGTAGTAGTAGTAGTATAGAAATATACTTATGGCAAGAGAGCTACAGAAAAATGTTTGTGTTTCATTCACCGATGGAATTCGTGAGGCTAAATAATCAGGCATTTAACCTGTCGACTTCCATCAGAAATGAAACACAAACGTTTCTGTGTGGCTCACTTGTGATAAGTATATATCTATATACATCTATATAGATACATATGCATCTATATATATATACAGGGTGGGCAAAAATAAGGGTCCTATTTTTAAAAATTCATAACTTTTTTATTTATTGATTTAAAAAAATTTTTTTTTTAGAATAAGTAAAGGACCCCTTCCGAAGCAAGCATGAGCCGTATTAGCCCTAAGGAACGTACCCTCATTTAGAAAACATTATTTTTGCTTAAAAAACTCAAAACAGTGTAAAAAACAATACTTTAGTTTTTGTAAGTTTTAAGAAGTGTTTTTCGGCTAAAATTTGTTTTGTTTATTTCAAAAAATCTCGGAAGGGTCAGTCTACACACACATAAAGTTTGGTGAGTTTAACTTCTATTTTGTGGAAGTTATTCAAATTCAAGTTATTCAAATTTAAAGATAGGACCCTTATTTTGGCCCACCCTGTATATATATATACATACACCCACACATGCATATATATAAATATAGAGAGAGGTGCATACGTTCATACATAGATATACACAAACACCTGTAAAAAATGAATTATGAATGCCTTCTTTCATTTTATCACTATTTACTTGCCTCCCCATGAGGGCAGAGTTAGACACAAGGTCGTTTTTTTTTATGCGGAGAAAATTCAGTTCTCAAAAAAAGGGGCACTCTGGATTGGGACAAAAATAAAAACTTGTCTCAGTCTAGAAAGATTTCTTCGTCACTGATCCAAGATATAAAAGATGAAGTGTAGTATCAGAACAGATCCTACACTTTGCTCCGAGCCAAAAGAGCAAGGATTATTTGGACTACTATTCTCATATTGTTTGTTGTATTCACAACGTTTCGGCCAATGTAACCTCTGATCTTCTCTAGGTGTATCTTGTCCAACTTGGAAACCTGTACGGAATTCAAACTGAAACCTTTGTGTAATCCACAGGGGTTGATTATCCTCATTCCATCAGCCATGATTGGGTAGAGGCGTTAATCTTAAGTTATATCAGTTGAAATGTTGTGAAAATAACAACCAAGATGAGAATAGTAGTCCGAATAACACAAATTATCAATATTCATCTAAAAAAAATTTTTTTTAATTCTGAAATATAATATTAGACATTTTGTAATAAATTGCTTACATTAGCCATCTACAGTATGTTATTAGGTACATGAAACTATAAACCAAATTACCGAAACGACTGAATGAGGCATGAAACTACCTAAACGATGGTTGATATGTTGTAAAACACAATGTTAACAAAGAAATTGAATAAAAAAGACAACAATGATCATAATTAGGAAAATATCATACACCTAAAAAAAATAAAAATAAAAATAATTAAAAAAAAATTGATAATTATATTTTTACGTATTCTTTATGTATTTCAGTTATGGCTTCAAACTTTCTTTATTAGGAATAAATTGAAAGAAGATTTAAATTAAATATTCATAAAAAAAATCCTGAAGACATTCACTCTTCAACAATTTACAGGAATCTATGATCAGGCATGTGTGACCTTTTCTCATATATACAATGTATATCTCAAGCCAGCTATAACTAGCTCAACTATTCAAACATTATTTTAAACACAATAGACCAATCAGTATTTTAAGTAAATCGTCCGCATTCAAATATTGTTTAATAACTATTGAAATGATGCAAGGACTGTTAAAAGTTAACAGTAGTTCAAGTATACTTTTGGTTTCATCGTCATCATATCGGTGACGATTGCAGTCTAGTTCTGGTTTGTGACCAGCAAAAAGAAAAACAGATGTCTGTGCATGGATTTTTTTTTTCAAGTGTATGCCATGTCATATTCCTGAGTACACACCTTCTTTCACAGATTCATGTGCTATATCCAATGGCAAAAAGATCCGAGACAACTGGAGCAGATTGATAAGTTATGTCCCTTTTCTGTTGACCCGACCGTTGGCTTCGTTAGGCTCTTCCACTCAGGGAACACCATTGGGACTTGGAGATTGGATCGATCTTCGTCTGGCTTCTTGCCTGAAGAGCTTACCGATTTGGGTGGTCCTACCAGAGGCTTTCACCTCTGATCGCATTGTTCTCAGGATTGACGAAGAACTCATTTCGTTTTTACAAGTGGAGAAGTTAACGATTTTTTGTTAAAAGACGAGATACATTTTCTCTCTTTTTGAAGAGAAGAGCGCAAGTTAGACACAGTTTAGTCTATACGAGCCATAATCAAAAATAAGAGTGCAAACGGTACACCTATAGATCATTGGTGTTTGTATTAATAATAAAAAAGACTAATAATCTTTTATAATAAGCACGCTATATATATATATAGATATATATATATATATATATAGATATATATACAGGGTGGGCCAAAATAAGGGTCCTATCTTTAAATTTGAATAACTTGAATTTGAATAACTTCCACAAAATAAAAGTTAAATTCACAAAACTTTACGTGTGTGTAGACTGACCCTTCCGAGATTTTTTGAAATAAACAAAACAAATTTTAGCCGAAAAACACTTCTTAAAACTTACAAAAACTAAAGTATTGTTTTTTACACTGTTTTGAGTTTTTTAAGCAAAAATAATGTTTTCTAAATGAGGGTACGTTCCTTAGGGCTAATACGGCTCATGCTTGCTTCGGAAGGGGTCCTTTCTTTACTTATTCTAAAAAAAATTTTAAAAAATCAATAAATAAAAAAGTTATGAATTTTTAGAAATAGGACCCTTATTTTTGCCCACCCTGTATATATATATATGTAACACCATTTCATTTATTAAAACATTGCTTGATTTTTGTTTTATTTTCAATTAAAATAAGTTTTTTACAGTTGAATCCTAGATTTGAAATTTCCATCTTTTTCTATACTATTTTCTCCATTCGAAAACTGTTTACTTTTTATATGTTGTTCTCGCTGACCATAATATCATAGTCCATGACAATCATTCAGCATAAACAAGTGTGCCCGAGTAACAAACTATCGCATCAAGTCGTGTTTACTGCCATGGAATATACAACATTAGTTGGTTGACTGGTTTTACAGCATGTCAACCGTCGTTAGATCATTTCATAACAAAACCGTCCACACGTTTTGTATAACAAAACCGTCCACACGTTTTGGACAACAAAACCGTCCACACGTTTTGGACAACAAAACCGTCCACACGTTTTGGACAACAAAACCGTCCACACGTTTTGGACAACAAAACCGTCCACATGTTTTGGACAACAAAACCGTACACATGTTTTGTATAACAAAACCGTCCACATGTTTTGTATAACAAAACCGTACACATGTTTTGGACAACAAAACCGTCCACATGTTTTGTATAACAAAACCGTACACATGTTTTGGACAACAAAACCGTCCACATGTTTTGGACAACAAAACCGTACACATGTTTTGTATAACAAAACCGTACACATGTTTTGGACAACAAAACCGTCCACATGTTTTGTATAACAAAACTGTACACATGTTTTGTATAACAAAACCGTACACATGTTTTGGACAACAAAACCATACATACGTTTTGTATATGATTTGTTTGTAAATTAATTTATTTTGTAGGTATATATTTGGTAAACATCATCGTCGTATTTGCTTTAACGTCTGTTTTACATGCTGGCATGTGTTGGACGGCTTTAAGAAATTAACTTCCAAACTAAACCATCTCTGGCCAGGTCTTTATTCATCCCACTTTCTCTCAAGTCCATTTTATCACTTCTTCCCATGTTTTCCTTGGCCTTCCCCTGTGAACTGGACCTGCCACCTTAACTATTTTACGTCTACTAACCCAAAAACTCTCATCCATTCTTTCATCAATAGCTTTTATTTACTGCATATATAGGGCCTTGCCAGGAACTACCACTCTGGGTCAGAATGGACCTTAGTAACTACTGCACACTCCGTGAAGCTCCTAAGTTGGGACCTCACCACTGGATGCATTTTAAGGTCATACCTAGGAACACAACATATTGATTGATATGCAGGACAGAAGTAGTTTGATAATTTACATTGTTGTAGTAGTAGTAGTTGTAATGTTATAAAATATGGTAATAACAATAATATAAATGCTTAAAAGGATACTTGACTCAAACTAATAATTTTGAACAGTTCTTACATCATCACAAACCTGTTATTAAACAACATTTGTTGTGATGGGATACCTGACTCCCCTCAGTCACTAAATAAGTGAACTAGTCTGGACAATAAATACCACTACGAGCCCCCCACCCCCACCCCACTTTACGGTCATCAATAATGAAGTTATATATGCACGTGTTTAACCGCCCCCCCCACTTTTTAGGAGAGCGCCCCCCCCTACCCTTTTATAACTGTCCCGCCGGTCCTGAAGTATGGGGCATTCGATTGTATTCTGTTAAATCCTATTGGATTACGTATAGTTACTATTTGTTTGTACACGTTGGAATAAACCATACTATTTTAAGACCTTTACATTCTGGGTTATTTTGTTATGTATAACTACTTACCAAGTTATATCAATATTCAAATCCAAAAGTCTCTTTACAAATATTTACATAGAGTCTATTGTTTTCAAGAATACATGTTTAAATACACACACATATATATATATATATATAACGAAAAACGAAACACGAAACAATACATACAGCCACATACATGACTACACAGTTGCAAGTGTGCACAGTACAAGTGAAGAAAGACGGCTAATAGTAAGAGTTTTATACTCACAACTCCAGTAGAAGACATGGTATGGTGTGATGAGCCATCACTGTCAACTCTCTAGACAAAGCAATATTAGTATTGTGTGATTTATTAGTAGAAGCAGAAAGGCAAACATGGCACGTTCACACATAAAAGAACAAGGAAGCAACTACAAGCAAGTTTCACGTTCGAGACCATAGTGGGTTTTTTTTAGCAAGGACACGGATAAGGGAAAAACATTTCTTTAGAAGAGAAAAGAAATGCGAAAAGAAATGCGAAAAGTCAATTTAAGCTAGAAGAACTTCAAGAATTGAAATGAAAAATGTTACTCTTGTTTTTTGACTGACTCATATTGCGATCACATTCATTTAAAAAGAAAAAAAAGAATCTTAAAGGTTATTTACATCGGCTTTCTTTAAATTCCTACGAAACTACCCCCAAACCGATAGTTCTACGTGACTAAACAGATAAAACCAATTAATAAAAAGACTATCACTTAAACGACAGGATTTTCTTTTCTTTGGACTATTGTCCTAATTACAATTGATATTTATATTTTTACTACATTTCAACTCATATGATCTCTGACATTCTTCGGTTATATTGCATTGTAATTTATGATGATGCCTTTCTCATCTAAATATGATTTCGGGTGATTACAGGGATGTAAGCAGCCAATGGCAAAAAAAAAAAAAAAGCTGCAATTAACATGAATTTCTCAACTTCCTATCCCTTACAGTAATTTTTTAGTATTTGAAATAAAAAAATTTATTATAATTAGTCAATAGTTTTTAATCGCAATAAATGTGCTAAAAAAAAAAAATATTAAAAAAATTGATCACCATTTTATTACCGAGAAAATAGTTAGATTGTAATCAGCTTACAATGTATGCAATTCTTTGTCAGATCTAATTTCTATCATTTAAACAATACATAAATACCTCAGTAGAGTCAAATAGTTGTACAGCATAATAATCAAAACAACAAAGATAAAGATCCCAGTTTAAAGAATGCTTCGGACAATGACGGCAAGTAATCCCCAAAAAGTAACTATCACTGTGTAATATATTATTAAAATAAATCAGCAATTTTTACTGTTTCATAAAAAAATATTAAGTGATCATCCGAGTGGCCTTATTCTGCCCCCCCCCCTTCCTCTGTGTGAACCCGGTCTGCGTCACCATCTTGGATTTCCTTCTGGAAATTGACATTAATGACACTGTTTATCTCAGCATTGTTTGTTTCTTTTTTTTTCTTTAATGAAAATCGCTCCAGACAAGGCATGAAGCCACTTGATGTAAGGAGCTAAAACAAATTTACCACTTCAAGGTCAAAAAACTAGCCAACGATAAGTGTTAAATGGATAGATTCCGACACAGAAAACAGCAATTCTTTCCCCTTTGCCAGAAACATCGCTCATCGAATGTGAGGACTAAAGGACCAAATAAGTGTTACGAGGCTTCCGAAAGTAAACCCAAGGTCCACTTTCTACTCTCCTTCTGGTCGTCTTAAACTTTCCTTGCCACGAGACTTAAGCAATTTCAGTTCGGAAGAGATGCAGCTGAGGATTTTATAACCCTTGCTTCATTATAGACTCCTCACGCAGACACCCTTACAGGTGATATTTATTCTCTTAGAACAGAAGTATATATGAGTATTTGAGAGGCATTATTTAATATTTCTGAATTTATTTTATCTCATTTCCGTCAGTTACAATCTTTTAAAACGTAATAAATACATTGCAGAATTTGTCTCATTTCGAAATATCAGAGATTTTAACTACTTTTAGAAATGGAAAATATTGCATTAATAGTAAAAAATAAATTCCCAACAAATAAAACGGATGCCATGGCCGGAAATTGAAACCGAAACCTTGAGATCTTCAGTCTAAGGTTCTACCAACTGACCTATTTGGACTTTCTTATAAATTGAGCTTAAAACATTACCTTAACAAAATGATTATAGTTTGGGCATGACGTCATAGATTCATGATTTACATCATGTTTCAAAACATTAATTTAAACATAAGCGATAATAAAAAATAAATAAATGAATGTGTAAACATTATCAATAGCATTGGAAATTATTTTAATTGTCCCAAACAATTTATTTTGCTACGTATTGGAATTAAAAACAATTTAATATATACTAAAATTTGGGTCAATAGAACCCACCATTTCTAGTCATTTAAAAAATCTCAATGGATTATTTTATTGACAAAAAACAAAACAAAATATTTCTTAATGTGGATCTCTTAATATACCCTGATCTCCCCATTACCTCCTGCACTTTTTGTAATGGTGGCTTACTCAATTATCCAGAGCAAAATAGCTCCAATTAAACTAGGAGTTACCCATAAGACACATTAAATGGAAGAGCAGAAGACGTATAACGTTTTCCATTGGTTGATACTGAACTTCCGTTTCTTCTTTTTTTCTTTCTCAAAGTCTAACTTTTATAAGTAATTTTTGAAAATATTTTAAGATGGAATCAAATAAAGAATCACACATTTTTCTTTAAGCAATTTATTAAATATTGTAACCCCTAATAAAACTTATATAACAATTTTAAAATAGATAAAAAATCGATTTATAGTGTAACAAGATTCAGCAATGGAAAATCAATTGAATCTACATTTGAAGGATATAAAAATAACCAACGAAGGAAAATTGTTTATAAAGTTATTCAGGCATTTTTTTTTATCTTTGTACATTTGAAACGACATCTGTAAAAATGGCTACTAAACTCATGCAAAAATATTTATAGAACACACGTCTATAAATATGTTTGTGTCTGTGTATATAATATATTTAAACATATTTGATGAAATAGCACTGTCCAATTATTTCATTTAATTTTTCGATCTTTCTGGCTAGTGTTATAATCGAAAGTGTAACAGAAATTTAGTGGTACCACTAGAAATATGGAGAAAAGACATAACACTATAGAGAGTGATAGAGAATGTAGAAGTCATAGATCCACACAGAGCGTGAAGCCGATAAAATTCTCGGTGATAAAATGTGGTTGGCTTAGCTAATGCAGTGATTAGCATAGCCAGGTTTTATCACCTATAAGTAGCTTGTATACAATAATCCGGCGCTCCATTAGCATGTCTGCTAAGTGAACCACATATGTTGAACATTATAACAGAAAGAAAATTTGTGGTTGTCAGGAATAATTATGAAGACAATTTTTAAGTTGACTGCATAGATAGGGTTAATTATAATAGGTAGATATATAAAAAATTATACTGAATAGTGTTTCTCGACCTTATTCTGTCTGTGGCCCCTTTCAACCCAATGAAAGTTCTTTATGACCCCCTTTATGTCAACTTGGATGGATTCTTATGTCAATACATGTAGAGAAGTAGTTTGGCTAGTACTATGGCATCAAAACACTAACCCAAGTTGTAAATCAAAGAAGAACATTATTTGGATAAATATTTTTATTAGAATAAATTTATTTATCTAATATAACGAATGAAAGATTAATTTAAAAATTGTTGAATTACAATTACAGAAAATTAACAAACGAAAAAAAAAAACTATCGAAAGACAAGTCGGTGAGAACATATCTTAATTTAAAGAAAAATGTTTTAAATAAAAAAACAATTATAGACCTAAAACAGTCATTTTACACAGATCAGATGGAAAATTACTATAACAAAATAAATTATTAGATTAACTTAATAAATATTTTAATATTAAATAATAATTATTAACTACAAAAGATTCCACGTATACATTTTATGGGTCCTACATCTTCTGCCCTTCCCCCGTGACCTTCCATTTTTCAAATTTGTTCTTGTGGCCCTTGAAAATATCTTAAGTCCACCATTAAGAAACCGTAATATCGAACATTAAAGTAATAATTTTATTACACATTATGTCATATACATTTTAATATTTAGCATAGAATTTAAAATTGTAATTCAATTCTGATCAGACATCATCATTTTCCTAATTAATTCAAAATGCAAGGTTTGGTTTAGTATATTTACTGAATTATAATTACCCCACCGATGGGATCAATTTAAAAATTGCTTTCATAATTATTCCTGAAGGAATTGAAAGTATTTGAAAAATCCGGTAATTCTTTAAACAATGACAATAAAAAGTGTCAGAAAGGTTGAAAAACTAAATAAAAAGGTGTATAAATCGGAATAATTGTGTTATTTAATCAAATTTTTACATTACAATATTTTCACAAAAAAAAATATGATTTCATAATATATTTTATGTGACTTACTATTTATTTAAATAACATTGTTCGAAATGCCATAAATGAAACTATTTTTTTTTTAAAATCTTAGTGAAAATGTATTATTTTTTTTAAAACAAAATACACCATTACTAAAGGTATATTTTTATATATTAAAAAAATCCATGATTTTTTTAAAATGAAAATAAAGATCTTTATATGTTTAAAATAATTTTTTTTAACTATTTCGTATATATTACGAAAAATGCCCCATAACTGTGTTAATAAAATCATTATAACTCGAAGAAAAATTAATTTTGTTAATTAATGATATTATCATTAAATAAAGCATTGTTTAATCAATATTATTTTTGTGTGGAAATATTGACTAAATATGCCGTTATTATTTCATTTATTTAATCTACAAAAGTACAGAGAAAAGATAAAATATACTACACTTAATAAGACATCGAAAAAAGTAATTAAAAAAATGGATTAATTATTGGCTATACACTACTTTTTTATCAAATAATGAATAAGTAATTCAGACTTTTGATTACTATAATAACAATGTAATAATAATAATAATAATAATAATAATAATAATAATAATATAGAAAACATCTACTGATCTACATTTTTCAACATGATTATTATCATTAAAAAGTTGCATTGTTAAATATATGGACACTTGGTAAAATTATCAGTGCATTGGATACAGTTTAATATTTGCATAGTTATTTTAAATATCTAAATGTGCATCCAATATGCTGGAAAATATTGTATGAATATGCGTAGGTCATTCCAACAAAATTCAACAACGGTACATCATGAAGGCTCTGAGATTTTCTTCAAATTGTCACCATTTGTTCGTATCCAGAAGAAAAGTAATTCCTGAACATGTTAGTTCAATTGCTTTAGCCATTTCTTACTTTATGACTGTTCAAAGTTTTAGGAACGTTCTGGAAATAACAGCTTTTTGAATTTCTCCCATTTTTTAGAATCTCATTGCGGCTGCTGCTAAATGTGTTTGTCAGATGGCAATAAGGATTCGTTTTTCATTTTCTCCCAGTCACATTTTAGAAGGATTGCAATCAAACAACTTCTTACAAAACTTGTGATGATAAAAATAGACTTCAAATTAGAAAGTCGGAAATAGAGAAAAGAAAACGTTCTAGTTGAGACAACAAAATAACAGAAAGAAAATAATTTGTGGTTCAAGCAGTTTAGAAAGTTGAATAGATAGAGTTGATGTCTGAACACTCAGGTGGTCATTTGATCAGGCAAATGGGTCAGGTAGCACTAGGCAAAAGAACATGGTAAGCAAGGGAACCGTTTCTTTTTATGATTCAGATTTTCTGTAAATTTTTAAATAATACTTTGACAGACTTTTGTTATCTTGGAGATGTGCTGTCATCAGGTGGAGACTGTGAACTCGCGGCAGCTACACGTTGCAAGTGTGTCTGGAAAAAGTTTAGAGAGCTGCTACCAATCCTGACAAACAAACACCTGCCAACAACTACGAGAGGGCGTGTATACTCCTCATGTGTCAGAAGTGTGCTGTTGTATGGCTCAGAAACTTGGGCTGTCTCCACTGGCATACTAAGGAAGCTGTGCCGTAATGACAGGGCAATGGTCAGATGGATCTGTTTGGTGAGGCCTGAACAGTACGTTTCTTTTGAATCCCTGCTCTCACAGGTCGACTTGAAAAGCCTTGCGGACATCATGCGGAAGAACAGACTGCGTTGGTTGGGTCACATTGAGTGTAGCGATGGCTGGATTGCTAAAGTCCGACAGTTGAATGTGCCAGCAGAGAACCTCACCACTGGCAGACCCAAGTTGACTTGGGAGGACGTAGTCAAATGTGATAGGAAGGCCATGGGTATGGATTCCATCAAGCCTTGCCAAAGACAGGAGTGGAGAGGAAGACTTAGATTTCGAGACTAGACAATCAGGCCCCACCCTCATCAGAGGATTAATTGTGGCCTGATTCAACAAATAAACCGGTTGATGATGATGATGATTCAAGATTCATCATTTTTGTTTTAGTAGCTCCATATCAGAATAATAGTAAGATTCCCGTTTTTATTGTAAAGTCTGTTGTTCTCTTCTTAAGTCATCCATCAAATGATGGTGGAACATTCACGGAGTTCATGAACCATGATGCTCACTCACTCATTGCGACCAGAAGCTCTAATGTCCTTCTCTAGAAGTGTTGATCGTTATATGAGGCCTCCCAGTCCATCGCTTGACCTCTTGCGTCCACAAACACACTTTTCCAACAGGTTCATCATGTCAAGATACATGTTCAGCCGACGCTAAAAGATGGCGTGAAACAAATGCAGATATGTGTGGGAGGCAACTCAACAGCATTTTCTTTGTTACATTGTCTCGCCACAATATGTTGTGGATGACACGCAGCATTTTGATGTATGATCTATCAAGTTTCTTAGATCAAGCAACATTTAGTGCTCAAGAGTATTGATTTACTCCTCTCCAGGAGTTAGGCACAAGGCCAGTTTTTATCTTACTCCCACAAGTAAGATGTGACCCAAGGTCGGGTCGGGAAAGTGGGGTTTAAAAATTGCCTAGGCAGCCCCGTCGGCATTCCCCGGTAGGGACACCTCAGGCAGTAAGCAATAAACTTACTCCTCCCCAAAGAGGGGAGGCGGAGCCTGGGATGGTGGACCTCCTAGAACTGCACAGGACAGACCCATAGACCGGCGTAAATCAAGCCCCAAAGGCCAAGACAATACCAGTCTATGGAGTGCAGTATCCATCGGAACAGATACTACACTTTGATCTTAGCCAAAAGGCCAAAGCATTTAGTGCTCAAGAGTAGATAGATGAGAAATAATCTCAAATATAAATTAATTTGTAACTTTGTTTTAATAGAAATATTGTCTAGATTTAAATCGCAGTCACATTTCGTATTCCACTTATCTTTTGAGAAAATCTTTTGAGAACATCTTTTGTCTGAAATGTATTTTGTGTTGAAATGTATTTTGTATTTTGTGTAAGTAAATCAGTCAATTTACTTTGTGGTGTATTTTGTGGTGTATTTTGTAGTGTATTTTGTAGTGTATTTTGTGGTGAATTTTGTAGTGAATTTTGTAGTGAATTTTGTGGTGTATTTTGTGGTGTATTTTGTAGTGTATTTTGTAGTGTATTTTGTGGTGTATTTTGTAGTGTATTTTGTAGTGTATTTTGTGGTGTATTTTGTAGTGTATTTTGTGGTGTATTTTGTAGTGTATTTTGTGGTGTATTTTGTAATTTATTTTGTAATGTATTTTGTGGTATATTTTGTTGTTTCTTTGTAAACGATTTATTTTTGCACTTCTATCTCTATTTTCCTGATTTGCAAACATGTTTTCTTAATTGCAGTTTTCACGGTTGCAAATGCACATTCGACAATAAAACATAATTCACACAATTTGTATTATTCGGACTACTTTACCCATCTTGGATCTTATTCTTACAACGTTTCGCCTGATGTAACTCCGAACCTTGTTCAGATGCATCTTGTCGAACTCAGGAATTTGCATGGAATTTCGAATGCAACCGTTTAGGTGGTTTGGTAGTTTTGTTTTACGGCATATCAACCCTTTTTGGGTTATTTAATGCCGAATCTGGTCATTATAGTAAAAGTTTTTATGCTTCAAGTTCTTTATATCTTCAAATGTTTAATCATCGTTTTTGGTTTGGTAGTTTTGTTTTACGGCATATCAACCCTTTTTGGGTTATTTAATGCCGAATCTGGTCATTATAGTAAAAGATTTATGCTTCAAGTTCTAAAAATAAAATAAAAAAGGGGAGGGAGAAAGGGAGAGGGGCTGTTGTTTTTGTTTTTGGTTTTGTAGAACATAATTAAGTTTTACAAAAAAAAAAAAAAGAAGAAAAACAAAAAACGTCAATGTAGGTGAATTTCGTCTCAGGGAGCCACAGGGCAGCCTGATCTGGTATCACCAGGCAACCGTTTAGAAGTCTTTGGTAATTGGTAATTGTATTCTTAGTATCGCCCGTACTGAGGATTGAACCATCAACCTCTAGAAGACTGTCACTTGGAACTGATTATCACTTAGCACTTATATCTGTTGCGCCACACTCAAAACTTTTCAAAGTGTTTTGCATGAGAGAAGTGACGCAGTGTGTGTTAGTTCTCTCATGCAAAAAAACAAAACAGGGAGGCTAAGGAATCACACTAATCATTCTGAGTCGTCTTTGGAATGCCAGTTCAAGTTTCAAAAACCAATTAAACACAAATACTGTGACTCATTTATGAGGCGAAAATAAAGTAATTAAGATCTAGGGGAAGTTGTGAAAACAATAGCTTGGAAACAAGGTTTAAAATTTGGCCGTTTCTGAATCTTCAACAAAATATTCTATGCATCCCTTATTTCCAGAAATTAATGTAGGTTGCAAAATGTTGACAAAGCATATGAAATTATCTCCTACAAGGTCGTTTCTGTAAAATTCAAACCAAATTTTGTACGAGTTTTCCGCACATATTCGATTACTTTTTACTACTTGGGATATCGGTGACACCATTTAGTTTTATTCTTGACTAAACTAATGAAGTACCATTCCACAAAACACTAAATAAAAGATCATCCGAAATGATAAGACTCTGAAAATTGGAGAGATTAAAACAAGTGATATTTTCTAAAATGTCGCCAAAACATTGAACGTAAAACAAGGATCGATAAAAGGAATCGAGCTGAAATTTTTAGTAATAACTTCTTTAATAGATACCAATGAATAGTGAACATTTGAAGGAAATCCGAGAACCTTTTTTGTTGAATTTCACTTGAATGACACATGACACATATCACAACGATTCAGCACGAAACATCCAATTGTTAATTCCATTATTCAGTAGTACAAAAGCTAAAGCAATTTTATATTCAATTTGAAAAAATTGTGAGCTTATGTTTAAATATGTTTGAATCAAATTAAACAGATGAACAGAGTCAAAAGTCAGCCATTTTTCTTTTAAAAGACAACATTCAGTGATATCAAAAATTCTAAAATTATATATATATATATATACACAAAACTTTAAAAAAATAAAATTAAAAAACAGTTTAGTAATTTAAAAAGCTTTTTCAGTAATCATTGTCGTGAGGACAAAAACTGATGAACAATATGAAAAAAAAAAACAATATCTGCAGCGCAAAAAAAGAGTAAAGGGAGATGGTTTAGTGTAAGCCATTGTTTCTTTCTGCTGATTGCTTGTTTGTTTGATGATTTAGTGTAAGCCATTGTTTTTTTGTTTGTTTGATGATTTAGTGTAAGCCATTGTTTTTCTGTTTGTTTGATGATTTAGTGTAAGCCATTGTTTTTTTGTTTGTTTGATGATTTAGTGTAAGCTATTGTTTTTCTGTTTGTTTGATGATTTAGTGTAAGCCATTGTTTTTTTGTTTGTTTGATGATTTAGTGTAAGCCATTGTTTTTTTGTTTTTTGATGATTTAGTGTAAGCTATTGTTTTTCTGTTTGTTTGATGATTTAGTGTAAGCCATTGTTTTTTTGTTTTTTGATGATTTAGTGTAAGCTATTGTTTTTCTGTTTGTTTGATGATTTAGTGTAAGCCATTGTTTTTTTGTTTTTTGATGATTTAGTGTAAGCTATTGTTTTTCTGTTTGTTTGATGATTTAGTGTAAGCCATTGTTTTTTTGTTTTTTGATGATTTAGTGTAAGCTATTGTTTTTCTGTTTGTTTGATGATTTAGTGTAAGCCATTGTTTTTTTGTTTTTTGATGATTTAGTGTAAGCTATTGTTTTTCTGTTTGTTTGATGATTTAGTGTAAGCCATTGTTTTTTTGTTTGTTTGATGATTTAGTGTAAGCCATTGTTTTTTTGTTTGTTTGATGATTTAGTGTAAGCCATTGTTTTTTTTGTTTGTTTGATGATTTAGTGTAAGCCATTGTTTTTTTTGTTTGTTTGATGATTTAGTGTAAGCCATTGTTTTTCTGTTTGTTTGATGATTTAGTGTAAGCCATTGTTTTTTTTGTTTTTTGATGATTTAGTGTAAGTCATTGTTTTTTTCTGTTGATTGCTTGTTTGTTTGTTAGGTGGGTCGAACTTTTGCATAGAGCTCACGAGGATCGTGCCTCAGGATTGTCTGGTCTGCGTGAAGTCCTCCTCATTGGTCACAGCTATTCGTTAACCTGTAGGATTGAAGGTGTTTACTCCCGACACCAAGCATATCAAAGCTCAGCAGTTGCATGCAAAGTTGGGGAAGGTGTGGCCCAGAAACAATGTCGCCGCTTTTACTCCATTGATTTGCGCTTATGATGGCTGAAAGAGCTGTGATTACTAAACAGTTTTTTTTTTTATTATTTTAAATTTTGTATGAATTATAAAAATCAAAACATTTTTATATATGGTGGTTTTACGTGTTTTTTTTTATCTTCGATCTTTGGATTTTTAATATGCATTTTGATGTGGAATTGAGTTTAATAATAGATGGCATTTACGAAGAATTTTTGTTGACAAGACTTTCCTTTTGATTTTGTTTCGTTTTTTTTTTTTGTAACTTTTGCGACATTTTTGGACATGTATATTGAAGGTGATTTTTTGTATTGCACTTATGAAAATTCTGATTCGAAAAGTATGTTTTGAAGAGAGTCAGTGTTTATGAATTTTATGATTCATTGTATGAGTTAAAATAAAGACTGCATTGAAACAGCTGTAAACACTCATAATACTTTTAGGTATGCTCTTTATTTGGAACTTGATTTGAAAAATGTTTTGAATTTTCAATATATATATATATATTATCTAGTCATGCAGCATTTGTTCTTTCAAGCATATTTCATTGGATGAGCTATCCATTCTATGTCTATTACATCTGTTGATGATTCTTACAAAAATTCTAAAGAACTTTTAGAGTGTAAGGTAAATAAAGAATTTTCCAAAAGTCAAATTATTGTCTGCTTTTTTTTTTTTTTTTCTCAAAACTCTGAATGATTTTTCGTTATCTTCCAGAAGGATTGTAAAACAGATACAAAATGGCCGATCTAAATGCAGAAGTAAAAAAAAAATTGAACAGTAAATAAAATATTCAAATGTTTATAATGAATATAATACTTCCACACTAGTGTTCATCACTTATGTAATCATCATCATCATCATCATCATATTCATCTTTTAGAAATTAACTTCCAAACTAATCTATCTCTGGCTAGGTCTTTATTTATCCCTCGTTCTCTCAAGTCTATTATCACTTATCACGTGATCAGAATTAAATAATGTCACGCAATCTCCACCAATTTAAATTGGAAAGGAACCCATAATATTCTATGGTTTAGCAGAGCCTCACTTTAATACATGCATGTATCTATAATATATTTCTGGTGTCTCTCTCTCTCTCTCTCTGTCCAGGGATGCAATCGGGAAAAAGGCTCTATCCCAAGATCAAACAACTTTTCTCAAGTAAAATATAATGAAAAATACAATGGTTGTATTTATTTTGTATTAGCGGGTTTTTACAATAACATCACGGCGATGATGGGTATCACGAAACACCAAAGACCACGATTTCCTTCATTTTATTTATAATTTGAATATTGAAAATTAAAGAAATACAAATAAAAATGATAATTTGGCATTCAGGACTGGAAACAGTAGTACACAGAAGTGCTCATTGTTTCCCAGTCAACGGCAGGTGTCCCTGCTAGTATGAATTACATCTGTTTGATTATCTGTGGCTAGATAATTACGTGGGGCAGTTGAGAAATAACAATGGCTCTGATTGGACGAGCATAATCACTTGTTTCGTTTGCTTAACGGCATATCAACTCGTTTTGGGTTATGTAATATCGAAACACTATAGTTACTCTACGCGATCTATTGTATATACGTCATTGAACACAAGTTGCTACTTTATCATAGAATGTCTATCTTATTCAATAAAATATATATATATATAGAGAGAGAGATAGATATATTGTGTCATAAGATATGTTAGTTTGGAAGTCAATTTCTAAAATCATGTAAACCGGACGTTGAACTGAATATGATGATGATGATGATATTCTTTAAAAATGTCTGTATATCAGATTTTGTTTCTTTTAAATATTCTTCTTGCAATTCCTGAAGATGACTTAAGATGACTTAAGATAGTCAAAAAATTTTGGGACAATTTCTGTTCAGTTTGCTTTTGTGAGATATGTAAGTTTATCAGATCTGTAGAAAATTCTCAATAGATTGAATAGACATGCCTATGACTTTTATAACACAGACATTATATATATATGAAACAGAGATGTGAGTGGGCAATGGCAAAAAAATCTGAAATCGAGATAAATTTCTCAACCTGAGAAGCCATGTTTCCCACCAATTTCTCAACTTAAGGGACCAGGGTGTTCACTCATAATCGCCTAAAAATAGTAGAATCCCATTTTTTTTTTGTGAGGGCGGGAGGGGGGGGGGATTTAGCGATGGGTGTTAATCTACAATATTTTTTTTTTCATACTGGACAGGAAGACATTCATTGCTGAAACAAAAACTTCTACTTCCCTACCCATGAATCGTTTAAAATGTGAAAAAATTAAGTAGAAAGGGAGGCAGAGCTAGACAATGGAGGAGGAAGAGAGGAAAAAGGCAAAGAGAAAGATAAAGCGAGAGAGAGGAAGAAAGAGAAATAAAATCGAGACACAATAAGGACGGAATTCCGCTTTTTCTGAATTACAAAAAGCGGAGAACTCACATCCCTGATTATATATTTATATATACACACACATACGCATACACATAACGAACACACATTGTGTATGTTAGTCCATGCAAGTAATTGTGATGAAAAAAAAAAAATAAAAAAACAACATTACAGATAGTTTTTACCATTTCTCATATTGCGAACACATCTTAACTGAATATTTTAAGGTTATACGAATTAAATATTTGGTTGTCACAGAACAATAAATTTGAGAAAAAACTAATAAGTAATTATTGAAATGTTTGCAAGATTTCATTCTATACAAAGATTTTTTTTAATCAGGAGACTCCTAATTTTTGCTTTTTAGAGAAATTGGAAAAAGATTGGTTATTTCAAATGATTTTGTATATTGATATTTTTGCAAGCAACAATTCTTCATGTCGGACATAGTCTACAGAATGATGGAGAAGTGGGCAAATGGTAAAACCTTCAGTGCTAGAACAAAAACCCCACTGTTCGACCGTCACTTGGATTACTTGCGAGGATTAGTAAAAGTTACTTAAAAACAAAAAAATTTTCATACATTTATTTTATCAATTATATTTACTATTAATATTATTTTTTATTAATTTAAATCAAATTATTTTTTATCATATAAAAACTATTAATGATAAAAAAAAATGTTTATATATTTTATTCTCACAGTGAAAAAGACCATTGGATATTCTAACATTGGAAAGATGTCATCATTATTGACGGCATGAAAATATGTTTTCCGCAAAGACCCGTGGCACAACGGATAAAGGTGCTAAATAATAATCAGTTCTAGGTGAAAGTCTTCTTGAGGTTGAAGGTTCAATCTTCAGCACGGACGATACTAAAAATATAATTAAGAATTACTGAAGGCTGATGGAATGAGTGCAAGTTACCCCCGTGGATTAAATAAAGGGTTCCGCTCGAAATTCCATACCGATTTCAGAATTTGACAAGAGGCACCTGAAGAAGATCTGAGGTTACATCGGCTGAAACGTTGTGAGAATAACACATCCAAGATGAGAACAATAGTCCAAATAATCCAAATTATTATTTATCTCAAAATTTCCAAAACATAATTCAAGGAATCGTAAGTAGAATTATGGAAGAGTTTTGTTTATTATGATAACCTTAACATAATCACTGTTGATAAATGTTTTTAAGATGATGTTCAAAATATGAAGTGAGGTAAAAAAAAAAAACCAAAAAAAAAAAAAACGATACCATCAATGATGGAAAAGACATTAAAATATAATAAAGATCATGTCAATACAGGAAACCTCCAATAAACATTGGTAAGGTGAAATCATGATAGCCAGACTTTAAAAAAAAAAATCAGCATATTTTCCCCATTAAAATAAAAAATTAAATTCTATGACTCCTCTATGTACATATTACACACAATCCTTCAAGCAAACTACATCGTCTTAATAAAAAAATTAAAATATTTCCATAGTATTTTTTAGAGAAGATATTAGATTTTTGAGATAATTGAGAATAATATTTATAATCATATGACAGAAAATAGTCTAAAACTGATAAATTTCCTTGTCATAAGGATGTGTATACCATGTTTTGTGATAATGTGCTTTTTCATTTATTTTTTTATTTTTCTTATCTTTCCGTTTTTGCTGGAGATGGGGCATCCTACCGAATGCCAGACATTCATCGGCTATTTCAGACACTCCAGCCTAAAGATCGTTTTAAGATTCTAACCGTCCCTTTAAGTGCAATTCTTTGTATTTCTCTTGCACTCGGTTCACCGGGTATACTCGCCAGATAGCTTTTGAAATTCTTTTTCATTAGTCCTGTTGCTCCTATAATTACTGGTATGATGGAGATCTTCCTAAGATTCCAGCTTGTGTTCGTATATTTATATATTTTTTGCCAAATCATCCTAAAGATTGATTTGATTTAGTTTTAGAGGTTAAATTGTATAGTTTGGTACTTATTTGTATGCTTGAGGGAAGTCATATTTATAGCTCTCGTATTTTCCCAGTTATTTTGTTCATACACAAATTTGTGACTCATCTTATCGAATGCATCATCATGAAACTGTATAATTGTCTATCTAGATTTATTAATCTTATATATGTGTATTCTGATTGCCTAGTAAGCATGACTGTACCAGTCTATATTTTTAAATTAGTAAACAACAATAACTAAACCCTTCTAAAACGACTACTTATATACATAGTTTATATTTCACTGTTATTGTTGTTAGTCAGCTGGGCAGAGAGAACAGATGACAGTGCAGAAAAGCCGGATATATGTTGAGGAGTCTTTTGTATGCCATATTTGCGGGAAAGTTTGCAGTACTGAAGATTGCCTGAAGAGACACTTGTATTCACAAAATTAATGAGATAACCTTCTTCTCTCAAGAGGTGGCAGCCCTCATAATTACATATCTATATATATGTATGTATGTATGTATGTATGTATGTATGTATGTATGTATGTATGTAGCTTGTTTATTTTTTTTACATGCCTCTCCATTAGAGTAACTTCAAATAAGGTTGGTTTTATGTGTGTGTGTGTGGGGGGGTGGGGGTTACACTTTTTCCAATGGTATTAGTGCAAATGTGTTGAATAGAGCATCTTAGTCGATTCCATAGTGCACTTTGGCATCCATTAGATCACGTGTTAGTAAAATGGCAAAGTGTTTTGTTTTTAATAATTAATCCAATTGCTAAGTCCCTTAAATTAATATTCAATGGCATTTTTTTTTTAAATTGGTAGACAGTGTCTTACATCTAGGCACATTTCTTTCAGGACTCGGGAGAGAGGGGAGAGTTTTTTTGACCTGCTTTCGCTGCTCTGTCATCTTGCGTAGCAGTGAGACATGGCTCCCAGACATTTCTCATTTTGCAACGGCTTCTGCGTAATGACAGGTGAATGCGCGGCAGCAAACTAGAGAAAAGATTCCCTTTAAGCCATGCTCTATCAGAAGTCTTTTGGTATTGGTGCGATTTTGGATGCTATACGCGCTCAGCGTCTCAGTCATGTACAGCGTGCCATCTTCTGCATCAACTCCATAACATGCTTGGATACCCCAGGAACTAGGGTGCATGGTAAACAAAGGGAGACCTGGCTTTTTTTTCTTTTACCATAGTTCACCCCAAACAAGGCAGGCCGCCACTGTAGACGTAAGGGGCTACTGAGAAAACTAAGGGTGAAGGTTTCGGGGGTGGGGGTGTTGGGCAACCTAATTTGGGAGCTGCGCAGCGAGATGTCTGTTTACATTAGTTTTAAATTTCTGCATGTCAGTAACGTCAGGAAAGCAGGGAGCAGGGAGGGAGTTCCAGAGTCCAACAGCACGAGGAAAGAAGCTTTTGGAGTAGAAAGCTCTTCGGCATCTGGGGACCTCCACAATGTATGGATGGGATTTAGCAGATTGTCGGGTTGGTCTAGTGAATCTATGTCGTTGGAGCACCAGAGCAGCAAGTTCATCGGAGCACAATCCATTGAAGTACTTGTAAAACAGGCACAAGGATGCAACATTGCGGCGATGGGACAGGGGCTGGAGCTTGGTGGATAGTGAAGGACCTATCAAATTGGCGACTCTTTTTTGGACCTTGTCTAAGAGGGAGAGATTAGTGGATGATGCACCAGACCAGAATTGTGTGCATAAGAAGTACAAAAAATTAAATAAAGTGATTTGACTGTATGCAGCATGACTGATATGAACCCCGGGATCAGAGCGCATGGAGAACAGGCTTGAAATGCTGCTTGGAGTTGCTCATCCCATGACACTTGCAGCACCTTAAATCCCCAAACCGAATGATGATGATGATATCTCTAAGTAATCATGTGACGGGTGTTTACGTTGTGTATTTAAATACAGTGCTATCCAAAAGTTGGCCCATTCAGGAATTTCCAGAATTTCAGGCACATTTGGACACATCTGGCCTTAAAGAAACAGATTTTTGAATTTCAAAAGAATTTTATTGCATGAAAAGAAGAAGAAAAAAATTAAATTAGTCATTTGCAATCGAAGACAACTAAAGGCTTCATTTTCCAAGGCTTTCTACCTGTAGGCAAAGAAAGGTGCCACTCCTTTCCCATGTGTAAGCACGGTAATTAAATTGGTATCCATTTATCAACCATTAAAAGTATTAAATGTTAGGTTGCATAAACTAGAGAAAAAATATTTCAGGGAATTTAAAATCTTAATTGCATTTTGTGCACGCAACTAAGTTTTGTTTTAATTGAATGATTAAGCAATGTTAAATCTGAGACACATTTATCAGAGGTTTTATGTATCAATAAAAACATATTCAAAGAAAAAAAAATGACCAAAAGTTCAACATTATGGCTAATAGATGCAAATTAAAAAAAAAAAAATTAAAAAAAGAAATAGATGAAAAAAAAAAATGACCAAAAGTTCAACATTATGGCTAATGGATGCAAATTAAAAAAAAAAAAAAAGAAATAGATTAAAGACAACTACTCATCTTGCACTAAAAAAATGAAACAAAATCTAAAAACAGTAATAAAAGATTTACACAAAAAATATTACAAAATTGATAAAAAGAAAGAAAAAAATAGATAAAAATACACTTAAATACACATACAAATTCTATAGCTGCATCTAAGACATCAACTGGTACGATGTTCCCCAAAAATTTCAATTCAGTGTTGCTTCTTTAATAACCAAAAAATGGTCAGAAAGCAGCAAGAATATTTTTGGGGCGAACATGCAGAATTAAATAACAAGGACTACAGGCAAATATAGTCACCAATTTTTTTCTCTTCTCTTACTACCTTCTGTTAAAAACAAAACACCATTTTTGTAATATGAAACCAGAAAAAAAAAATGAATGGCAACAATAGCTAAAGTTTATGACAGGCAACAACAGTAAGAGAATAGCAGAATAAGTAGTAAAGTTGGTAGCAGTAGCAGTAAGAATGTTTTAGTACTTAAGCTGTCTACTAAGACCTTAGTAGTAGCGAGAGTGGAAGCAAAAATAGGAGCAATGAGTAATTTTTTATTAAAATCTTAGTAGATAATTGTTGCAGTACTTGAGTTGTCTACTAAGATCTTAGTAATAGCTAAGATCTTAGTAATAGCTAAGTTCAAAGTAGAACCATAATTAGTAAAAATGTCACAATATTTAGCTGCCTACTAAGATCTTAGTAATAGCTAAGATCAAAGTAGAACCTTAATTAGTAAAAATGTCACAATATTTAGCTGCCTACTAAGATCTTAGTAATAGCTAAGATCAAAGTAGAACCTTAATTAGTAAAAATGTCACAATATTTAGCTGCCTACTAAGATCTTAGTAATAGCTAAGATCAAAGTAGAACCGTAATTAGTAAAAATGTCACAATATTTAGCTGCCTACTAAGATCTTAGTAATAGCTAAGATCAAAGTAGAACCTTAATTAGTAAAAATGTCACAATATTTAGCTGCCTACTAAGATCTTAGTAATAGCTAAGATCAAAGTAGAACCTTAATTAGTAAAAATGTCACAATATTTAGCTGCCTACTAAGATCTTAGTAATAGCTAAGATCAAAGTAGAACCTTAATTAGTAAAAATGTCACAATATTTAGCTGCCTACTAAGATCTTAGTAATAGCTAAGATCAAAGTAGAACCTTAATTAGTAAAAATGTCACAATATTTAGCTGCCTACTAAGATCTTAGTAATAGCTAAGATCAAAGTAGAACCTTAATTAGTAAAAATGTCACAATATTTAGCTGCCTACTAAGATCTTAGTAATAGCTAAGATCAAAGTAGAACCTTAATTAGTAAAAATGTTACAATATTTAGCTGCCTACTAAGATCTTAGTAATAGCTAAGATCAAAGTAGAACCTTAATTAGTAAAAATGTCACAATATTTAGCTGCCTACTAAGATCTTAGTAGTAGCCAAGTTGGAAGTAAACATTTTACATTCTATAATAGGTTTAATTAGTAATAGTTCAGTATTAAGCTGTCTATTAAAAACTTACTAATAACAAAATTGAAAAAAAAATATGGGGTAATAAAGTTTGATTAGTAAGAATGTTTTAGTACTTCAGCTGTCTACTAAGATCTTAGTAGTCAGAATGGAAATAGAAATAGGTTTATTAGTAAGAATGTTGCAGCACACACAAAATCTACTATGGCACAAAAAAAAAAAATACAATTAGCCGCAAATAATATCAAAAGGAATAACATAGATTTAAGCAATGACCCAATGGATTGATTTTTAAAATTGTTTTTTTTTTTTCATCATCATAAACAAACCTCTAAGTTTCGCTGATAATAAAAATGAAAAAAAAAAGGATTAAAAAAATAAAATGAAAAAAATAAAACAAATAAATGTTAGATAAAATCAACTTCTATAAATTCAAAGCAATAACCGTGCCATGAATAATTGCTTTATTATTTTCTAAATAGTCCAATTTTTGGCATGGGTACTTTAACACTCCTACACTCCGAGAATCTCAGTGCATTTTGATAAATAGTTTTTATTTTACTTGAAAATTTGACTTCATACATGACAGAATTCATGTGTTTATTGTTAAAGCTTTTGCTATGTGATGACCCAACAACGGGAGGGTGTAAGCATTTCTCCGCTTTTCTACTGATCGATCATACTCAGCAGCACCAACCTTTATGTTTGTTGCTGTCCTGTATGTTGAAGGGTTATTTGTTTCGGAGGATTAGTAATTAACAAAACACAAAAGAAACGCATTTAAATGTTTATCTTGGTTTTTTTTTTATTAAGATTAAAAATAAATGCTATTAGCAGTTGTTTACTGTCTGCTTTATTCCCCTGATGCTAGAAAGCCTGTTGTGTGACACTGTTCACTCTAGTGGATGTGTGCGTTTACATACTTTACTTAAGTGTAACTTTCCCCCTGACAACAATCAACTGGCTAATGATTGTTTTCGTATCTCTAATCCAATTATTTTTATCTACAATAATTATTTTGTTCTTATCACTTAACCTCAGCAACACTCGACAAATTCAATTCACTGATGATCATAGCAATCAAAGTCACAAAAGATTCCTTAAATTTGAAAAGAATTTCCTTCAGCAATGTGAAAAGATTTCTTTTAGCAATGTGTTGGAAAAAAAAAAACAGAAAACATTTGAAATATGGAAAAAAATACATCCAATATCTTCTTCCCGGATGTACCCTGAAGGGGGCCAAGGCAGTAGTCGGAAGGGGAAAGGTCTTGCTAAAGAATTGCTCCTTCAGCGACCCACCCAACAGGGTCTGGGGGAAAAAATGGAGTCTCTGGTTGGAGCAAAGTTGTACAACTGACGCCGTCTCGTTGAGGGGTTTACGCGTGGTGACTCCGAAAGAACTCCTTAGTGTTGAAGTTCCTTCAGCATCGTAACAGTCTGTTCAATGGTGGTGGCGACGGCACGGGCGGCGGCACACTGCTCAGAGATCGCAGATCAGATCAGCAAGGCAGAACTTAAATATAGGTTTTTGTACTACTTCTCTTCCCTTAACTAAGAATGGCCTCGTCCAACCTTGCTCTGTTGGGTATCATATCCCCCCCTTCCGAAGGCCTCACCCACTCAATAGGCATAACCGCCTATATTTTTTTTTACAAATTATTTATAATTGTATTTTATTATTCTTTGCAACAAAAGATTTTCCTAACTTAATTCTAAATTATTGAGTAATAAAACGTTGACACAATTGTAAGCTAAACTTTTGGTTATTTTTTATACAGGAATTCCCTAATGCATTTTTTTTTTAAATAATTTTTTTTGCTTTGAAATAAATATAAACTAATCTTAGTTTATTTCTCACAAAGAAATGTCTCAGAATTTATTTTCTGTGTTGTTTCAATTTTTATTTTCATTATTATAAAAGTCATCCTTATTTATCGCCATTTTTATTTGTTCCTTCCAATAGTGCTACATCACCATGTTGTTCCTGTCTGCATTAAAACTATGGCAGCACAAAACGCTCACTATATTTTATGTTTAGGGATACAAAGCATTGAAAATAAGGTTAACAAAGCAGCCGAAACGTGAAAATAAAAGTTTTTTTTGTGCTACCATAATTTAAACAACATGATGACACACATAATATTATGTAATTACTTAAATAGAAAAATTTAAATTAAAAAAAAAAGAAGTTCTTCTTTATTATTAAAATGTACAGCGATTCTAAGAATTTATGAGTACTGGAGCCCACACACCAAGAATTGGACTATTTAAAACGTAAATAAGTTTGTTTTTTTGTTTTTTTCATGGCGAAGTGATTGTTAAAAAATTCAAACAATTTGATAAGTAAAAATAGATAAATTAATAAATTGGTTAAAACGTGCAATGCAGCTAAAAAAAAAAAAAACCGAGGGAAAAAATAAAATAAATACTGTAAAAACGAAACGAAACGAAACAAAAAACAAAAAACGAAACAAAAAACAAAACAAAAAACAAAACAAAAAACGAAACAAAAAACAAAACGCCTCCTTTACAGGTGAAGAAAGATTTAAACCATCTCCCATTTGGTTTGCATTGGTTCTTCAAGTTTTGTGTTAGAATCCTTAGTTTTAACTACTTTATTAAAGTGCACAATAAGGGGGGACTATATTGTGATCTTCAAAATAATTAATGAGACACACTTTCTTAACATTTTTTCTCGCACTTGACAATTATTGTGAAGAAAGATTTTTAAAAAGTAAATTTAACCCACAATTAGATTTTCCTTATTAATACAGTTCATATATTTCTGGAACAAATTACCTAATAAAGTTAAAATAATGCAGAACAAGTTTTAAGAATGAACTGGATGAATTCAGAAATAATGGCAAAAGAATGAATTCACAAATACATGTCTATCTGATGAAATATTTATGAGAATTTGATCTATATATCTTTATATATTCTGTGAGATTGTATTTAATATATATATATAGGCAGCATTTTTCCTTCAAACATATTTCATTAAATACGATAGACAACTTCTGTTTGCATGCTTTTGTCCTGATCCGTCCCAATTTCCTAATGTGATGTATCCGCCATATTCACTTTTACCCCTAGTACTTTCTGATCCTATCGGATCCATCATCAGGGGTTGTTATCAGTAAAAAGTGAGTATGGCAGATACATCGGCCAGTTCCCAATAGAAACATAGAAATACATTAGGAAATTGGAACGGATCAGGATAAAAGTATGCAGACAGAAGTTTATCGTATTCAATAATATATATATATATATATATATATATATATATATATAAATGATGAGAATAAAAATTGGATAAAATACAATATTAATTAAATCATCAGATAATTCAAATAAGGAATGTATAAAAAAAACTTTTTTTTTCTTAATCCAAACAGCACAACCGCAGCTAGGACTTTGGGACAGTTCCAAGGATGGGTGTGGTAAGGTTGTATCAAAGCAAAGTTTTAATTTTGTATAAACCGATATAAATCGGTTTTAGTCTGTATATCGAGCATCGACTTATCAAGATAGGATATAATTTAAAGATAAAATTTTATCTTTATTATTTCTCCATTTTATATATATATATATATATGAGTTCGAATGCAAAACGCGATAAATCCAATTCGTTTAAATTGAGACATTAAACAATGAAAGGACGAATATATCAAATCTAGCCTTTGACTAAAAGCTTTTTTTAATTGAAAACAAAACGAAATGATGCCGGTATATAAAACATGAGTTTGGGGTGTGGTCGACTGTTGAAATCCAACGCTTTTTGTAGTTATAGTTTCGTAATTTTGAAAATGGCGTTTATCGCGTTTTGCATTCGAACTCATATATATATATATATATATATATATATATATATATACAGGGTGGGCAAAAATAAGGGTCCTATTTTTAAAAATTCATAACTTTTTTATTTATTGATTTTTTTTTTTTTTTTTTTTTAGAATAAGTAAAGGACCCCTTCCGAAGCAAGCATGAGCCGTATTAGCCCTAAGGAACGTACCCTCATTTAGAAAACATTATTTTTGCTTAAAAAACTCAAAACAGTGTAAAAAACAATACTTTAGTTTTTGTAAGTTTTAAGAAGTGTTTTTCGGCTAAAATTTGTTTTGTTTATTTCAAAAAATCTCGGAAGGGTCAGTCTACACACACATAAAGTTTGGTGAGTTTAACTTTTATTTTGTGGAAGTTATTCAAATTCAAGTTATTCAAATTTAAAGATAGGACCCTTATTTTGGCCCACCCTATATATATATAAAATGAAAAAAAGGAAAACCAAAAATATTATTTATGTATTCATCAATGTTTAGTCTTTATTTCAGGACTTCCCCTGGATGATTGATTTGAAGAAATAACACGCAAGTACAAATATTTTAAAAAGTTTAGTACTTTATGGCGTGAAAAAAATGTTTTTATTTTTTTTGGGAACGAAACATAGCTGTTAGGATTTAATATGTGTACTGCGTCGATGAAATGGAATGAGTGTTCTTTTTTGCTTTTTTTTTTTTCAAACGAAAAAAAAAAAAATCCACTCATTCCATGCTCTCTCCATGAAGACATGATGCGAATTAGGGTCGATTTAATGTGGGGAATCTAGCTCCCTAAAAAGGGAACTCTGAACTAGATGCAAAAATAACTTCTTTTTTTTTTTTCATAATCTTCTGTAAGTATAAGTGACTAAAATTATGTAACAAAATTAAAACTTAGCTTTGATACAACCCCCCCCCCCCTCCCCACACCTGGAACTTTCCCAAATTCCTAGCTGGGGTGGTACTACCCACATTAGGAATCCCTGCTCTATCATATCCTGTTTTTAAAATATTTTCTTTTCATTTTTCAATGGATCGAAAAATTATATCGGTAAGAAGTAAAATCATTTGGATAGGAAAAGTCTTATAATTTGATGACTTCATTAAAATGATTAGTAAATTGTTCAATAAAATAATTTGGTGATGTTTCATTTGATATACAAATAAACTTCAGGGTTTTTCAGTATTTTATTTTTAGATATAATATCAAATTTAGAATAGTATTTATCTTTCTTCACAAAGGCATGAAATAAAAAAATAAAAAAAGAATAACAAAAAGAAAACAAACTTAAATAAAATTTTCATTAAAATAAATTTGGTAAATAAATTAAAAGAACAAAAAAAATAAATGTAAATAAAATATAATAAAATTAAATAATACAAAAACAAATTAAAATATCAAAAATAAAAAAATAAAAACAGAATAAAAAATATATGGCTGAAGTCCCAGCGTTCATTTCTGAATAAAAATCGAGCTAAATTGACAAAATTTAATGAAATAATCAAGCATACAGTGTTTGTTGACTGTTCTTGAAAGAATTAAGTCCAATGGGTTTTTCGTTTTCTCAAGGGAGATAACTCATTTTTTAGAAAAAATATTTAAAGCGTAGACTTTTTTCAGCCCAGTAAAATATAGTACTTTATATTTCATCTGTTTAGACGTAACAATTTTCATGCTTTTTATACAAGAACTGGCAACAGACAATACTGTGTTTTTACAAAAAATATCAAAGGAAATTTTAAAAAATTAAAAAATTATATACATGAAGGTAACAATTTTGCAGACATCAAATACTACAATAAAAAACTTACTTAGATCATGCAGACCCTGAGAAAATATATTCAATAACTCGACATAAAACATGACAAAATAAGGCCATCAAAAAAGCAAGATATAAATTTTTAAAAAAAAGTTACTTATTTGTAGCAATTCTATCATGTATTTACCTTTCTACTCAACTTTTCTTTAATTTTGAAACAGAAACTTAACTCAAGGCCACTAAAATTCTTTCCCTTATAAAATTTGATTCTGACTTTTCAAACAGGAAATCAGCTAAGTAAACAATTTAAATTCATAATTTGCAGAGGTTTTGAATCTCTCAAAAAGGCATGAACTTATATTTCTCAGTGCAGTCAAGCTTACTAATGGCATAGCAAAGGTTGGAAAGGAGGATTGAAAATGATTTTACCGACTCCTGACATTAACACAAAAACAAGATTTTTTTTTCTGCAAAATATTAAATTTGATTATATATTTTGTGTAGATTTTAACATGTAATAAAAAATATACAAATTATATACAGTTTCAAGACAAGCTTATTATTTTAAAATGTGTTTTTTGCGTGATATTAACATGATTACATTTCGTTTGGGATTTTTTTAAAAAATTGTCTTTTTTCTAGAAAAAAATATTTCTAAGATGATTTTTATTTCATTTATCAAATGAATTAGCATTTTCTTCCTTATTACTTAACTGCTTTCCTTTCATTATAAAGTAGGATATCATTATTACTCGGGAGGTGACGGTGGTTAAGTGGATAACGACACGGACTGACGACCTGGGTGTTCCAAGTTCGAATCTAGTCGGTTCCATAATACCACTTTCACTTAGGGATGTTAGCAACCTTCTCGTGGTCTTTCCCGTAAGTACTCGATGTCTTTCTAGAAAGAATTCTAACTAGAAAAGTATCAGGGAAACCGATGCCAACACTAGTATCATCTGATTCACACAAAACGAATGAATGAATAAATTTTTACTCAAGTATTTTAAATGAGATTTTCTATTAAAAATATGAATTTTGACATGTTTTTTGTTTTATAAAAAGATATTTGGGCTCTAAAAACATTTTCGCTTTGATAAGATAACATTTTATTCTTTTAAAAATATTAGAATTTTAAATATTTTCCATGGAAAATATGTAAAATACTTGCTTGCATAAGTGAATATTTGTATTTATCATGCAAGTAGGCATAAGTTCTAAGTGAATTAAAAATAACCAATAAATTTTATTATTGAAAATATATTATGTTTTCTTTTGTAAGAAATTTTTTTTCTTTTTTTTTTTTAAAGAAATAGTTGAGCAAAAAGCTTAGCCCCACAATGACATCCAAAATTTTGACACTAAAAAATAAAATAAAATTGAATGAATTTCATGCGAGAATCAAGCAACAAAACTACTATGTCAAAAAAGAAAAAAAAACAAACAAAAAACAACAAATGATAACAGATATACAAAACTAAAAGGACCCATTTCTGTTGTATAAAAGACATCATAATCTTCAGTCATAAAGGTTATTACTTTCAACTAAATTAAAAAAAGCAAACTGTACATTGAAATTCATGCTAAAAAAATGACAGTAAAATGCTTATTACATTAAAAAAAAAAAAAAAAAAGAAAGAAAATTATGATTAAAATTATCTATACTCAATAATGTATTGCAACATTCTCAGGTACCTATATATATATATGCTTCTTAAGTTATGTAAGAATGAGATGATAAAAATATATTTTTTTAATATTTTTGTTATTTACTTGACAAGAAAGGAACACAATTGTACAGAAAATGTTTCCTTTTTTTTTTTAAGAAAACAATCAAAATGGTAGCCCTGCAGTCTTCTGTAGTGAGTAAAAAAAGGTTTTCATTGAAAATTAATTTCACGTGCCACAAACATAAATTGCAACGATGAAAGTAATAGAATAATTATTCTATCAGTTTTCATCACCACAGTCATGCATAGTGGCGGTTCTAGTTTGTGCACCATGATGCTCGCTCACTCATTGTGGCCAGAAGCTCCAATCCCGGTTCTAGGATAGAGGTTGCAGACCACTTCTAAGAAAATGATGAATAATGGTTTCTTTTTTCAAAGTTTTGTATTAAACCACTTCTTATCTTGAGCCATACATCAATTCATGTTGACACATTCATGAAGTTTGTGCACCATGATGCTCGCTCACTCATTGTGGCCAGAAGCTCCAATCCCGAGAGGCTAGTATCCATCTCCAGAAGAGTATCAATTGTAATATAAGGCCTCCTAACCTGACGCTTGACATCTTGGGTTCACAAAAACACTTTTCCGGCAGGTTCATCATGCCGAGAAAAAACAGTCAACATTTAACATTATACAGGGTGGGCAAAAATAAGGGTCCTATTTTTAAAAATTCATAACTTTTTTATTTATTGATTTTTTTTTTTTTTTTTTTTATAGAATAAGTAAAGGACCCCTTCCGAAGCAAGCATGAGCCGTATTAGCCCTAAGGAACGTACCCTCATTTAGAAAACATTATTTTTGCTTAAAAAACTCAAAACAGTGTAAAAAAACAATACTTTAGTTTTTGTAAGTTTTAAGAAGTGTTTTTCGGCTAAAATTTGTTTTGTTTATTTCAAAAAATCTCGGAAGGGTCAGTCTACACACACATAAAGTTTGGTGAGTTTAACTTTTATTTTGTGGAAGTTATTCAAATTCAAGTTATTCAAATTTAAAGATAGGACCCTTATTTTGGCCCACCCTGTATATAGTGTGTATTTAGGCAGCCTGTTTTTATTAAGGCAAATGTTATTAAATAAAACAGAGTGTTTTTGTTTGATGAGACTATTTAAAAAAAAAAAAAAATTTTTTTTCAAATAGTCCATATATTATTACGGTTAAATTGGTGTATATAAGTTCTGTGGCTTTCTTGTTTCACTTTTCTTTCTTTTTTCACGAGTACTTTCGATTCAGCAAATCATCAAGCGGGGTTAGTTTTGGTGTGTTTACAACTATGTCTTTACTGTTGAGTTTTTTAACGGCTAGTGATTTATGACTTTAAAATGAGCGTCTGTAGTGATGAGATGTTGCATGCAAACGTGATTACATCATCATTGATTTGGCTTCTTCTTGTCAACTAAATATAAAATATGCAAAATATTTTTTTTATCCAATTCTTCAGCAATTTAGTGTCATGTCGTCATGTGATGCTCAAAATTTGATCCAAGTTTGAAACTAAGTCACAAATTTTTCTCCGCAATACTAATAGGCTCTATCTTTAATTATTGAGCATTATTTTTCAATGCCGCAAACAAAACTGCATTATCATGAGTATTTAATGCACATGTGTATATATACGTGTATAAATATATATGCATATATACATAAATATATATGCATATATACATAAATATATATGTATATATACATAAATATATGTGTATATGCATATATACATAAATATATATCTATACATACATAAATATATATGTATACATAAATATATGTGTATATGCATATATACATAAATATATATCTATACATACATAAATATATATGTATACATAAATATATATTTATATATATATATACATAAATTTATAAATATATATATACATAAATATATATTTATATATATATATACATAAATATATATTTATATATATATACATAAATATATATTTATATATATATATACATAAATATATATTTATATATATATATACATAAATATATATTTATATATATATATACATAAATATATATTTATATATATATATACATAAATATATATTTATATATATATATACATAAATATATATTTATATATATATATACATAAATATATATTTATATATATATATACATAAATATATATTTATATATATATTTATATATACATAAATATATATTTATATATATATACATAAATATATATTTATATATTTACATAAATATATATATTTACATAAATATATATATATTATGTTTTGGAATTTTTAAAATGAAGATTGATAATTTGTAGAATTTGGTATATTCGGACTACTGTTCTCATCTTGGGTGTTTTTATCACATGTTTCGGCCGATGTAACTTCCGACCTTCTTCAGGTGTACTTTGTCGAACTCGGCAATCTTTCTGTCGAACTCGGGAATCTGGACAGAATTTCAAACGGAACCCGTTATTACATCCACGGGCGTAGCATGCTCTCGACATGGCAGATGGAACGAGAGCATGCTACCCTCGTGGATTTAATAAAGGGTTCCGTTCGAAATTCCATCCAGATTCCCGAGTTCGACAAAGTACACCTGAAGAAGGTCGGAGGTTACAAACGTTGTGCTGAAAACACCCAAGATGAGAACAGTAATCCGAATATACCAAATTATATATATGTGTGTGTGTGTGTGTATATATATTATACATAAATATATAATCGATGAAAATATCCAACAAAATAATGAAAAAAGGAAAATGAATTTTATTTATTTGTTGTCATCAAAGTTTTGCTCATTCTGATCTGCCTCAAGATGAAATATAAAAATATATCAGCTATTAATTCCAGGTAGACAAAGAAAAACAGAACTTACTTTTCTTTTAAGCCTGCCATTAATTGGAGCCAATATATTATATTTCATCTTGAGACCGATGAGAATAAGCGAAAACTTGTGAAAAGTTTTCATGGTCTTTTTCAATTAAAAATAGAAATTATGTTCTTACATTTCAATTTTGAATCAAACATTGATGAACTATAAACAATTGCAATGATAAAACAATGGAAAAAAAAAAAAACTGTATAACAAACATTTTTCATTGATGTCATACAGATTTTGTCGATTGTTTTATCTATGAAAAACTTTGGTTTCATTTAGAATATACATATGTGCGGAGCTGGCGCTACCCTAGGGACCACACAAGGGTTAGGGTTTTATTTTCGTCTCCTTACTTAAAATATCAAAAAGATTATAAGTTGCTTTAAACAGTGACAAAAAATTTATTTTGAAAAGCAAAAAAATTTTTGTTTAAATTTTACTGTGCATGTCTATGAACTAAATTGCGTCAAATTTGGGTGGGTGCATGACCCCCTAGCATCAGCACTGTATATGTATACAAACATATAAATATTAAGAACAGACTATGTAAATATGATTTGAGATTAAATCTTAATAAATTCAAAGTACGTAGAATCGAATTCATTCATCTTCTCTCTGATACTTACATTGACTTCTGTGTAAATGATATCAATAAAACTCCCCAGGACAATAATGAAGTCAAAAACGTTCCAAGCATCTCCAAAATAATTCTGAAAAATCCAAAAGAAACACAAAATAAGGTCAACTCATTTTCAAGATGGCATCCTTTTATTATCAGTGGAGATTTCTCATATCAATGCATTTGAACAAAATTTCAAAACAATTTTTTTTTTAAGTTTAAATTGATACAAAAATTGTTTAATTTTCTTAAAAAATATTTCTTCATATATAAATAGTGAACTTTCTTTCAAACATATTCATATAAATTAAATGTTAAATTTCTTTAAAACATAAAAATTGCCAATTAAAAAAAATTGTTTAAGACATAAAAATTGGCAATTAAAAAAAAATTTGTTTAAAAAAACATTAAAAATGCTAATTAAAAAAATTTAAAAATTTTTAAAACAAAAATTGCTAATTAAAAAAAAATTGTTTAAAACATAAAAATTGCTAATTAAAAAAAAAAAATTTGTTTAAAACAAAAAAATGGCTAATTAAATTTTTTTTTGTTTAAACAAGCAACTAGAATACCCGTCCGAGAATTAGTAAAATTAATTTTCCAAACAGAACAGTATTGCACCACTTTTATGTTCCCATACAAAGATTAAAATTGAGATATAATGAGACTAAACCTTATATTGAGAATCCTTATTCTAATTTTTATCTAAATCAATTACATGATTTTAATTCTAAAAAATGTCTAAGGCTTAAGGGGTCTTAAGAACAAATTGAAATTCAGGAAATCTAGCTTAATTGGTGTCCCATGACTATGAATAAAATTTAATGCAAATCTGAAAATTTGTTGAATGAGAGGTTGTGTCTATATTATGCCCTTAAAATACTCCAAAGAACTTGAAATTTGCAGAATATTTATTAATTAACTTTGCAAAAATCTGAGGTATTTGAAATTTTACAAAATGCTTCCATTCCCTTTTTTACTCCCTTAGCATAAAACTAAATATAGCCCACATTACGATCTCTTATGCAGCTGTGTTCTAAAATTTATAATGATTGGTTAAATAGTCCAAAAGTGAATCCTGTACGTACAAATACATAAACATGTATACATATAAATAGAGATTATGGATACAATATTTTAAAATGACAATTAAGCAATGTCAGCATTTAAAAAAAATTTTTTTAATATTGTTGTGACCCTGTAAAGGGGTTGGAAGGAAGATACCAACTCGGAGTTTTGCGAAAAGAAATATATTGAAAAAGTATAATACAACAGAGAACAAGAGTGGTTGTACATCAGTCTTGACTGCCAGTATAGACTCGGGTGGTTCCAGGTATATATTTACTTTCTATCGCAGGAAGATGTGGTACAAGGTCGGAAGGTGGTGGGGAATAGTCAAGCCAGCACCCCTAAAGAAGGAGCACTCTGACCTATAAAAAATTGTCTGGGTATTGATTTACTCCTCTCCAGGAGTTAGGCACAAGGCCAGTTTTTATCTTACTCCCACAAGTAAGATGTGACCCAAGGTCGGGTCGGGAAAGTGGGGTTTAAAAATTGCCTGGGCAGCCCCGTCGGCATTCCCCGGTAGGGGTGCCTAAGGCAGTAAGCAATAAACTTACTCCTCCCCAAAGAGGGGAGGCAAAGCCTGGAAAGGTGGACCTCCTAGAACTGCACAGGACAGACCCATAGACCGGCGTAAATCAAGCCCCGAAGGCCAAGACAATACCAGTCTATGGGGTGCAGTATCCATCGGAACAGATACTACATTTTGATCTTCTGGGTAGCCCTGTCGGTATTCCTCGGTCAGTGCACCTCAGGCAGTAAGCAATAAACATACTCCACCCAAAGAGAGGAGGCAAGGTCTGGGAGGGTAGACCTCCTAGGACTACCCAGGACTAATACCTTAGCCTGACAGATAAAAGGCCACCAAAATGGCTCAGTTCCTGCTGGATTAATTGTCGGGAACGAATCGCCAACTGGTATTTACCAGTCTGAAGTCTCTAAGCAACTGATATTAAATAAAGACGCACGGGCTGGCGTCGGCCCAGATATTTAATTCCTTCCCACCGCAGGAATATGTAACACAAGGTCGGAAAGTGGGGGAAGAGTCAAGCCAGCACCCCTAAAGAAGGAGCACTCTGGCCTAGCAAAAATAGTTTGGTAGCCGGATGTCTACAACTCCATCCGCGTACGACTTTTAAATAGCGAGGCCCGGCAACAAGCAGCAGTCACACAAGGAAACCCGACACTGAACGATCGTGTCGCTGTCGATCGGTCACTCAACTAACCCACCCACTCAAACCGCCAACGCCATCGTGACTACATCACACCTTGAACAACGACATCAACGACTCTACCACGAAGAAGAAGAATAATAAGAAGAACAACAATGACTCTACCACAGAGAACAACAGCAGCAACGACTCTACCACGGCAGAACGACAACAACAGTAATGACTCTACCACGGCAGAACGACAACAACAGTATTGACTCTACCACGGCAGAACGACAACAACAGTAATGACTCTACCACGGCAGAACGACAACAACAGTAATGACTCTACCACGGCAGAACGACAACAACAGTAACGACTCTACCACGGCAGAACGACAACAACAGTAATGACTCTACCACGGCAGAACGACAACAACAGTATTGACTCTACCACGGCAGAACGACAACAACAGTAATGACTCTACCACGGCAGAACGACAACAACAGTAATGACTCTACCACGGCAGAACGACAACAACAGTAACGACTCTACCACGGCAGAACGACAACAACAGCAACGACTCTACCACGGCAGAACGACAACAACAGTAATGACTCTACCACGGCAGAACGACAACAACAGTAATGACTCTACCACGGCAGAACGACAACAACAGTAACGACTCTACCACGGCAGAACGACAACAGCAGCAACGACTCTACCACGGCAGAACGACAACAACAGTAATGACTCTACCACGGCAGAACGACAACAACAGTAATGACTCTACCACGGCAGAACGACAACAACAGTAATGACTCTACCACAGCAGAACGACAACAACAGTAATGACTCTACCACGGCAGAACGACAACAACAGTAATGACTCTACCACGGCAGAACGACAACAACAGTAACGACTCTACCACGGCAGAACGACAACAACAGCAACGACTCTACCACGGCAGAACGACAACAACAGTAATGACTCTACCACGGCAGAACGACAACAACAGTAATGACTCTACCACGGCAGAACGACAACAACAGTAACGACTCTACCACGGCAGAACGACAACAGCAGCAACGACTCTACCACGGCAGAACGACAACAACAGTAATGACTCTACCACGGCAGAACGACAACAACAGTAATGACTCTACCACGGCAGAACGACAACAACAGTAATGACTCTACCACAGCAGAACGACAACAACAGTAATGACTCTACCACAGCAGAACGACAACAACATCAACGACTCTACCACGGCAAAACAACAACTTTGTTTTGTATCTAATACAAATTGTATCAATACAATTTGTTTAAATTCCATTGTTTCGTCTTGCTACCAAACGCTTATTATAACAACGGTGACTCAAAGGCTCCTTTTTTATTAGCTACTACACCGAGATGTAGGGGAGGGCGCCACTCCTTTCACAGGATTACTCCACTTACACTTGATCCACACCTTATAATGCTGAGTGTTTAGAAAAGGGGGCATCAAGTACAATTTTTTGAGTCTTTGGTTTGACTCGACTGATGGTTTGAACCCTGATCTCCCGGCTCATTAGCAAACACTCTTAAAATTATGCCAAATGGGCCAGTTCAAATTATAAATAATGAAGGAATATTAAGTCATTTAAAGATTTTTAACGTTTCATCACTATTTACGCAACTTCATATTTGCCCTTTATGATTACTCTTTTTTTTTTCTATGAAAGAAAGACATTTCATAATAACATTTCTTAATAACATTTCTTAATAACATTTCTTAATAACATTTCTTAATAACATTTCTTAATAACATTTCTTAATAACGTTTCATAATAACATTTCATAATAACATTTCTTAATAACATTTCTTAATAACATTTCATACTAACATTTCATAATAACATTTCTTAATAACGTTTCATAATAACATTTCTTAATAACGTTTCATAATAACGTTTCATAATAACATTTCATACTAACATTTCATAATAACATTTCATAATAACATTTCTTAATAACGTTTCATAATAACATTTCTTAATAACGTTTCTTAATAACGTTTCTTAATAACATTTCATACTAACATTTCATAATAACATTTCTTAATAACGTTTCATAATAACATTTCATACTAACATTTCATACTAACATTTCTTAATAACGTTTCATACTAACATTTCATAATAACATTTCATAATAACATTTCTTAATAACGTTTCATAATAACATTTCTTAATAACGTTTCATAATAACATTTCATAATAACATTTCTTAATAACGTTTCTTAATAACATTTCATAATAACGTTTCTTAATAACATTTCTTAATAACGTTTCTTAATAACATTTCATACTAACATTTCATAATAACATTTCTTAATAACATTTCATAATAACATTTCTTAATAACGTTTCATAATAACATTTCTTAATAACGTTTCATAATAACATTTCTTAATAACGTTTCTTAATAACATTTCATAATAACATTTCTTAATAACGTTTCTTAATAACATTTCATACTAACATTTCATAATAACATTTCTTAATAACATTTCATAATAACGTTTCATAATAACGTTTCATAATAACATTTCATAATAACATTTCATAATAACATTTCTTAATAACATTTCATAATAACATTTCATAATAACATTTCATAATAACGTTTCATAATAACGTTTCATAATAACATTTCATAATAACATTTCATAATAACATTTCTTAATAACATTTCATAATAACATTTCATAATAACGTTTCATAATAACGTTTCATAATAACATTTCATAATAACGTTTCTTAATCCCAATTTTAAATAGTCGTTTACTTGTTGGGTTTTATGCGGTATCAACCACATTAGGTCATTTTATGAGGAAAACGACTGCACGTTTTATATAAAGATAGGTTGCAGATTAATGTTTAGTAGGTGTATATTTTGCAAAGAAATTAGTCTGTAAATGACATTGTTTTGAGGATGCATGTCTTTATTTTTTTTTAAATACTAATGAGTCACCACTTATCAGGGCTAAAAGTCACTCGCGGTTAAGGGTTAATGAAATGCCAGTTGAATGATGAAGAATATTATGAAAGGATATCATCACAGAATTAAAAACGATGAATGCAATGAGCAACATTTTTATTACTTATAAGGACGGTTTATAACAAGCATTTGTTGACATTGGATTTGAAGACGACCATGTTGCAACTCACAGGGAAGTTTTTTCCGCAGTAACATGTTCCACAAATGGGAAGTTCTTAGAAAGAAACTGTTTATAGAAATTTCATTTGATGTTAGGCACACGGGGGAAGAAAGGAAAGCTCTTTGCAGCTGTGGCAATAAGACGAGTTCTTGCTGTGGATGTTATTGTTTTGAAGATATTACACGTTATTATGAAGACCTTATTTACTTGCCTTCCCACGAGGGCAGAGTAAGACACAAGGTCGGTTTTTGATGTGGGGAAAATCCAGCTCCCCAGAAAGGGGAATTCTGGGTTGGGACAAAAAATAAAAGTCGTCTCAATCTAGACCAGTGGTTCTTAACCTTTTTTTCTCCAATTCCCCACTATTTAGGGAGCCAGCTCTCCATTCCCACCACAGTTATCACATGGAAATAAATACATACGAAAAGATTCGTTATGTTTTTTTCTAAATATATTTGGCCTATAAAAAGCATACACAAAAATGTAACACTAGCACTAGACGCATACAGGTTAATGAAACTTTTGCATTGGTTTTGCCTTGACAAGTGCCTCAATGTTCGGTTCCACCTTTGAAATAGCGCAAATCAGGAAGCAAATGTACAAGCCGATTTAACATGTCACCTTTCGACAACCAGCGAATGGCATTGAATCAAGAAAATGGTCAAAATGATTATGGTCAAAGTAAGTCAACATTGGATGTAATGTATTAAATTTTTAAGCAGTCATTCTTCTGTCCGACCGGTCATTCCCCACTTGGCAACTCGGGAATTCCCCACAGGTTAAGAACCACTGATCTAGACGAATGACGAAAATCTATCTATCTATCTATCTATATCTATATATCTATATCTATCTATGTCTATCTATCTCTATATCTATCTATATCTCTCTATATATATCTCTCTCTATATCTCTCTCTATATCTCTCTCTCTCTCTATATATATATATATCTCTCTCTATCTCTCTCTCTATATCTATCTCTCTCTATATCTATCTCTCTCTATATATATCTCTCTCTATATATATATATCTCTCTCTATATATATATCTCTCTCTCTATATATATCTCTCTCTATATATCTCTCTCTCTCTCTCTCTCTCTCTGAGGACAGAAAAGATGAAACGCAACATCAGAACAGATACTATGCTTTGCTCCTAACCATAAGGCAAAAAAATAACTGTTTTTTTTTGTTGTTGTTGTTTCTAAGAGTTCTGTTAAGTTTCTTGCATTAAAGGCGTCTGTTCTTGATGCGGTTTAAAATTCTGCATTCTAGCAGTGCATGTTGTCACTTGAGCTGCACATTTGCATTTTGGTTTCGCTTCTTTTCAGAGTTTATCGACGTGCCTCAGGTGTGTGTGTGGCCGTGTCGTCTTCGGAGATCATGTCAAGACTTACTCAAAGAGATAAAAACCTTTTTTTCGTTGACCGTTCTTTTTGCTCTGCTGATGGCGATTCTTTATGAGGCTGTCTGTGGATGGATCGACATTAATTAGAAATAATTAACACAAAGATTTATCTATCCAAATATATACTTCTTTATTGAGATTTCAATACATTATTCAGGCAGAGAGAAAGAGAGAGAGAAAGAGAGACTACTGGTGATTTTTAGGACTACATTTTTATACATCTGTCTCCTTCTGCTTCCAAACAAATTTTTCAAGACTTTGTTTTTATTTTTGTTTTTTTATCGAAATCGCTCCAGACAATGTATGAAACCACTTGATATAAGGAGGTAAAAAAAAAAAATACTACTTCAATGTCAAAAACTAGCCAACGACTCAGAAAATAGCAATTCTTCACTCTTCGCCAGAAACATCGTTCGTGGGATGTGAGGACTAAAGGACAAAATAAGGGAAGCGAGAGTTACGAGGCTGCGAAAGTAAACGCAAGTTAGTCAATTTCTACTCGCATCATTCCTTTTCTTTTTTTGGTCTTCCTCTTACACGTTCCTATGCATGACACTTTTGAAAGTTGACTTTCGACCTATATCATTTGGAAGAGTGGAGTGTTGGCTTCAAGATCACCCCAAAATACAACACGATGTGTAGTCTCGTCAAAGTAACTTCAGGATTTCTTTTATGGGATCTACTTTACATTCTGTTTATCTAAATGAATAAATGCAGAAGCTGAGCTCATTTCTTGTATGAATTATGAGGTCGAAACACCTTATTTCAAATTAACTAAAGTTGGTATTTATCTACCTACTACAAAGTAAAATGTGACACAAGGTCGGAAAGTGGGATTTGATAAGTCAGCACTCTAGAGGAAGAGCACCTATTACCTTTAAGAATTGCCTGGGCAGCCCCGTCGGCATTCCCCAGTACGGGCGCCTCAGGCGATTAGCAATAAACTAACCCCTTCTCAAAGGGTGAGAAGGCAAAGCCTGGGAGGGTAGACCTCCTAGAACTGCACAGGACAGTTCCATAGAACGGCATAAATCAAGCCCAGAGGCCAAGACAATACCGGTCTAAGGGGTGCAGTATCCATCGGAACAGATACTACACTTTGATCTTGGCCAAAAGACCAAGATTTATATATACTGCTTATGTATATGTGATCTCAGTAGTAAAGATACCTAATTTGCATATTGATATGCAAAAAGATACCTTATTAATTAACTATACTTTGTTGTTTTTTAATTCAATGATTGTTTTGCTTTTAATATAAGAAATAGTTCTGTTGAATAAATGCAAAAGTGTTGGGTTTTTTTTTATATCTCCATTAAATATTTTGTATATTACTAATGAACGTAAATAAATTAAGTTATATATTTATAAGTACGGCTTTTAGTTCTTTCTTTTCTTCAAGGTCATATTTAAAAGATAAATAAATTTGTATCAAAATTATCAAAATGTTACGCTTCATCCATCTATATAAATAAATGCAAAAGTGTCTGTTTCGTGTTTACAACACTGAAATGTTTATTATTTAAAAGTTTTGTTGCAAGTTTTAAATATTCTATTTTGAGTGTTGCTTTTTTTTTTTGACGGAGAGTGTATACTCACGTCCACATAATTTAAGGCATTCAGTTGCTTCGATAAGTGGCAGCAATTTACATTTTGGAGAACGTGCCTGAAGTTTGCCCACGTAATTGACAGAAGCTAATCCATCCCTTCCCAAAAGGTTTTAGTCGGCATTTTTTTTTTACTAATGAGTCACCACTTATTAAAGCCAAAAGCCACTCGAGGATAATGCTTTAGATGATGCGTGCTTGCGTATACACATTCCTATGTTATATAAGTTTGAGGAATTAACAGCAGCACATGATGATCGCCAAATCTTTCATTTATATGTCGGTTAGGGTTTGGGTTAAGGTTAGGGTTAGGGTTAAGGTTTGTGTTAGGGTTTGGGGTTTGTGTTAGAGTTTGGGGTTAGGGTTAGAGTTTGGAGTTGGGGTTAGGGTTTGGGGGTTAGGGTTTGGGGGTTAGGGTTTGGGGGTTAGGGTTTGGGGGTTAGGGTTTGAGTTAGGGGTTTGAGTTAGGGGTTAGAGTTAGGGGTTAGAGTTAGGGGTTAGAGTTAGGGGTTAGAGTTAGGGGTTAGAGTTAGGGGTTAGAGTTTAGGGGTTTGAGTTTAGGGGTTTGAGTTTAGGGGTTTGAGTTTAGGGGTTTGAGTTTAGGGGTTAGTTTTCATTGATGCTCATTTTTAATTGAGCTTTATCTCATTTCATTCTAATATGACATTCGTATCCAGCGGAATATGATTGTTTTTTTTTCTGCACATGGAATTATTCTATTCAAGAGCTCAACGATCAATGGGTTCACCATTTTTTTTCTTTTCAGAAATACTAGGATGGATAGGAAGTCGGAGAATATGATTTTTTTTGTTGTTGTTGTTGTTCTCGGATATGAGATTCAATTCTAAGTTTATTGTGTCTTCTTCTGCACTAAAAAAATGGATGCTCAATTTCAAAAACGAAAACAAAAAATGAAACCTTACCTTGAATCTAAACGCAGCCAACTTCAGCATAAACTCAACTGTAAAAAGGCCGGTGAAAATCATATTCAAATAATCAAGTACATTGGAATAACCTTCGTTTTCTCCATCATACTAAAATAGAAAAACAAACAGAAAACAAGACACTTTGTTAATAAAATAAATGTTCCTGTACAAAAGTGAATACGATTTTTAGATTCTTTCAATACAATTTGTTTTCAACTTTTGATTTTAATAATGATTTACAGACAACTTTTACAAATATAACCATATTATTTCTGTTTACAGACAGAAGTGGACATTTTCTTTTTTGAAATAAAACTAAATTAGAAATACCTCTGCCAACGCCATGATCTTAAAATACTCCAAATCATTTCAGATGGACCGTTCAAGGGAGATAAATATGCAATATTAATTTTCTTTTCATTATAATTAGATTATCGTCTTGAAATATCTTTTAATAAAAAAAAGAATAACAAAATGCATCCCAAAATTAAATTGCTTGATTCATGGTGCAATTTCTCACTAAATTCTATTACAACGTTTCAGATTATTGAATGGACAAAATCTCTGAAATTATTGTATGGCGAGAAAAAATAAAATGAATTGTTTTATATCTACTGACCCAGGAACTCTCTTTCAATGAGACCATACAATTGAAGTCTCCTGTTCTATACACGCCTCGCTATACTGTCCAGATTTAATAATAAGGGTTGACTTGAGAAAAAGACAGATAAATAAAGACCTGGCCAGAGATAGGTTAGTTTTGAAAATCAATTTTTAAAAGCTGTCCAACATATGCCAGCTTGTATAATAGACGTTACACCGAATATGATGAGTCGACATAAGCATCAATTCATTCCATATTTTTGATTGAAAATGTTGATCTGGTTGATAATGAGTACATGGTTTTGTCATGGCAATACTTAGCCTAATATGCATTTTATGCTCACTTGAAAGCCGATTAAAAAAAAATACTATGCATGAGAAACTATGAGAACTCCTGTGTGCTCTTTGCTCCTAGCCCTGTACCCCATGTTATGATCTTCATTCATATTTATTTTTCATTTCTATAATTTACAATTGTCAAGTTATAAGTAAAATAAAATTGTCTCAGGAAGTCCTGCACAAACCTCTAAACAAAACAAATACACAAAAACAACATGGCAGCATTTGTAATTAATGTAACAGCAAAATTAATCTAGTTCTAAATTAAAAAAAAATATATTCTTTTTTAAATGTATAACTTACATTACATATATTTAATATTCATTTTTAAATGTATGACTTACATTACATATATTTAATATTCATTTTTAAATGTATGACTTACATTACATATATTTAATATTTATTTTTAAATGTATAAATTACATTACATATATTAAATATTAATTTTTAAATGTATAAATTACATTACATATATTAAATATTAATTTTTAAATGTATAAATTACATTACATATATTAAATATTAATTTTTAAATGTATAACTTACATTACATATATTTAATATTAATTTTTAAATGTATAACTAACATTACACATATTTAATATTAATTTTTAAATGTATAACTTACATTACACATATTTAATATTAATTTTTGAATGTATCACTTACATTACATATATTTAATATTAATTTTTAAATGTATCACTTACATTACATATATTTAATATTCATTTTTAAATGTATAACTAACATTACATATATTTAATATTTATTTTATATGTATAACTTAAATTACATTTAATATTTATTTTTAAATGTATAACTTACATTACATATATTTAATATTTATTTTTAAATGTATAACTTACATTACATATATTTAATATTTATTTTTAAATGTATAACTTACATTACATATATTTAATATTTATTTTTAAATGTATAACTTACATTACATATATTTAATATTTATTTTTAAATGTATAACTTACATTACATATATTTAATATTTATTTTTAAATGTATAACTTACATTACATATATTAAATATTAATTTGTAAATGTATAACTTACATTACATATATTAAATATAAATTTTTAAATGTATGACTTACATTACATATATTAAATATTAATTTTTAAATGTATAACTTACATTACATATATTTAATATTAATTCTTAAAAGTATAACTTACATTACATATATTTAATATTTATTTTTAAATGTATAACTTACATTACATATATTAAATATTAATTTTTAAATGTATAACTTACATTACATATATTTAATATTAATTTTTAAATGTATAACTAACATTACACATATTTAATATTAATTTTTAAATGTATAACTTACATTACACATATTTAATATTAATTTTTGAATGTATCACTTACATTACATATATTTAATATTAATTTTTAAATGTATCACTTACATTACATATATTTAATATTAATTTTTAAATGTATAACTAACATTACATATATTTAATATTAATTTTATATGTATAACTAACATTACATATATTTAATATTAATTTTATATGTATAACTTACATTACATATATTTAATATTAATTTTTAAATGTATAACTTAAATTACATTTAATATTTATTTTTAAATGTATAACTTACATTACATATATTTAATATTTATTTTTAAATGTATAACTTACATTACATATATTTAATATTTATTTTTAAATGTATAACTTACATTACATATATTTAATAAGTATTTTTAAATGTATTACTTACATTACATATATTTAATATTAATTTTTAAATGTATAACTTACATTACATATATTTAATATTAATTTTTAAATGTATAACTTACATTACATATATTTAATATTAATTTTTAAATGTATAACTTACATTACATATATTTAATATTAATTTGTAAATGTATAACTTACATTACATATATTTAATATTAATTTGTAAATGTATAACTTACATTACATATATTTAATATTAATTTTTAAATATATAACTTACATTACATATATTTAATATTAATTTTTAAATGTATAAC
>OY744529.1:101891264-101933764 GCA_963556195.1 Sepiola atlantica
AAGTTCTAAGTCTACAATATATGGATTTAGTTAGCATCCCTAGGATTTAAACCCCTTGGTGGCCCTATATTAGTGTTGGGATAGTACCGCTGTCACTAAGAATAGGGAAAAGGGGAATGCTTCGGTATTGTTAGCAGTAGGGTGTGTTTCTGTGGATGGTCTATATAATTTTTTTTGGGGGGGTTTGCATTATATTATTAATGTTGAATACATATATAGTTTTTTTTTTTTCATGTCTAAATGTGAAAAGAGGAGCAAGCTAAAATCGAGGCTGCAGACCTTGCACACACAAACGGCTCAATAGCGTTCCAGATAAAGCTTTATGAGAGATAAAAAAAATATGTGACTTATCTCAGCATTTAACTATTCCTATATTGTGTAAATTTTCTGTTTTGCCATGAAAAGGATTTAGCGATTTTACTAATACAATTTTGACGATTGGATGATTCATGAAATTGCAGTAAAATGTTAAAATAAGTCACATTTAAAAAAAAAATTATTATTGTATTGTATATCACTAAAACACTATCCAGGTTTATCATCTGCGTTCCCTTCGACAAGAGGTTCGACACTGTCTGGCTGTCCTTACGCTAAGTCTCTAGTGATCACGATTGTGGGCATTGACTGTGTCCATTTGCCACTGTTTACGGTCTTGCCTGATGGTTTCTTTCCATGTCTTCCTAGGGCGCTCAGCTTTCTTTTTGCTGTCCAGCCTTGGGTCTCTGCATGTGCTGATATACCCCTTGCTTCTTTCAACCTGCCCGAACCAGCGAAGACGGTTTGCCCTTGTTAGAACATCAAGTTTTGGAATGGCCAATTTCTCAAGTAAAGTGTCCGACCTAATGTTCTGTATCTGGTCCGGCTTTACAACTGTCTTGACTCTGATGGTTGAACTTAGTTCACAGCTACCTCCAGCATTTAGCATATATCCTAGGTAGAAAAAGGAGTCTACCACCTCCAGGGTGTCCTTACCTATTTCGACTTCTGTGTAAGGGTGGTCCTCAATTGGGCGTGCAAGTCCTAGACATCTCTTACATGTGAAGTCTGAGTCTGGTGTGAGCCTCCCATGCACTCCACTATATATATGTGTATATATATATATATATATATATGAATGAGTTGTTGCATCTTAGGTGTCTTTTTAAACCTGTTGCAGATCTACATGGCCTGTAGCACAGGTGGTAAACAAATATCAGACTTTCAGCTCCTGCCATCTATGTGCAGAATTGTGACCGTGTTTCTCTGAGGATTTATGTCCGCACGCATCAACCCTAACCCTTCATCGGACTTTTATTATGTTTGGATGACAGATGAAATCGCAAACAGACATTTGTACATCGTTGGATTATAGAGACAAACGTTTGTACAACTTGCGTATCACTCTCTGAGCCTCCGTGATTATAACCTGGTGACATCTCTAGGAAAGAGGACAGGCTATCACTTTAGCTGTAGGTTTTACATCAGAGTTTCGTATTCCTAAGTGAGTTGCCAAACGTAGCTGAAGAGCCCCATCTACGCTGGTTTTGAAATCAAAGTGGTCCTTCTTCTATATAGAGAATTATCCAAAATTAACAAGCTCTCTCGGCCCGAAACTTACTGATTTTAAGGTGCTTTGATGAAAATATTTCTGCATATTTAGACAAATATATTTCTGCATAACTCATTTGCAATAATTATATATTTTTTGTTATTATATTTTTTTACATGTATATTATGAGCACTGTTGAATATATATATAAAGTTATCTTATTGGATTTTCAAAGACAAACCCAAAATAACATTTAAGCTAACAAATCAAACTTTGCTTTTGACTAACAATTTTTTTCATTTGTTATTGTTGTACCATGTTATTGGCTATATAAAAAGTATTTAGCTACAATTTATTTAAAAAACGACTTAATTTGACCCAGACGATTTCTAATATAAAGCATTTTCAAATAATCACCTTAAAATAAAAATCTGCACGAAGGAGAACTCATTTTAAATGTGTATGCGAGTGTGTGCCTTGTTAATTTTGGTAATATTAACTTGCTCAACTCCAGGAATATGCTGTACCCCGGCAGTACCTACCCTCAGTAGGATTTGGGGAGTTGTCAATCTCTTAGTGGGATTTGGGGAGTTTTCGTCCACAGCCTGAAGGTGTCAATGTACAAAAGTGTCTGCAATAAAAGTTATTTTATTCCGAGATAAGGGGCCAAAACAACATTTTCTTAAGAAATCTTAAAACATTTTGTGCTGAATAAAAAAAGATAATGAAGTGAAAATGAAAACTTACTGGGGCCATCCTTCAAATGTGGACACTGTAAATAATGTTAACATCGCCATGCTGACATCATCAAAGTTAAAGTTGTTGTTCGTCCACTCTCGCGGTTCAACCTCAGGGTAGTTTATATCACCATTTTTATACACAATAAATTGACCCCTATAAAACAAGAAAAACAAAGTCGTTACTTGTGTAGAAGAAAACTAGAAAAAAAAAATTGTAAAAATTATAAAATATTTAATTTGTAATTTTATTAAATTACAAATTTTCGATCAAAATTATATAAAAAAGATATTTAATTCTAAAATCAAATTTCCAATCAAAATTATATAAAAAAGATATTAAATTCTAATAAAATCACAAATTTTAGATCAAAATTATATAAAAAAGATATTCAATTCTAAAATCACAAATTTTAGATCAAAATTATATAAAAAAGATATTCAATTCTAAAATCACAAATTTTAGATCTAAATTATATAAAAAAGATATTCAATTCTAAAATCACAAATTTTAGATCAAAATTATATAAAAAAGATATTCAATTCTAAAATCACAAATTTTCAATCAAAAAAGATATTCAATTTCAATCAAAATTATATAAAAAAAAAGTTTTAAATTTTAATAAAATCAAATATTTTTTCAAAATTATTTTTAAAAAGTCATTTAATTCTAAAATCACAAATTTATTATCCAAAGAGGTGTCCTAATTAATCCCCCCCCTCCTCCGTAAAAATAAGAAACTATTTGCAGTCTAAATCTATCTGCTCATTTCTTATCACTTAAATTTTAGATATACGCAAATAGTCTACGTCACAATCTACTTGAATTGACATTAACGGACATTTTATGAGAAGGTTCACTATGTTTTTTGATTATTCAATCAGTATTCATTAACAACACATATTTTAATTCCTTTGACCATTTGCTTTCTTCTTTCTGAGACGCTCATTATATCCATTGTAACAATGTCTGTTCTTTCAACTTGAACACCATTTAAAATACAAGTTTTTACGTAAAAATACTCACTGGCATTCTTCCATGGTTCGTTTCGAAGAATCTGAACAGCTGTGGAATGTTCCCTAAAAGAAACAAACATATTTCAAAATATGATTTCAGTTTTAGGATTATCGGAATTAGAAATGAAATTTAACATTTGATTGAAAACAAAAAAAAACAAAAACAAAGCAGAAACAAACGAATCAATAAGCATGAAAATATGAGCAATTCTCGTGTAGCATGGAGCTGCGGCACAGATGACGATGACCGATCGTCCAGTGAATGATTGGAAAAAGAAGGCGATGATCAAATAACAAATGAAATACGGTAAACAGCAGCTGTAGAGAAAACAGGATTTTTATTGAAAAAAAGTGATGTTTTAGTCTGCGCTATGTTATCAGATGCGTGTGTAGTTCATTTAAAGGAAAGATGTTCTGAGCTGTTTTGTATGCATATTGCATTGTATTAGTAAGAGGGTTAGGGTTTAGGGTCAGGGTTTAGGGTTAAGGTTAGGGTTTAGGGTTAGTGTAAGACACTGAATTCAGTAATAAAAGTTTGCCGGTAGAATTATGTGTGTGTGTGCACATATTAGTAAGTTTCAGCTGTTGACTAATTGAATGTTGTTTTTTTTTCTCCGTATTAGTTGATGCATCAGCATTTTGCATTCGCACGGCAGTAGTTGTTCTTGGTCTAGCTGTTCACCTGCAGCTGCTGTTGCCATGCATAGCCGTTTTTTTTGTTTGTTTTATTTTATGGAAATCGCTCCAGACAAGGCATGAAGCCATTTTATGTAAAGAGCTAAAAAAAAAAAAAAATTCTACTTCAAGGTAAAAAACTAGCCAACGATAAGTGTTAGATGGATAGATTCTGACCCAGAAAACAGCAATTCTTCCCTCTTCGCCAGAAAAATTGCTCATGGAATGTGAGGACTAAAGGACAAAATAACAGAAGCGAGAGTTACTGTTGTTGATGCTGATGATTCCACATGACGAGACATATTGTTATTGTTGCTGCTCACTGATAGTGGTTGTCAATGCTGATGATTTGTACAAGGTGCTTAGCAAGAGATATAGTAGTAGTAATTTTCCCAACATTAGCTTCGGTTGAGATCAATGCCATTGTGTCATTGGCAAAGAAAAGTGCGGTTTACTCCAGTAACATGGCATCTGATGGGCTGCTGAGGCATTGTGCCCCGTGGGCTTGCCTCTGACTATTGATATTTAGTAGTCGGTACTCAACTGTCTGACTAGTTGAGCTTCAAACAAATAAACTGAAAAAGAAGCCTAGAAAGTTGGTTGATAAGAAGGCTGAAATGTTCCATTATGTTCATATGAGCAAGTCCATTTTCTGAGTTTTAATTGGCTGCTAGTCTAGGATTGGATAATCTATTACATAAATATTGCTTAATTCAAGCAAGAATTTTACTATCAACTATTGGAGGCCTTTATACCAGTAAGTGTAAATTTTATTTTACAGCGACGATCTGCTAGGCCGCTAGTTTGTCTTGACTTCTTATAGTAAACTTTGTAGAAGGTTCTAGATTCAGCCACTTCTTGGTGTGCACGCATTTAGTTGGTGAAGTCAGGTATACACGCATCATTTTGTGTTCTGTTATCAGGTTGGCAAGATTACCAATTGTAATTAGCCCTAACACTCGAAAATCCTCCAGGGAGAGATTAAAACCCCAGATACAACACTTGCAAAAAGATCAATAAACAACAACATAAAATATAAACTGTCTGTCCAGCCCTTGTCGGACAACCAGTATTGCAGCCCCGTGCTTACTGTAATTGTACCCCCTCAATGAAAATACCCCGACCCACAGCAAATCCATTTCCGTCACTGTAGAGGTCCCTGTAAATTTTCTACTTTGATAGCTTCTTTCCACAAAGCACTTGCTTTTGACTTCCCTTCCTGCTCCCTATTTCCCAACCATACCAACATGCAGAAATTTAAATGCAATGTGAACAAACATCCTGCTGCCCAACTAGGTTGTCTTTCCTTATAAATCTGATCCCTACCACAGTAGCCCCTTACGATTCAGTGGCAATAAAATATAATAAACAATTACTATTGGAAACTTCTAATTAAAATTTCACATTCATTGCTCATTAGTTTTTTATAAGAGACAATTCTGCTTCATTCACTTTACGATCGGTTTACACATAATCCTGAGATGAGTACTTCAACTTTTAATAATAAAGTTTAGTAGTGTTTAGTAAAGCTGAGATTATTGCTATCTATATATTAATACGCTAAGGTGTACGTACGTGTGTCATGCTCCTAAAGAAATTCAATAAATAATAAACAACAAATAAATTGGACGGAGAGACTTGGAATTGAAACTGTAGCATCTACATGGAAAGCGGTGACTTTAGCACTCAGCTAACTAAATGAAGTTGCTAAATAGATCAAAATTAACTTAATTAAACCATTAACTGACCCCGCTCGTTACTGTCGCTTTAGCGTGGAAGGAGGAGGACATTGTGGAAGGAAGAGGAGCCGCGGAAACGCTTACGAAATGGGCCGGTTTCAGGCTTACGATATTTATTTATTATTATTATTTTTTTTTAATATTTAAAATTTCTTCTCCTTCTTATTATTATTTATATATTAATACGATAGAGTGTGTTATTTATTTTGTGTGTTACGATCTGACACTCCTATTTAAGAAGATTTAGTATTTACTTTTGCCCCTGACAACGGGGGGGGGGGGGGCGAGTTAGAGGGGAGTGCCGACCGATGGTGACTGCTGAGGAGGAGACAGTTTTTGCCCTGTCAACCGAGTAATATAAATAAATATATATACTTCCATCCAGTCACGCAAAATTTTGGTAAGTAAAATAGTAAAATACGTGCATATTTCTAGCCATCGGATAATATTATTAACAGTAAATTATACAGATTGATGTAGAAAACACTGTGGAATTTCCACAGGGTCCCGCTAGTAATCTATTAATAAGCAGAGACAGATACTTCGACTAGTATTACACATTTCATTGGTATATTTTAACTATTTATGGTTGGAAAGTTGGCTGCTATCGTTCAAACATTTTGGTCTTATTTTCGAGGGCCGTTCAAAAAGGTTTCACCTTGACTAGAAAGCAAAGCCAGAGGTGAACATTTTCTACACCTTCTTAAAGAAGCTAATTCAGATTTCTGTTTTTATTTCTGTGCAAGCGAGAGGAAGCGGACAGCAAATCTAAAAAAAAATGGATGAAACAGAGGTCTGAGCAGTTAGAAATTATCTGCAAAAGAAAGGTATGACATTCAAGGAAATCTCTGAGGCAGGAATGTGAGTAGTTAAAAAAAAAAAAAAAAAAAAAAAAAAAAAGCTAAAATCGAATTGAATTTCCCAATCATAATGTCCCTTCCCCCATGTATGTGTGTGTGGAGAGGGTCGTGCAAGAAAAACAACTTGGATGATGTGCCAGTGATGATAAGTAGTAAAAACATATTTAAAATGTTTGATTAGTGAAATATCAATCTTGGTAAACAAGACAGTGAAAAATTAAGAGAAACACACAGAGTGCACACGTGGAGGAAGGAGACAGGAAGTCATTCTTTGATAAAACAAAAGTCACATGACATAGCCTCATCATAAATCGTTTGAAGTCTTAGCGTTCATGGCAAAATTAACATTTTCAGTTTTCAAAGAGAACTTTCATAAGAGTGAAAAGGAAGGCAAGAAAATATGGGAGAGGTTGAAAGAAAAAACAGGAAAAGACAAAGCATGCGCACGAGAAAAAGAGAGAGAGAGAGGAAGAAAGAAACAACTATAGCTTTGAATTGCTACACCACCCCCCTTACTCATCAGATTTACTCCATCTGACCTCTGCTTCTAGACTAACATCCCACCTGTGTGATTACCATTTTGATAACAATGACAAGGTCATATGTACTGTGGAGGAGTTTTGGAAGACCAGAATACCACCCTTTTCTGTGATGGCATTGCAGTGCTCGACCATATCAAGGTGGAACTATATTGAAAAAAATAGTGAAAAACTGTCTGGTTTCTCAGACTCCTTCTGCGTGATGCTTAGAACTTTTTGAACGATCCTGGTATGTGCCAATTGGAAACTTTCAAGGAATTTTAAACTGAACCCTTAAGGGAATATTTTATATTTTTTAAGTTGGTTGTTTTGTTTTATGACATATCAACCCTTTTCAGGTTATTTAATGCCAAATCCGGTCATTTTGGTAAAAGTTTTTTATGCTTCAAGTTCTTTATATCTTCAAATATTTAATTATGGTGTTTGAGTTTTTGTGTTTTATGGCATATCAACCCTTTTCGGGTTATTTAATGCCAAATCCGGTCATTTTGGTAAAAGTTTTTATGCTTCAAGTTCTTTATATCTTCAAATATTTATTCATAGTGTTTAGTTTGGTTTGGTTGTTTTGTAGAGGAAAATTGCTGTTTTTGTTTTTGGCTTTGCAGAATATGGTTGAGTTTTGCAAAGGAAAAGGAAAAAAAAACAATAACATCAATGTTTAATGAATTTTACGTGAGGAAGCCAGTATTTTTAGACAGCCTGATCTGGTAGTACCAGATTGTATTTTTAAGTTGATAAAACAAAACCAGGGATTCAACTCATAGTTAAAATTTCCCCCACTGCACCATAGTTAAAATTTCCCCCACTGCACCATAGTTAACATTTCCCCCACTGCACCATAGTTAACATTTCCCCCACTGCACCATAGTTAACATTTCCCCCACTGCACCATAGTTAAAATTTCCCCCACTGCACCATAGTTAAAATTTCCCCCACTGCACCATAGTTAAAATTTCCCCCACTGCACCATAGTTAAAATTTCCCCCACTGCACCATAGTTAACATTTCCCCCACTGCACCATAGTTAACATTTCCCCCACTGCACCATAGTTAACATTTCCCCCACTGCACCATAGTTAAAATTTCCCCCACTGCACCATAGTTAAAATTTCCCCCACTGCACCATAGTTAAAATTTCCCCCACTGCACCATAGTTAAAATTTCCCCCACTGCACCATAGTTAAAATTTCCCCCACTGCACCATAGTTAAAATTTCCCCCACTACACCATAGTTAAAAAGAAAAGAACTATTAAATTTTTTGAATTTTTGTTTTTGAGATGAGGATTGATATGTATTATTTAGATTGTTCAGACTATTACTCTTATCTTGGGTGTTGTTCTCACAACGTTTCGGCTGATATAAAATCCGACCTTCTTCAGGTGTATTTTGACAATCAATCCTTATCTCAAAAATAAAAATTCAAAAAACTTAATACCAAATCAGTTCGGACTTGAATTTAATACAGAAATGGAAACTACTCAACACTCTTTCCGTTTCGTAAGTACATCACAGATTTTGAAATTTTAACGACGATGGTCATAAGTACATCACAGATTTTGAAATTTTGACGACGATGGTCATAAGTACATCACAGATTTTGAAATTTTAACGACGATGGTCATAAGTACATCACAGATTTTGAAATTTTAACGACGATGGTCATAAGTACATCACAGATTTTGAAATTTTAACGACGATGGTCATAAGTACATCACAGATTTTGAAATTTTAACGACGATGGTCATAAGTACATCACAGATTTTGAAATTTTAACGACGATGGTCATAAGTACATCACAGATTTTGAAATTTTAACGACGATGGTACATGCGAAAAAAGAACAAAAATATTTTTTCCCCGCTTTTCACCAATAAAAGCCATTGTCAAAATACACCTGAAGAAGGTCGGAGGTTATATCGGGCGAAACGTTTTGAGAACACCTGAGAGCAATAGTTCGAACAATCCAAATAATACATAGAACAGAAATACCTGATGATACTAAGTTCAACTACTTTAGATTTAATGTGAAATAGCCTCACTAAATTTCAGAGTTGATTTTGCACTCTTTCAAGACAGGAAAAGTGGTCTGTGCGGCTATTCTCTAGATGTGGCAGCAGTATTTCATCTTTGGACGTATTATTATTATACACTGTGTTCTGCGGCTACGGTAGTCAAATGACATCCCATAGCTGCAATCAGTCCTCCATGCTAGTCCCAGGCCATCTGGCCTTGTCATGCGCAAGTTGTTGTAGGCAATGAAGTTGTTTCGCTGTACGTAGTGGTCCTAGTCCTGCCTGCTTGAGGTAAGCACGTAGGGTGCCCAGCAGATTTGTGCAGTGCCGTCCTAGTCGGGTTGGTAGGCTTGCGAGCCAGTAACTGCAAAGTCTAGTGCCCTCTGTGCAGGAGTGTCAGGGTCCATTCGTAGGACATGGTTTAACATAGACCATCTTTGTTCAGCCACCTTTGTGGAGAGGGGATTTCCGTTGCACAGCTAGTATAGTGCCTTGTTGCTGATAAGTTTTTTCGGCCAGCAGTGACCTGTGATGGAACGGAGGTGTCTGCGGTGGCACGCATCCAGCTTGTCAAGCATGGCTTTTGTTATTGCCCAGATGTTGCTATTGTAGAGCATGATGAACACGCAGTACGTGTTATAGAGACGGAGTCTAGTCTTCAACGGGATCTTGGTTTGTTGGCTCCAGAGTTTATGTAATGAATGAAACGCTACATTGCCATGTATACAGACTCTTATATAGGTATAGGATTGCATCAGCAGTCAGGTATTTTCTGGAGCGGTGGAATGATCCAACCATTTTTCCAGTGACCTTAGCAAAGGACTGGATATGTACGTCTTCCATTTTAGATCTGGGGTGAATGTCAGTCCAAAGAGCTTATCAAAATAAGAGGCTTCTTCAAGGAAGAAATCCAGTCATTTCGACTGGAGCAAAAATGGGATCTAAGTGTTGGTGGTGAAAGGAGAGAAGCCGAGTTTTAGAGGTGTTAAATTTAGCAAGCCACTTTTTTTCCCCCTCAGTGCACGAGGTCCGAAGACAGACAATCAGCTAGATCACCGATGTTTCTGTGAAGGCGTTCCTGCCACAGGATTTGTTCTAGCTACAAAAGTTACAAGCTATAAAGTGTTACCTGATTTTGAAACTGTTGCCGTACAATGAATTTTTTTGCCGAATTAGAAAAGTGAATTTTTAAAAAATCATTTCTCTCTTTTATTCCTGCAGTCTTTCTTTTTTTTTTTGAAAGCGTGTCTGTGTTGTCCTACATCCTAACCCTAACCCCTTGGGATTATTTGATCGAGATTTTAGTCTGCATTATTTGGACTACTATACTCATCTTGGATGTTATTCTCATAACGTTTCAGCCGATGTATCCTCCGAACTTCTTCAGGTGCATATTGTCGAACTCAAGAATCTGTACGTAATTTCGAATGAAACCCTTTATTTAATCCACTCGGTCGCTCGTCTCAATCTGTCAGCCATGACTGGGTAGAAGTCGTAAGTAATTCATAATTGTATTACTAGTATCGTCTGCACCAAGGATTGAACCTTTAACCTCCAGATTACTGTCACTTAGAACTGATTATTACTGAGCACTTTTATCCGTTGCACCACGGGTTCGCAAGGAACTAGGGCGCAACGGATCTGAGATAGAATCTACAAGAGCCGGTGGAAGAAACAACAATTACAGACCGAAATCTCAAGCAATCTTTCCCCTTCCTGGAAGGTATATCACTGACTGATGACAGGACCTGCATCAACTTGGCTCATCATGAGATTTTAGTGGTTATGTTTTAAACATGAGAAAAAAGTAAACATTACAATAAAATATGAAAAAAAGTAAACATTACATTAAAATATGAAAAAGTAAGCATTACATTAAAATATGAGAAAAAAGTAAACATTACATTAAAATATGAGAAAAAAAGTAAACATTACATTAAAATATGAGAAAAAGTAAACATTACAATAAAATATGAAAAAAAGTAAACATTACACTAAAATATGAAAAAAAGTAAACATTACATTAAAATATGAAAAAGTAAGCATTACATTAAAATATGAGAAAAAAGTAAACATTACATTAAAATATGAGAAAAAAAGTAAACATTACATTAAAATATGAGAAAAAGTAAACATTACATTAAACTATGAGAAAAAAAGTAAACAGTACATTAAAATGTGAGAAAAAAAGTAAACATTACAATAAAATATGAAAAAGTAAACATTACATTTAAATATGAGAAAAAAAGTAAACATTACATACAACGAAATTCCATACCTTAAATAGTTGTACGCCTATGACAGCAAACATAAACTGCAGTAAAAGTGTAACTAACATAATGTTACCAATCGTGCGGACAGCTACAATCACGCACTGCACGACATGCTGGAACGAGAAAGAAAAAATATACAAAACTTATAAGTTTCACATAAACGTTTGTGCATACATAATATTTTTCTTTTCATTTCTTAGGATGTGTATGTATATATATATGCGGGTATTTTTCATATACAGAGTGTTGCAGCAAAATCGGACACTTGACAAAAAGTGAACGAAATACCAGGAGATGCTAAGGAGTGTAATGAAGCCTTGGATAAACGAGATCGCAGCCGGACACTCCTACATCTTCAAGCAGAAGGCCAAAACGACCCAGGTGTGGCTGTTCAACAATGTTCATCACCACTGGTCACCGGACTTGTGGCTGCCCTCCTCAATCGAATGCGACACCTTTGACTATTTCTTCTGGGGTGTGATCAAGACCAAAACCAACAAGCACGCCCACAACACGGTCGATGCTCTGAAGGCTGCCACTATGGAAGCGTTCGCGGCTATAGACATGGACATGGTCGCCAAAGCATGTGACTCATTTCGTGCCCACCTTAAGATGATCGTCTCCGCTGGCGGTGGTTACATTGAAAGATAATGTATGTAACTGTTGCTAAATAAACTGTCAGGTCTTTGCATATACAACTTTTGTTTTTATTGCCTATTTCGTTTTCTTTTTTGTCAAGTGTCGGATTTTGTTGCAACAACCTGTACAGTGAAGGGGTGGGATTTCGCTGCAACACCCTGTATATTGTTAAGGATAAGATGGTAGCAAAAGTAATAACAGTTTATCCATCCATAATATATCAACTTTATTTACGTATTGTTGAACAACCAAAAATCAATAGTTAAGAAATGTTCAAAGGGTCGACACGAAAAAAAAAGTGTCGTTTTTGTTAATATGTATGGACTTGTTGTGAATGAGTTTATGAGAATGTTTCTAAGCTGTTGCTATATTTTAATAGTTCATGACTGCGACTTCTGTTATTTGCCGAGATGCCAGTAGTCAAAGAGCTATGCTCAGAGTCTGTTTGCCCATCAAGAGCATATTTGTTGTGAATGACATAGGTTCCTGTGGCAAGTTGGGGCTCTCACTGGCGACAGCACTTGGGCTCTCGTTTATATAACTGATGTCCGGATCCTTTCCCGATTGGTTGAAGTCATCTTTCGGCAACTAACTGAGATTGAGTATTTTGATAGAATTGACCAATCCGAATATTTCAGAGATCGTTTCTCTGTGGCTGTTTTTACTACTAGAACAGGGGTCCCACAATACAAAAAATAAAATGGTAATTAACTTTCAAAATCAAATGTAAGGGTTCAGATTGAAAAAAACAAACAACAAAAAACAAAACATTTACATAAAATATTTTAGCATTTAAAACAAAGTAAATAAACTTTATACACACCTTCAATCCTTTTGCTCGGTTGATAGCACGCAAGGGTCTCAACACTCGGAGAACCCTCAAAATTTTTACGACTGATATAGCTTCATTGCTGCAAAAGACAGAGGAAAAAAAAAAACACAAAAAAAAACAATATTAATGTGAGCTAAAGGGAGACAACTCTAAATTGCGTTGAAACATTTGATTTCACCCAATATAAAAAAAAGTCACCATTTTTTTTTCCTTCAAATTTATGAAATCTTAAAAAATATTTCTAAAATAATGAAATCGTGAATCTAACATAAGAATCTCAACAATAAAAGGTCATACAACAATTCAGTTTTGATTCACATTAAAAAAAAAAAATAGTCTCATTTTTAATTTATGATCAAATAAGGTCATGCGAATCCCAAATCAGACACTCGTAGTGCTTCCAGTTATTTCCAAGGGGGATAACTCTACTTTCAACAAGAGTATAATAAGAGTTGTTTCGTCTTTGTTTGGACTTTCTTTTTAGCCATTTTGCTAAGTCACTATTTATGTAAGAATCATTTTTATATGAATATAACAATATGGAGTCCCAATGTACTTGCCTCAAAACAAGGGCAAAGTTAGCAATAAGGTCAGTTTTTAATGTGGAGAAAATCCAGCTCCCCCCCTAAAAAATGTCACTCTGGATTGGCAAAAAAAATCAAGTATTTCCTCTTCCCTGACCAAGGACAGATAACACACTAGACTTTGATCCTAGACCAAAGACCAGAATAGTCTTCATAATGAGTCGTTTTTTTATCAATTCATTGGTACGCTTTCTGTAGTTTGATCGCGTTTTAATCCGAAGAATATTTGATCAAAATATTATTTACATATCGATTGTTATATGTTCAAAATCAAAATGTTTTAGATCAGATCTAAAATTGTACAATATTGTATTTGCATAAACAACTTTGGTGTCTTTATCAATCCATTTTATTGGTGGTAAGTTTAAAAATGTGTTGTTTTTTTTTAAATGGTAATATACATTTTAAATTAAAAGACTCAGTGAAAAAATATTGTATGTTTGAATTTTTAACGGATTCAAATTTTTAATTAAAACGTGCTTCCAATATTCAAAGCAGACGTTTTTTAATTTCGTTTCAAATGGTTGACCTCAATTGATTAGTTAATTCAAATGGTTGACCTCATTTGATTAGTAAATTCAAATGGTTGACCTCAATTGATTAGTTAATTCAAATGGTTGACCTCAATTGATTAGTTAATTCAAATGGTTGACCTCAATTGATTAGTTAATTCAAATGGTTGACCTCAATTGATTAGTAAATTCAAATGGTTGACCTCAATTGATTAGTTAATTCAAATGGTTGACCTCAATTGATTAGTTAATTCAAATGGTTGACCTCAATTGATTAGTTAATTCAAATGGTTGACCTCAATTGATTAGTTAATTCAAGTCATGTGAGAATTTTAAAAAATGTAAACGTCGACAGGCGACAATAAAATATGTTTCTTCAGATCATAATATCGTGTTGACTGGTAAGCATCGAGATGTTTATCTCCATACACAAAAAAAAAATGTCACTTAATTCTACAAACAAAATTTTGAAAGCAATCAGGGTGTAAAGATGAAATGATAATAAATGTTTTTGTTTTTTTTTAATTTTGATCTAGGTGTGTTAGCAAATGCCGAGAATATTTTACAAATTGTAGACAAACGGTAAATATAAACAAAATTCTTTGATTTAAATAAAATGAAGAACAAACGAAAATGTTTTGTTTTTTTGCCTCTAAAGAAAAAAACTTAACTAATTTTGCAATGTGAAAATAAAATGTACTGAAATATATTTAGGAAATTACATAATATTGACAAGAGTAACAGATGGTGATATATACAAACACACATTAGATGATCCGTGACCGGTTGTTATACCCCCCCCTCCTCTCTCCTCTTTTCACTCAATTATTTACATCATTCCCCTTCTCCAACTCCTCCTATCAATCGCAGCTTTATTTACTTTATTCGTCTTTTGTAATGGCATCTAGTGTGCATGGATACAAACAAGCAACGTCCACAGAGTTTTAGTAGTATATAATGTATGTATATATATATATATATATATATATATATGGTTAATACAACAAAAGATATAAGAGGCAACTAATATCTTTAATTAGTGAACATCCGAATAAAAATAAAGCTCAATATACTGGATAGAGCATTAATAGCAATAGATGAAGTGAAAGAATAAAATAAGGTGCGAATCAAATTTTATTACAGTTCAATGTTTAGGCAAAGTTCTTTAAAGTCCTTAACTCATGAGTTTTCAAAGAAAATCGTCTCCTCAGAGGACCATTACCGCAATGAAATTACTGCAGGTAATACAGATTAAACTTTTAAAATATATAAAAAAATATATATAAAAATACATAAAGGTGTATAAAACATCAAATATATCGGCCCAAAACATACTTTTTTGTAAATCTATACAGTTCATTCACGTCAACAAGCTTAAAATAGCTCCAGGCCAGACATCAAATAGGTTGACTAAGAAATAATCCAAATGGTGAGTGGTGGTCCAAAAATGCAAAAAGTTATCCAGGCGGGAAATTCGTTTGCCATCGATGCAGTAGATAGCAGTGAAAAGTTTATTTAAGGTGTATGCAAATTAAGAAAACGATAAGAAAACGATAGGGAAAACAAATCATATGAAAAGTTCAGAAAACTCACTTGGTGTTGAATATCATAATGTCCAAATTCAGGGTTCTTATGAGCTAATAGGAGTCATGTAAACCATAACTTCCTGGTTGTATGCAAGCTCTGCTAAATCCAATTCGAATAAAATTAAACTAACCTGATGTATTCGGCCATTTTTTCTTCCGGGTCCAATAAAAATTATGTCTGGCCTGGAGCTTGTTGACGTGGATGAACTGTATAGGTTTACAAAAAAGTATGTTTTGGGCCGATATATTTGATGTTTTATATACCTTTATGTATTTTTATATATATTTTTTTATATATTTTCAAAGTTTAATTTTTATTACCTGCAGTAATGTCATTGCGGTAATGGTCCTCTGAGGAGAAGATTTTCTTTGAAAACTCATGAGTTAAGGACTTTAAAGAACTTTGCCTGAACATTGAACTGTAATAAAATTTGATTTGCACCTTATTCTATTCTTTCATTTTATCTATTGCTATATATATATATATATATATATATATATATATAATGAGAAAGGAAGGATGATAGTAATCCAACGTAATGGGAAATGAAAAAGGAAAAAAAAACAAGAGATATTTTTTTATATATTCATCAATGTTTCGTCTTTATTGTAAGACTTCCTCAGGATGATAATTTGAAGAAAAATGTCATGCAAAGTACATCGAAATTTTGGGTTGACATGATGGAGAGATAAAGGAAAGTAGTAGCCGTGGCTACTGTGAGCACTGGATGAATATGGAAAGGTTTGAGTGGGTACCATTAAGGTAGCAGTGAAATGGGGAGGGGTGAGAATATAATTGAACTTGCCTTAGGGTGGGAGAAATGAAGGGGGGGGGGCTGAGATTTTTGTCATGGTGAGGTGTGGCATGGATTTTAAGAGGCTGGGGAAAGAGGAGAGAAGGGGGAAACTGTGTTTATCATGTAGGCGGTATCATGGTTTTAGAAAAAGATTTGAAGATTTGAAGAAATGAAGATAACTTGAAAATGGGCGGGGGAGGGTAAGAGTGTGAAGGAAATAGTCAAAAGGGTGGGAGAGGTGAAAGGGAAAGCTTTCCATATTCATTTTATTCTTTGCCACCACTGACTTCTCACAGCGCTCACCTCCAGCGCTCACAGTAGCCACGGCTACTACTTTCCTTTATCTCTCCATCATGTCAACCTAAATTTCAATGTACTTGCATGACATTTTTCTTCAAATTATCATCCTGAGGAAGTCTTACAATAAAGACGAAACGTTGATGAATATATCAAATATATCTCTTGGTTTTTTTCCTTTTTCATTCCCCCCTGCCAACACAATTTTTTTTTAAATTGTCTTTTCCCCCGATTCTGACTCATTTTAATCTTATTTGTCTTTAAGAAATGGTTCAAATGATTGGATGCGATAAAATATCTTAAACTAAGGATCGTCTGCATTTAATTAATTACAATAAAAAATTATCAGCATTTTCTTGAATTTGAATTGAAGAAATTTTAGAGTAAAAGAAAGATGTGAAATATATTAATGAACGTGAAAGCGGCTTCTTTGGTTTCTCGGTCTCAGCTAAGTTAACACTGATTATTAACACACATTTTTAAAACAAAATAATTTTTCATAAGAAAACGTAAAAGAATTTAATATTTAGATTAATGATAGGAAATGGTTTACATAAATTATCAGACAAGATCGTTTGCCTAAGTTGAAGTGAACATTGTATTAACACTTAAAAAGAAGAAAAAAAATAAGCTAAGATTTCTCAATGTAAAAAAAAAAAAGAAACCAATAATAAAAAAAAAAAAAAAACAAGAAAAAACATGTCATTTAAATAAGAACTTTTCAATCTTGAACGTTTACCTGTTTTTGCATATTTATTTCAATAGTTGTATTTAACACAAATTCACTTGTCAGTTTTGTTTTTTGTTATTTCAATCTGAAACGCTTTGTTAGAATAAACATTATTTTATTTCACAGCTCATCTATTAAACATATATTCTGAACATATCCATCATCAGAACGAAAAGCTCAGATCAAAATTACGGTTAACACATTTATTACGGTTGACATTTATGAAAGAACATCAATGTACATTATACAAAACAATAAAATATTAGTTCTTACTCCACCTTTAAGCATCGATATGCGGAGAAGCCAGATAGTCTTTATACTATGGGAGCTTTATGGGAGAGGTCCGACGGCAGTGAATTCACAATACTCTCTGCTCCCTTTCAGCCACAATCAATGGTAAATAACTTAACGGTGCCCAGGATCAGAACACTATCAAAATCGGTTCTCTACAGCTTCGATGTTGAGCATTATTTGGTTATTTATGTTTGCGTATGGGCAGAATACTTTCTTTCAGATTTTCACACATTGTTTTTCTTTGGAATATCGTCATTATCAACTTTGATATTTATACTACGTTTTGGCCGATGTACAGTCCATTTTTTTCCAAACGTACTGGTTAGTTGTTTGCTAATCTGAATCCATTAATTTTGGTAAAAGGTTTAGTTCTTCAAGTTATCTATCTTTATAATATTATTAAATATTTAATAGATTCTATTTTATATACAATTGGCTTGCAGATTTTCTTTTATAGGTGTCTATTTTGTAAATAAATAGTTTCTAAATAATAGGTTCTATTTAACTCATAGATGGGACTGACAGGTACTTTCACTCAGAGTGGTCCTGGGAGTAGTTATTTTACACTCCACAAAGCACCCGAAAATGGAGCCTCAGCACCAGATAGAGTTTTGCGTCGTAACCAGAGAGAGTTTGAATATTTTATAAGGTTTGGAATTAGGGTATGCAAAAAGAAAATGTAGAAAGGGATGGGAAAGATGCATTTTGGGGTGGTGAACACCTTTCCCAAGGGTGTCCGAGGCAGTTTTATGTCTCTCCCCGGATAAATTCAATTTAACCTATAGATGGGACCCTAACAGGTACTACCACTCCGGATCAGAGTGGACCTGGGAGTAATGGCAGCTAAAGGGTGACCCCCCACACTTTCCAAAGCTCTTATGTACTTAAATTCAATTATTTTGATGTATATTTTAAAAACAATAAACAAATATTGTGCAGCATTAGCCCAACATGAACTCTTTTTTTAACATTTTGTATTTTTTAATATTTTTTTTATTAATCCTATGGTGTTATTTTTCCTTAATAAACTCTCTCTTCCCATATTGGGTCTACTGATAATGTTTGAACAAATCAGCACATGGATGGACTCTTTCAAATGTCTCATTCTTCACTGTAGCTCTCTATCAATGTTTTATTCCACATAGCTACCTTCAGTAATTGAACTCGGCATACCGACTCAATAGTCCACAACGGTATTGATTACACCAATCACACACTCCTAATTGGAAATTTAAAACATGTTAAGAACATAATGAACAGGTAAAAAGAGAAAACAAGTTCAATACAAAAAATGGATCAACATTTGATAAAACTGGACTTTGTGAGTGTACCTGAACTAGACATTTCTAAGACTATATTTTGTTGGTTTGGAAAGTGGTGCTTTACTAGGCACAGAAGAACAGGGATTCAGGTGAGTGGACCATAGTGAGAACACAGAGGGACACATAAGAATCAATATGCAGGGTGACCCTAAAAATTGCCACCCATGAAATCGTTAATAACATTCACAATCTTTTCTGCAATCCAACCATATTTCGTACAAATAAACTTTACTCTATGCCTGACTTGTCCACCAAGTTTAAATCATGAATGCCCAACAGTCTTTGTTTTATCGCCGTTCAATGATATGGAAGGACACTTTGGTGATCGTTTCATCAGTATGAGGTGTGATTCTGAATGGGCTTCACACTCACCGAACGATACCCCCTTACCCGGTGTTATCTCAAAGATAATGTATATCAAAAAGATCCCCAGACTATTCCTGAACTGAAGAGGGACATCAGAGCCAAAAATGAGGGTAATGCCAAGAAATGTATCGGTTAGAGTTATTGACAGATGTACTTATCATTGAACGATAACAAAAGAAAGACTGTTGGACATTTATGACTGAACCTTGGTGGACAAGTCGGGCATAAACTGCCGTTTATTTGTACCAAATATGGTTAAATTACAGAAAGGATTGTGAATTTTATTAACGATTCTATGGATGGCATTTCTTTAAGGTCACTTTGTACAACAAAACATCATTTGGGGAATAAAAGTACATGGCTTTGAAAAAAAAACATTCAAAAATTAGAAAGAAAAAGAAAAAAAATCAAGAAAAGAGCTTTTATTATTTCTTTTCCTGTAACAGATATTTTCTTTTAAAACACAACCCATCTGTATTTCTGCTTACACACATACAGAACAAAAAAAAAATGGCAAGTATTTTATTTTCATACCAACAGAGTGTACCATTTTAACACTGGCTGTAATATGGATGACCAATTTAAGAAAAGATTACATTATGAACTGAACGCCTCTCATAAAACTTAACTAATCTAACAATTTCTTTTTATAATATGAAAACTAGATACCAAAGAGAAAAAAATTCTATTTTAATTCAATTAATTTAATTTTAGGAGAGGAGTTCATGTTCTAAAATTCTACTATTATTTTTAGTTAGAAATTTAAACGAATATAAAAAACAGTGAAAACAATTTTTATACAAAGATGAACCAGCGTCTACTAAACGTGTACTTTGAGTGCATCTACACTAGACATCTCTTGGACTACATCAAAACTAAGCATTTCTCGTTCTCTTTTTTTTGTGTTGTGTGCTTTACTAGTGACAAAAGGAAAGTGAGTGGATCATAGTGAGGTCATAGTGAGGCGCATACTAATATGACAGCATTGAAAGTATCATCTGAGAATGAAAGAACACGGGTTTGAAAACATATTCAAATATGCCATTTTCTTTTCTTTAAAAAAAGTTTTAAAAAATATATCATTTACATTTTATTTTAAAATTATTCCTTTTCTGTAACATTTCCAATTTGTATTTCTACTTACACACATACAAACAATAAAATGTTTAAAAAAAAAAAGTTTAAAAAATATATCATTTACATTTTATTTTAAAATTATTCCTTTTCTGTAACATTTCCAATTTGTATTTCTACTTACACACATACAAACAATAAAATGTTTTAAAAAAAGTTTTAAAAAATATATCATTTACATTTTATTTTAAAATTATTCCTTTTCTGTAACATTTCCAATTTGTATTTCTACTTACACACATACAAACAATAAAATGTTTAAAAAAAAAAAAAGTTTAAAAAATATATCATTTACATTTTATTTTAAAATTATTCCTTTTCTGTAACATTTCCAATTTGTATTTCTACTTACACACATACAAACAATAAAATGCGCAGTCTTTTAGTTCCATAACAGCACGATCAAATCGTAACACTGTCGGGTGACCCATTTAGGAAAAGATTACATTGCAAACTGATCCCTCCTAAAAATTAAGTCATTTTTACCATTTTTTAAAATAATTTAATGCTTGCTTGATTCAAAGAAATTTTCTTTTTTCAAATTCAATGACAAATATTTCAGGAGAAGGGGATATCCTTTGTGTTTGCAGATCACTCCGATCCATAACAGTTCCAGCATTCTTTTATTATTTTTAGTTAGAAATTTAAACAAATATTACAACCATAATGAATAGGTAAAAAAGTGGAAGTAATTTTTTATATAAAGATAGAGGAACGGTGCTTCTTGCTTAAAAGTCCGAAAAAAAGATTTCTTTCTCTCTTAATGTTTAAGAGGTAAATAAGGGGCAGTAACTCTTATCAACTGTTGTTATTACATGTAACGTAATTTACAGAAAATTAATTAGTAATAAATGAACAACAAAGTATACATAAATGGAAAATTTAAGAATTTATTGTGTTTATACTTGGGTTTTATACTAAATGAATTTATCAAATATACTGTTGGAACATCTATTAGTTTATGTGTGCAGCTAAACTAAGCAGTTGTCAGACTAGATTTTTTTTTTTTAATTTTTATTTTGGGATGCTATAATAATCACAAAAGAAAAAGATATCAAATGAGCGTGCGATAAATGAGGATATAGGATGGCACATAATCTACAGAGATGATGGTATTGAAAAGATGATGGTGAAAAAAAAAAAGAACATGACTTTGTGAACACATTTATGTATGACATTTACTTAAGAAACTTATCAGCCGTGACGGCAAACGATTGAATCAGCATTATATCAACATGAGTTATGGCGAAACAATTGAATAAAAATGAAAAGAGAAGTCATGCCCTAAAGGTGAAGATGGGAAACAAAGATGTCTTCTAGAAAATGAAGAGTGAACAGTTTGAAAGAAATTCAACATGCATGTCTTTATGAAGGAAAGGAAAACAAATCTCCCCATCAAATCGACCCAAAAGGATTGAGATGCCATAAAGACAACACACCAACCAACCAACCATCAAAAGAGAGAAAGTGAAGGTCAGTATTACATCGGTAAGAATCCAAAAAGAAAGACAAGGAATAAAAGATGGCATGTGTAAAAAATGACAAAATGACGTAGAAAAATATGGTGTCATGAAAAAAAAAAAAAAAATGGTGACCAAATAACAATGGAAGAACAATCTAAACAGTCATGCTTTTCAAAGAGATAATTGCAAGAAGTTTTCCAAAAGTGAGGTAACATTTAAACTTAGACAAATATCAGTTCTTATTTACAATTATTCCGCCATTAAAAAAAATGGGATTATTATATTTGAAACCAATTTCTGGATTTAATATTCCTATAGTCATAAACTCTTTCTATTTCAATGCATTTTGATAAACAATTAGTCGTACTTCAAAAAATTTAAATTTTACTTATTAACTGATACCAGTACAGATACTGATATGTTGTTTATCTCTGTATTAAAACTGTTAGAAGCAGCAGTATCAGTGAATGTTGTTTTTACATATAAATCAAACAAAAGCTCCAATTAACAGTTTTTCTTTTCAGCCAACCAGAGAAGCAAGGATATTCACTTCAAAATCTCGCGCTACATATAAAAACCAGTGTGCACATCATGATACCGCTTCGGCCTTTTAGGGCCGAAGACCTTTGACAAATACAACGAGAAACACACACAAACTACTAAATACAGTGCTAGCATATACACGCTGCTAACTGAACTGTATCATACATAAATTCGTGCATACACTCTCACTAATTAAACAGGCATGCTAACACACACACACACGCACACACACACATCTCTACACACATCTCTACACTGCCACATGTAATCGCACACGGCAGCAGCTGAAATGAATATGCATACTCAACTTTTACTTACAGACAGACCAACTCTTATTTCACCTAGAACGTTCATTGGACGCTTTGAACTCTCATTCTTCACAAACTCTTTATCTTCCATTGTCTTAACAAGTTGTCAATAAAAAATAAGTATTTTGTATGGATAGACTTTGTGATTCTTACTTTCTGATATTGCCTTTCCCTCTACAAAACTACCGCAGCACAAAACGATCACTATTTTGATGTTTAAGTGCACAAAGCATCGAAAATAAGGTTCACAAACTCACGTAAAATGTCAAGTATGATGAGCATTTTGTGCTGCTGTATTTAAACAAGATGGTGTCGTTTGTAACTGTATAATGTAATTAGTAAAAAAGATTATAAAAAATAACAACTATGATATTCTAAGAGTTATGACAATTAGACTATTCAATCCAAAAATTGGCTGATTAAAAAAAAAAAAAGAAAAAAAAAAAAAAATTTTTTTTTCATGGAGGTGTGATTGTAAGTAAGCACATAAAACTATCTTCTCCGTCATTTTCATAAAAACGGTGCAATCTGAAAAAATATCATATGGAATGTAAAAACCACCATCACCAGCAATTGTATGAATGATTTGTAGAATTCAAAATAGTTGTTGAATCCTTTTTTGAGGAGAAAGTGAATTCATTTTTTAATGTATGTGAGGAGTGGAAGAGAAAGAAGAAAAAAAAGACTATAAGGTGTGAGAAACGAATTGAAACGAAAGGGAAATTCTTACTAAGAAGAATTTGAAAAAAATAGCCATCTTGAGAAATAGGTTTTGAGAGAAAATTTGTTCAACTTTTTCTTTCTTGGACCTTTTTTTCATGCAAAATAAATAACTTTTTGCTATTTTGTCATAAAACCACGTAATCCAAGATGCAACAAAAAAAAAAAAAAAACATTCTTTTAAAACACGAGTCAAGCGAATTATAGTTTTTATAAATATAAGAATAAAAGGTATACAGATATTTTAAATTAAAAAAAAAAAAAATCTACTAAATGAATACTTTAAATATTATATATATATATTTTTAATTACTAATGAGTCACGCTTAGCAAGGCTCAAAAACCACTTGAAGATAAGGGTTAACGAGATTGTCGGTGAGATGATGAACGATACTCTGAGAGGATTAAAAACGAATGGAATGGACAAAATTTGATTATTTAAGAGAGCGAATTGACAAGAATTTGTTAACATTGGATTTAAAAACGACCGTGTTGTAGTCAGCTAAAAAGCAGTCCAGTGGTATTTGTGTTCCATAGATGATTATTTCTTGGAAAGAAACTTTGCTCATGGAAGTTCTGTTTAGTTTTAGATAGACAGAGGAAGAAAGAAAAAATATTTACAGTGGTTGTAGCTAGACGTTCTTTTGTTGTGAATGTTTTACAGGGAGGAACCAGAGATTGGAGCTCAGCCGAGCACCTACCATGAAAATAATGATAGAGCAGAGAAAGACTAGTAAAGTCTGTGAAAAAGGGGCTGTAGGGAAGAGAAGAAAGAGAAGAGAAGATTCTCCACTAGATTTCAAAGTCGCTTTTGTACAAGGCAGGAAAGACTTCTCTGAGCGGCACCTCTCCAGATGTGGCAAAAGTACTCCATGATTAGACGTATCAGACTCTTATACAGGTAGGGGATTGCGTTAAGGGTGAAGCACTTTCTGGAGTGGTTGAATTATCCAAGCATTTTTTCAGCGACAATAGATTTCCAATAAAGTCTTAAAAGTGAGAAAGTTAGATGAAAGATATGATTTTAAAAAAGTCTTAAAAGTGAGAAAGTTCGATGAAAGATATGATTTTAAAAAAGTCTTAAAAGTGAGAAAGTTCGATGAAAGATATGATTTTAAAAAAGTCTTAAAAGTTAGAAAGTTCGATGAAAGATATGATTTTAAAAAAGTCTTAAAAGTTAGAAAGTTTGATGAAAGATATGATTTCCAATTAGTCTTAAAAGTTAGAAAGTTCGATGAAAGATATGATTTCAAAAAGGTCTTAAAAGTGAGAAAGTTAGATGAAAGATATGATTTTTAAAAAGTCTTAAAAGTTAGAAAGTTCGATGAAAGATATGATTTCCAATTAGTCTTAAAAGTGAGAAAGTTCGATGAAATATATGATTTTTTTAAAAATACACAACCCTGGCATTTTGGCTAGGAGCAAAGTGTAGTCTCTGTTTTGATACTGCACCTCATCTTTTCTGTCCTCAGTCAATGAAGGAGAAATCCTTATAGACTGACAGAATTTTAATTTTTATTCCAACCCAGAGTGCCCCTTTTTGGGGAACTGGATTTTCCTCGCATTAATAATCGACATTGTGTCCAACTCTGCCCCCATGGGGAGGCAAGTAAATATGAGCAATAGGATTTATTTTCATTGAGAAAATTAATTTCATTCTTTAAAATAACAAATCAGATAATTAGTGCGCTGTTTGCAAAAAATATTTTGAAAGTCATCATCATCATCATCATATTCAGTTTAACGTCCATTTTACATGCTGGCATGTGTTGGACAGCTTTTAGAAATTAACTTCCAAACTAGCCTATCTTTGGTCAGGTCATTATTTAAACTACATAACCTGAAATGCAGCAGTTTTTCTTTTGGAGATTTTTATAGGCCTGACACCAACCCAGTGAGGTGATGGGGACCAGTGCTTTTATCAAAACACCATCTCAAGGTGACTGGCTACCAAGGCTAAAGAGCGCTTCACCTGTCCTTAAATAAAGAATACTTTTTTGCAATAATACTAAACCAGCAGTGACAATGGGGGTATAGTCATAGAATATAAAAGTCTAAAATAAAAAAGACAGAAGAAGGAATGAAGAAAAAAGTGCAAAAAAGTCTCCAAGATTAACAAAATATTTTTTAAATTTTATCATGTGATTAAAAAAAAGTTTACTTCTTGATAGTAACTATTTAAAAAAAAAAAAGAAGTAAAATTCTCCTTTCAAAAACTAAAACAGAAATTAACTCATACTTGTACATAGCTTAAATCAAAAAAGCAGCAGCAGCTTAAACGATCAATAGTCAAGTTAAAGGCAAGTTTAAGTGGAAAAAAAAATGGTTTTCTACAGATATTTTCAGTCTATAGTGCCCCCCTAAAAAAAAAATATAAAAACTTTTATATACACTTTACATTATTGAAAGTTCCATCAGTCAACATTGGTAAACGTACAGAATAGTTAACACTCGATAACTCGTAAACTAAAAAAAACAAAACAATTTATATCAAACGCATTAGAATGAAATTCTCAACCTAACTTGCCTAGTTTTTACGTTTATAGCATGTTTTATGACACTTCTTTAGTTTAGCTGTGAATCAGAATTTATTTGTTTTTAATTTTAAAAACAGGAGGCAGACAATCAACCAGAAGTAATATAGAATTAGAAGTTTTTATCCCCAAATAAAGCGAACAATAATAACAGCGAACCGTTTTTTTAATTTTAATAATGTAAAATTTTATGAAACGAATAGTCAGTGATTTAAAAAAAAATTTTTTTGGCATGATTAAAAACTTTATAAAACGAAAAGTTATCATTTAAAAATAATGGTAAAAATAATTTTTACTTCCGGTTAAATGGGTTAGAAGTGAATGTAACTCTCCAAAATTGATTTCTGATTCACAGCTAAACTAAAGAAGTGCCCTTTTTATTTCATACTTTTTCTAATATAAAATTAGTTTTCTCGAAAATACACTTAATGGCCACCATGCCGCCAGTTATTGATCGCCATTGTTTTCGTTAGTAATTTAATTTTTATTTCATATTTATGTTTCTTTGTTTCTTTATTGTAAACAATTAAACTATTTTTGATCTACGCTGAGAGGTAAAAAAAAATATCCCTACACCGGACTTATTTAAGAAGGTTAAAAAGACAAAATAGATCGGTAGTTTTGTGGACAAAGTGTTTGTCTTCAGTTTCAATATTTTATGCCATCTTTCAGAGTTCGAATATCACAAGACAATTTTTTTTTTTGCTATAGCATAGCAATTATGCAGATATCGAGCATCATAAACCTAAATAATTTTTTTAATAAAAAAATGGATGAAAAATATTTAATATATGTTCTTAATTTCTAATCTCAGTTAAAAAAATTCAAGAAAAGTTGAGAAACCCAGTATAGACGGCTACTTCAGCATGTGTAATACAACACTAAGTGCTTAAAAGTGAAATATATTGTAACGACTGAAACTCTATTCTGCTAATAATAATACAACATGGATAACTATTTAGAAGGAATTTCAGGAAGGGAGATAATTTCAAACAAGGGAAGTAACCGCGATTATTCATTGCATATATTATGAACTTTTTTCCAGGAAGAATAAAGGATTTCTTTTTCTTTGGGGGGGGGGGGGGGTATATTAAGACAATTTATGATATAAACAAGAACAAATATTTTCAAGATGTGTCCATTCAATCTGCATGGTGAGCGACGAAAATGCTATTTCAAACTTAAGCATGACACACAGACAGAGCCTCTTATAGAGGTGATTGGGTGCACCTAATATAAAATGCGACCACACAATCTATGCATTTATGATGGAAATCCTATTTTCAAACAGAAGCATGACAAACGAATATGCTATTTCAAGTTTATACAAGACAGACCAACGAATATGCTATTTCAAGCTTATGCATGACAGACCAACGAATATGCTATTTCAAGCTTATGCATGACAGCCCAACGAATATGCTATTTCAAGCTTATGCATGACAGACCAACGAATATGCTATTTCAAGCTTATGCATGACAGACCAACGAATATGCTATTTCAAGCTTATGCATGACAGACCAACGAATATGCTATTTCAAGCTTATGCATGACAGACCAACGAATATGCTATTTCAAGCTTATGCATGACAGACCAATGAATATGCTATTTCAAGCTTATGCATAACAGACCAATAAAAATGCTATTTGAAACTTAAATATGACAGACCAACAAAAATGCTATTTCAAACTTGACAAACTGATAGTACCTTTTATTTAGACACTCAGGACATCTAGAATAAGATTTTACCATTTAATCAATAGATTTAGTGATGAAAATGATAATCAACTAAAATGCTATTTCGAACTGAAGTATGACAGACCAACGAAAATGCTATTTCGAACTGAAGTATGACAGACCAACGAAAATGCTATTTCGAACTGAAGTATGACAGACCAACGAAAATGCTATTTCGAACTGAAGTATGACAGACCAACGAAAATGCTATTTCGAACTGAAGTATGACAGACCAACGAAAATGCTATTTCGAACTGAAGTATGACAGACCAACGAAAATGCTATTTCGAACTGAAGTATGACAGACCAACGAAAATGCTATTTCGAACTGAAGTATGACAGACCAACGAAAATGCTATTTCGAACTGAAGTATGACAGACCAACGAAAATGCTATTTCGAACTGAAGTATGACAGACCAACGAAAATGCTATTTCGAACTGAAGTATGACAGACCAACGAAAATGCTATTTCGAACTGAAGTATGACAGACCAACGAAAATGCTATTTCGAACTGAAGTATGACAGACCAACGAAAATGCTATTTCGAACTGAAGCATAACAGATTGACCAAGCCTATTATAGAGATGTTTTCATATATCTAAAATAAGACTCATCTTATGAATCTGCACGCTCAACACTGAAAATTCTTTTGCAAACTCAAGTGTTTCATGATGACCGACAAACAAAACCTTTTATAATTTTGTTTGAACACATCAAAAAATAAAAATAATCCAAACTTGAAATTTCTGATAATGCTTATGTTATGATGCATATTTTTATGTTAATATTAATGAGTCAGCGTTTACCAAGGCCAAAGGTCACTCGTAGGTTAACAATACATTTTTTTTTTTTGCGTGTGGATATTTTTGTGTGGATATCTCAAAGTGTCTTACTTGAGTAGATAACTGCTGATACTGTGTTCTGGTAGCAAAACTTTAAATATAAGCCTAACTTCCTCATATATAAATGAGTAAAACTTTAAATATAAGCCTAACTTCCTCATATATAAATGAGTAAAACTTTAAATATAAGCCTAACTTCCTCATATATAAATGAGTAAAACTTTAAATATAAGCCTAACTTCCTCATATATAAATGAGTAAAACTTTAAATATAAGCCTAACTTCCTCATATATAAATGAGTAAAACTTTAAATATAAGCCTAACTTCCTCATATATAAATGAGTAAAACTTTAAATATAAGCCTAACTTCCTCATATATAAATGAGTAAAACTTTAAATATAAGCCTAACTTCCTCATATATAAATGAGTAAAACTTTAAATATAAGCCTAACTTCCTCATATATAAATGAGTAAAACTTTAAATATAAGCCTAACTTCCTCATATATAAATGAGTAAAACTTTAAATATAAGCCTAACTTCCTCATATATAAATGAGTAAAACTTTAAATATAAGCCTAACTTCCTCATATATAAATGAGTAAAACTTTAAATATAAGCCTAACTTCCTCATATATAAATGAGTAAAACTTTAAATATAAGCCTAACTTCCTCATATATAAATGAGTAAAACTTTAAATATAAGCCTAACTTCCTCATATATAAATGAGTAAAACTTTAAATATAAGCCTAACTTCCTCATATATAAATGAGTAAAATCACACTGCACAACAGTTTGCTATAGGCACCCAGTGTAACATAGTGACGTGGGTTTTGGTTGACTTTGTTGCAGACTTACATGTGTACAATGCAAAATATTGAGAAACCAAGTTTACCTGGCAATCACCGATTGACTGAATGATGTAGTTAATAAAACCGATTGACTGAAGGATGTAGTAAATAAAACCGATTGACTGAATTATGTAGTTAATAAAACCGATTGACTGGATGATGTAGTAAATAAAACCGATTGACTGAAGGATGTAGTTAATAAAACCGATTGACTGAATGATGTAGTTAATAAAACCGATTGACTGAATGATGTAGTTAATAAAACCGATTGACTGAATTATGTAGTTAATAAAACCGATTGACTGAAGGATGTAGTAAATAAAACCGATTGACTGAAGGATGTAGTAAATAAAACCGATTGACTGAATTATGTAGTTAATAAAACCGATTGACTGGATGATGTAGTAAATAAAACCGATTGACTGAATGATGTAGTTAATAAAACCGATTGACTGAATTATGTAGTTAATAAAACCGATTGACTGAATTATGTAGTTAATAAAACCGATTGACTGAATGATGTAGTTAATAAAACCGATTGACTGAATGATGTAGTTAATAAAACCGATTGACTGAATGATGTAGTTAATAAAACCGATTGACTGAATGATGTAGTTAATAAAACCGATTGACTGAATGATGTAGTTAATAAAACCGATTGACTGAATGATGTAGTTAATAAAACCGATTGACTGAATGATGTAGTAAATAAAACCGATTGACTGAATGATGTAGTAAATAAAAATCAATGCTAGTTTCAAAAGGATTTGAAATGCAATAATAATCCAATCCATTATGACAAAGTCAGAAACCTTTACTTAACCATTCAAAGAATAGTTCTTGTCGCACAATTCTCAGCTGCAATAAAGGAAACTCTTTGGAGTGTATATTGTTTTTAAGATCCAAACGGTACTCAGTTTAGTCAAAACTTAGTTCCCTTAGTTCTTGTAGTCAGCTCTAATTTCATTAACAATTTAAACTGTGTCCAATTTTGAAATCTTATCCTTTCAGACAGAATTCACACTAGGAGAGTCGACTAACTGCTCATTTTTTGTCAATGTTTTAAGAGGGTTAAGCAATTCACATATGTGCTAGGCTAATGCATATATGCATTTGGTCGCAGAAGTTGCAAATCAAATGTGCTAGCATTCATTCCTGCTAATGGAGGGCAGTAATGAAGTGGATACTTTTACTGTGTGGATGTCACGTGGTCCCTCCTGTGAGTACCGGATTCTAAAAAGACACAACAACAAAAACAAGCGAGTCAAAAAGTTATAACATGGTGATTCACACAAATTAAGTTTGTTCTTCCTGCTAACATGGCGCTCATCAAGAAAGGGACACGTTGCCACTTTCTATGTCGACAAGACCCGATGTTAGTCGAGATATGGGTAAAGAAAATGGCCACGGATCAGACACACCCTACAAAAAGCGCCAATCAACTCGACAGACTGTCATGGCTAAGGAAAGCGAAAAAGAAAACGGCCAAAGCAGACCTGGAGACACAGCTTTCCTGATGAGCTGGTACCCGTGGGATTAACGTGGGAAGCTACAAAGGAGACAGAAGTGATGGACAACCATGCATGCCTATGTTGCACGAGGAGCAAAGACGACTAGAGAAGTCATGCTGACAAAATACATTACAATTCAATTTGTGTCAAACACAAGTCGACAATATTGTGATATCGAAACATAATAGAGTTGACATCTTGTATGAATTAAATAAAGTATATATATATATATATATATATAATTATATATATATATATAATTATATATATATATATATATATATATATATAAAGTGGTGAACTAAAAGCGAACTTTTAGGAAAGGTAAAACCTATTGTGAAAAGTATACAGCTCAATTTACAGGATAGAGCAGATAGATAGGTAGAAGGATGAAAAGGAATTAGAAAAGCAAAAGGCAGATCTTTTTTCAATACAGTTGCTCAGAGCAATGTATATTCCGCAAAAAGGCAATTTATTCAAATTTAATTTTTCCTTAAGCCAGGCTTTTCAAAGATCAAAATCTTATCAGAGGAAATCGCTGGGATAGATAAGTTGGCAAAGGCCAAGATTTAAAATTTGAAAAAGTAAAATAAAGATTGTGGGGAAAAAACACAAGGCAAAAATTAATTTGAATAAATTGCCTTTTTGCGGAATATACCTTGCTCTGAGCAACTGAATTGAAAAAAGATCTGCCTTTTGCTTTTCTAATTCCTTTTCATCCTTCTACCTCTCTCTCTCTCTCTCTATATATATATATATATATATCTAAGCAAGCTTGTTGAACGTCACAGAACTTTCTCGTTTGTATATCTTCTTCGTGAGGTTCTCAAACCGTCGAGCTATCCTTCTGGTTTCAGGTGGCAATCCGTATAGTACTTCTCCGATTGTTCTTAATTCGGCCATTGTTTTTTAGCGCTTTCGACTTTCACAGTCGTCTTCAGGATTAGTTTTTTTGTTTTTTTTCCAAATAAAAAAACTTGAGTTAATGTTTTATAGGTATCGTTAAGTGTGAATGAAAGAAAAAAAAAAGGGTGTGTGGTTGAGTTCATTTTATTCTATTGTTTGTGTGTTTGGTTTTATTGTTTATTTATTTATTCTATTAATTCTTATTTTTGCTATTATTTATTTATTTATTATTATTTATTCCTATTACTATTTTTACCATTATTTAAAAACCAAAAGGATAGCTCGATGGTTTGAGAACCTCACGAAGAAGATATACAAACGAGAAAGTTCCGTGACGTTCAACAACGTTTGCTTAGATAATGACTTGCTGCCTAACTATACATATATATATATATATATATAATCCTATAAATTTTTTTTTTAATTTCCTAATTTTATCAAAAATCTATTTTTACGAGGATCCATGAACTATATAAAGGACAATTTTTTAAGCGTATTATTCCGAAAACTGAGGTCATTCAATACAGATAAAAAGGGTGAGTTAGTGAATTTTACCGCAGAAAAAGAGATAATTAAGATTTTCCTTCTACTTGAGATAGTTGAATTTTCAACCTATTGGCTGAAGTAAAATAATTTTTTTTTCATCTTCGTTTATTCAAGCCATCAAGTAGGTGTTCTTGCCTGCTTTGAAAACTGAAATCTTCCCAATTTTTCTTTTCTTTGTGCTTGGGGTCATATTAGACCGACTACTTCTATTCAGAGGTAGAAGCCGAGAAATAGTTATCAGTGTGGATTGTGGACTCGACAAGCCGAATTCAAGTTTGGTTGAAGCTACACTTTGCATTATAATACCCTTCCTTGAACTATGGTTGAAATAGGCTAGACAAGGTCTTTGTAAGGCAACTAACCTAGGAGAAGGAAAACTGATATAGCATCAATATACTAGGGTAGACACAATACTCGGTAAGGAAACTAATTTGGGGAGGAGGAGAAAAACTCTAGTCTAACACCAATAGTAGGGTAGACAAGACTCTCAGACATTTATAGGGCAACTAATCTAGAAGAAGGAAATCTTTTATCTATCAGTAATCATTAAGCGGGTAAAAACAACAACAACAACAGCAGCAGCATGACAGTTACTTTGGTCAACTAAGCTACTGAGGAAGGACAAAAAGACAAAAGGGATGAACCCTAACCCTATACAAGTTGATATCCACCCAAAGCAACCAGCACAAGTGGGAGGAAACTCCCCATCATTGAAAGTGGGGAACAATGCATTACTTATTTGTTAACATATTTTTGAAGTGTAAGGCATAGATTTGAAATAAAAAAAAAAAGCAACACAATTTCCTTCCTTTTTTTTTTTTTTTTTTTTTTTAAATCGACTTTGCATCATATGAAGGGAATCCTTGCAAATATATAGATGGAGTGCAAATATATAGACGGTGTGCAATCAAAATGCTCCAATACTTATGTCTCGTAATTTTTTAGATGAGGATTGATAATTCAGATTATTTGGATTATTCGGACTACTGTTCTCAATTCAAGATGTTATTCTCACATCGTTTCGTCCGATGTAATCTCCGACCTTCTTTAGGTGTACCTTGTCGAACTTGGGAGTCAGTATGGAATTTTGTGGCGTAACAGATAAAGTGCTAAAGTAACAATCAGTTCTAAGTGACAGTCTTCTGGAGGTTGAAGGTTCAATCCTTGGTGCAGGCGATACTAAGAATACAATTACGCATTACTTAAGACTTCTACCCGGTCATGGCTGACAGAACGAGAGCAAGCTACCCCCGTAGATTAAATTAAGGGTTCCGTTCAAAATTCCGTACAGATTCCCAAGTTCAACAAGATGCTCTTAAAAAGGGTCGGAGGTTACATCGGCCGAAACGTTGTGAGAATAACATCCAAGATGAGAACAGTAGTCGGAATAATTGAAATAATACAGAATTGAGTAAGCCTTATTCTGCTTGGAATCCTGGTGCTTGCGTTACTGTAGACTTTTATAGTATTCGTATTTATAGAACATTTCTCCAAAAATGAGGTAATCATAGATAAGGGAGGTTACTCTCAATTACTTATTACAATAACGATTCGTCATCTAAAAAAATCAGCAGACATTTTAGAAAAAGAGACGCCATTTTTTTTTGGGGGGGGGGGGAAATAGACGTTTTTATAGTGTTAGTGTCTCATTGAAATTCCTGCACTCTAATCATACAGTGTATCATCTGTGGTTCATACAGGATATTCTCTATGCTGTCAAAATGGGAACTTTTAAAATTATCCTAGAGATGATGAAGACGTAATAGGGAAGAACATTTTCCGCGTCAGGCCATGGTTGAGCAACATATAACATTCTTTTAATGGAATACGGTTTTTTTGGTGATTTTGATTAGTGAACTCTTCAAGAAAGCCAAAGAACGAATCGGCTGTACTTCTGTGCAAACAACATTAAGATTAAAAAAAAAAAAAGAGTGAGTTCAATTGATAAAATCGGATTACTTTTGAAAGCGGGTTACAAAATATCTCATGTTCACTCAATATTTGTGTTTTCATAAGTAAAATGTTTGGATCAAATTTTTTTTATGATTGATGATTGACAGATGGTTTGTTTGTTCAGGAAAAAAAAAAAGAAAATGAACACAAATCTTTAAAGAACATAAATTCTTCACATTTTGTTTAGAAATAAAAAAATAAAACCTGAATAATATAGTTACTGCGACATGAATTAATATTGACTGCCATTCAAAATAACGATTCTGTAAACCTGGTTCTTTGGCTGCACGTTTAAGTCTTGCTCTTTAAGCATGTCAAGCGCCATCTGTCATTCATGTTGGATAATATATTCGGGTACACTGGGTTAATAGTAATGATCCATCATCTTCAAACTCTAACCCTGACATCAGGTCGATAATTTCCCGTTTTATTACTGTTTTTTTACAGACATATTTGTATGAATTGGACACCATTTTTATGTGTTGATGAGATGAGAAAAATCTAGGAGGGGGGAAAACGTCTTTTTTAATGGTTTGCACGAATCGAGCTCTATTCAGTGAAAATCGACATTTTTTATGTTTATCATTCTCTGAATCGGACTAAAAAAGAAATTTAAAAAAAAAAAACACAAATATAAACATTTGAAAACTTTTAAATATTGGACTAGCAGTGAGAGGTGATGGAGAAATATATATATATATTGCTACGTAGTTTAAGAGGAATAAACACAGAGGGCTCAATTACGTTTGTAGGAACATAAGATGTTTATTATAGCTGATACTATAGTGATAATTCGATGAATCATATTGATATCAACGATTTCAAAGTATCAAAATGACTAATGGAATTATCACTATAGTATCATCCATAATCATTATATATATATTTCTATTTACATTTTAAATTTTTGATATTTCAAATGTAAAGTTTTAATAACAAAGTAGTTTTATAGCTCAATAGTGCGAGGCTAGAGCTATGGTATACACTATTTTTTATTTAGTTCTAAATCACAACAAAATTTAAGAACGGGTAAATCCACATCTTTTCATGATATTGACTACTAAAAAAAAAAAATGATGATGATAATTGAGTACAGTTTGAAATTAAGGCTTTACCCGCCATTGTCTTTCATTGACTTTTCTTTATTTTGTATACGGAACAGACGATGTCCATACCAGTGAATAAATCCACTGGAATTTAATGAGTATTTTATGAATATTTTATAATTTTATGAATATTTTATAATTTTATGAATATTTTATAACTTTATGAATATTTTATAACTTTATGAATATTTTATAATTTTATGAATATTTTATAATTTTATGAATATTTTATAACTTTATGAATATTTTATAATTTTATGAATATTTTATAACTTTATGAATATTTTATAATTTTATGAATATTTTATAATTTTATGAATATTTTATAATTTTATGAATATTTTATAACTTTATGAATATTTTATAATTTTATGAATATTTTATAATTTTATGAATATTTTATAACTTTATGAATATTTTATAATTTTATGAATATTTTATAATTACTGGTATCAGCTGAAACAATTGTGTGCCGAAAATAATAAAAACAATTTTCTGAAAAGATGTGGATTTGTCTTTTATTACAATTTGTTGTGGTCTAAAACTTAATAAAAAAAAAATATATATATATATATATATATATATATATTGTATATATGACATTAATGGGGGAAAAATATTGATGGTTGTTGTCTGGGATGGCCAGATGTGATGTAAGCAGTAGCATAACCAATGGCAAATGTTGTAGTCTACGTTTTGTGGTGGCATGCTTAATTAAAAGAAGGGCACCTGAAAAAGGTACCAAGAGTTTCTCACCTGGGGCTGGTTGGACAAAAAAAGAAAGAAAACAAAAATAAAGAGAGACAAAATGAAGATGATTTTTATGGCAGAAAAAAATAATTGAATAGTGAGAGCAATTATCCAGTCAATTTGTCTGGGGGCATTTTGCTTCTTTTTTTTTTTTTTTTTTAATTTGTATAGACACACACAGGTACATATGACGAACAATTTTAACGACATGCTCGGTATGTATATATACACATAGGACTATATATATATATATATATATATATATATATATATATATATATATATATATATATATTATATATACACACATACACATACATATGAATAAATTAAAATTTATATATATATATATATATATACACACACACACACACACACACACATACACATATCCATTTGCACAGAATACAATCATATATATTCACCAAATCGTCATACATCATCATCATATTTGGTCTAACGTCTGTTTTATATGGTGGCATGTGTTGGACGGCTTTAAGAAACACACGCACAGACACATATATATACATATGCACAAATATACATATACATGCATCGATATATACATAATGGATATATGCATGTTTTTCACCTACACATATATATATACATATACACATATATATACATATACACATATATATACATATGTTTTCACCTACACATATATATACATATATGTTTTCACCTACACATATATATACATATATGTTTTCATATATACATATATGTTTTCACCTACACATATGTTTTTCACCTACACATATATATACATATACATGTTTTTCACCTACACATATATATACATATACATGTTTTTCACCTACACATATATATACACATATATATACATGTACATGTTTTTCATATACACATATATATACATTTCACCTACACATATATATATATATATATATATATATATATATATGTAGGTGAAAAACACTTTCATATTAAAATAAATATATATATATATATATATATGTAGGTGAAAAACACTTTAATATTAAAATAAATATATATATATATATATATACATGCAGTTATACCAAAAATTATTAATACCCTGTATATTTTTGATAAACTTTAAATATTTCATTTAATACTTGACTATTTTGACAAAGTAATTGTAAAAGTTGTGTAAGGTTAAAGAAAAAAAAATGATGTTATGAAACATTTTAAAAAAACATTTTGTTATGAAACATTTTTCAAAAAAACATATTAAACATTTAGCAAAAAACATTATGCTATGAAACATTTATAAAAAAACAACAACATTGTTATGAAACATTTAACAAATAAAAAGAAAAAATGACAGGTTCAAATTTATTAATGCAATAATTGATTGCAAAACCCTTATTAGCAATTATTAAGTAACTTTTATCCTGTGTATATTTATTTACTTCAACAGTGCTCAATACACGAGTAGAGCTAGGTAGTAAGTTATGGAAATGGGAGGAAATAACAATGCATTTGATTAGTTACCTTGCTAGACTAAACATCATGTGATTGAATACAAACACTCGGTAACACGAATTCCATGCATTTTAGCCTGACGATTCTCTACAGATATGGAAGCGGATGCCTCTGTGTAGTTTAATTGCCATAAATATCTGTTCATAACTTACTATCTCTCTCTCTCTATATATATATATATATGAGAAAGGAAGGATGAGGGTAATCCGACGTAATGGGAAATGAAAAAGGAAAAACCAAAAGATGTTTTTTTATGTATTCATCAACGTTTCGTCTTTATTTGTAAGACTTCCTCAGGATGATAATTTTAAGAAAAATGTCATGCAAGTACATCGAAATATTGGGTTGACATGATGGGTTGATAAGAAAAAGTAGTAGCCGTGGATACAAGGGTCCGGGCTGTCAGAAGTCAGTCAGTAGCAAAGAGTGCCACCTACATATCCTCGTCCAGTGCTCTTAGTAGCCACGGCTACTACTTTTTCTTATCAACCCATCATGTCCACCCAATATTTCGATGTACTTGCATGACATTTTTCTTAAAATTATCATCCTGAGGAAGTCTTACAATAAAGATGAAACGTTGATGAATACATAAAAAAACATCTTTTGATTTTTCCTTTTTCATTTCCTATATATATATATATATATATATATATATATATATTGTGTGTATTTAGGCAGCATATTTTCATTTAGGCAAACATTATTAAATAACACGGAGTGGTTTTGTTTGATGCAACTTTTTTTTATTTTTTCAATTTTCCGAATTGTCCTTCTAATGTTTCGGTCAAATTGATATAAATATGATCCATGGGTTTCTTGTTCCATTCTTTTTTCTTTTTTGCAAGTACTTTCGATTTGAATCGTCAAATCATCTTCAGGCGGTATTAGTTTAGTGTCTTTACAAATTATGACTTTACTGTTGTGCTCATTTTTTAATTATAACGGCTAGTAGTTTATAACTTGAAAAAGCGTCGTAAAGTTGAAATGTACATGAGAGTGTGATGGCGTTCTACACATATGGGAGATTTAAAAGTTTGACTGTTTAAACCGTTAAGAAATTGATGACGTTAAAGAAAGTGCATACAATTCAAACGCATAACTACCTAATGGCTAAGAATTTGGTAATCTTAATTATTATGCTAGACACTTTAAAATGTTGCGACTAGTTTCATAATTGACATTATTAATTGTGGGATGTTTAGTTTTTATGTAGAGGGCTTCGAGTATTTTTAATTTTTTGATATTGGTATCGTGGTGTATTATTTTGGTATTGTTAACAAGGATGTTTCTATATTGGGAGGGGGTACAATTATGTTTTTTTAGGTGTTGGCATATAGAGCTAGTGTCGGAGAGATGTAGGGTGAGTCTTCGGGAGAGTGTTGTGGAAGTGAAACCTATGTAAGAATTAGTTTTTTTATTGTTGTCGGAGATACATTCTCCCATAGGGCATTGGAACTGATATATTACATTGGTTCTTCCTAATGTATTTTGGGTTTGAGAAGTGTTATTTTTAACAACATGGTTTGATGTTTTCATTTTTTTATAATAAATGATAAATCGTATTTTATCATCAGAATTGGTGGGGGATATATAGCGATGTATTATATTTTTAAGAGCTTTTTCATCCAATTTAAAGTTTGGATGCATTTGGTTATAATAGAATAGATTTATGTAGTGGGAATTATTTAGCTTATTATTAGTAAGATTATCTAAATTTCTAATCATTCATTTTATTTGTTCATCAACCATATAATTGGGAAAATGATTATTAATTAGGACTTGCTTTATGTTTTTTAATTCATTAAAAACTATTTTTTTAAATCTCCCATATGTGTAGAACGCCATCACGCTCTCATGTACATTTCAACTTTACGACGCTGTTATAATTCAAAAATGAGCACAACAGTAAAGTCATAATTTGTAAAGACACTAAACTAATACCGCCTGAAGATGATTTGACGATTCAAATCGAAAGTACTTGCAAAAAAGAAAAAAGAATGGAACAAGAAACCCATGGATCATATTTACATCAATTTGACCGAAACATTAGATGGACAATTTGGAAAATTGAAAAAATTAAAAAAAAGTCGCATCAAACAAAACCACTCCGTGTTATTTAACAATGTTTGCCTAAATATATATATATATATATATATATATATATATATATATATTTGATTAAACAAAAGGGATAATCTCTGTTTGTTTCTTTTTTGATCCATCTTTTCATGTTGACAGACCAATAATCCAATGTTCTGTTCGAGTGTGAACAGGAACTCGCCAAAACTGCTAACGTTTTCGACTCCCATGAGTCTTCATCAGGCACGTGAGTAGTTACGCAAATTAAAACTGGTGAATTTATTAAGAAACTCGATTAAAACAATTTTTTTTTTTTAGCAGTTTTGGCGAGTTCCTGTTCACACTTGAACAGGACATTAGATCATTATTCCGTCAACATGAAAAGATGGATCAAAAAAGAAACAAACAGAAATTGTCCCTGTTTAATCAAATATATATATATAATAAGGAGAATATTTTGAAAAAATATTTTGAAAACTTGCACAACGCATTTAATTATGTTTTTTAAAATAAATTATTTATTTACTTTAAAAACTTGAGTACTTTCGGTGATATACACCCTTTTCAAAAGTATAAGCATATTTTTTTTTCCAACATTAATCGTCGATATCAAGACGAATTTCAACTTGACTGCGATTAAACAGAAAAAAGAGAAAAAAAAATATACTTATACTTTTGACAAGGGGGTATATCACCGAAAGTACTCAAGTTTTTAAAGTAAATAAATAATTTTAAAAAACATAATTAAATGCGTTGTCCAGGTTTTCAAAATATTTTTTCAAAATATTCTCCTTATTATTGCCACTTCATCAACGTTTTCTATGTGTGACTTTTCATTATATATATATATCTGTATTTAAAAATAAAAAAATATCATGCTCTTAATTTAATTTAATTGAGCACTCTGCTGGTATTTCCCTTTTATTCTTTTTTGAGTATACCTTTATACTTTATACTTTATATATATATATATATATATATATATATATATATATATATAGTATTCTGATGTTTTGCCTAAACAAAGATGTAACTAGTTGATGTTTTCATTATTAAACTGCTTGGATAAAAAAAAAGGATAATTTAATCAAATGAAAAGAACAATTTTGATGTTGGAGGTTTGGATTTGTTTATATGTTATATGTTGATGGAAAAAAAAATCACTGATGAAGCATTTTCGAAACATCTTGAATTTATTAAGAGAAAATGTGTATTGAGAATAGGCAGAAACAATTGTTTAAAATCAAAATTTAAAAAAAAAAAAAAATTCGGAACATTTATCAAATTATAAGTTTATATTTTGAGCTCTAGTAATATTATGCTATTGAGCTATAAACCCAACTTTTGTGGGAATTTAAATAATACATAGTAATACGTACTAATACCACATATTTAGTATAAGATTAGGTTTAAAGCTGCCAAAATTTAAACTAGTATCTTCCACATGGACCCGTGGCGTAATGGTTAAAGGTGTTGATTAATAATCGATTCTAAGTTTAATCTAAAATGAAATGAAAATTAACACTTCCATCCGGTCTTGACAGAATGAGAACAATCTACCTGCATAGATTACATAAATCTTGTACTCGATTGTAAAAAATACAAGAGCAGAATATATATATATATATATATATATATATATAAGTATAAATTTTTATTTATACAAACATTATTGGTTACATATGTGCATACATGTTTCGGTTGCACTTTTCCAAGAAAGTCAACCTCATCAGACCAAGAATTTTCGAGAAATGGATGGATTTGAAGAATTTTCTACCTTAAATAACTCTTTTTGGGATCTAGCATTTTCTATTTCTTATGAATTAGTATCGGATTACCTATTTCACTAGTTGACCTTTTTTGCCAGTGGTTGTCTCTTTTTTTTTATTACCTTTCATGGCGTCTCCATTGCCTTTTCTTGTCCTCATTTTATTGCTCTCTGCTTTAGAGCAATAAAATGAGGACAAGAAAAGGCAATGGAGACGCCATAAAAGGTAATAAAAAAATTTTTTTAAAAAGAGACAACCACTGGCAAAAAAGGTCAACTAGTGAAATAGGTAATCCGATACTAATTCATAAGAAATAGAAAATGCTAGATCCCAAAAAGAGTTATTTAAGATAGAAAATTCTTCAAATCCATCCATTTCTCGAAAATTCTTGGTCTGATGAGGTTGACTTTCTTGGAAAAATGCATTAACTGTAGAAGTGAGATAGCAAACAGCTGCTTACACAGAAATAAATTTACCTTAGGTTAACGATAAATGAATAAATAAATAAATAAACACAAATAAACTAAACAAAAAACTTCACAATTTAAAAATTTAAACCTAAAATAGAAATACAAGGAACCACATGTTAAAATAAATTCACCTATTATATTGCCACAACAAAGGAAACAGGACATAGGCAAAAAAGAACAATAGAACAGGATATAAAAAGGAAGTAACACTAACCACACCTTTGTTCGTGAGAAGCCCAACGATTGGCTGAGAGAACAACAAAGAATCTGATTGGTTAACTAGCTAGCGGTGTATATAAAAACACCCGGCAAAAATAATTCCATGCATTTTAGCCTGAAGATTCCCCCCGGGGATGAAACGCAAGAGCCTCTGTGTAGCTTAATTGGCATAAATATATTTTCATAGCTTACTACCTAGCTATACTTACATATCGAGCACTGTTGAAGTAAATACT